>CM053586.1:364215891-364246116 GCA_028646515.1 Pseudochirops corinnae
AGGCTCCTGCTGCCCTTATGCTTCCTCCAGGCATGCAAGGACTGCCTTATGTCCCATTGGTATCACCAGTGCCTAGCATGTAGGAAATGCTCAATGAATGTTTTTAGCTCTTCCACCTCTGGGACTCTGTCCTGTCTCAATATAGCCCTTTCATGACCCAAACCACTGAGCAACAAGACAGTCGCTACTTGCAAAGGAGGGTTTGATTGCAAAGGCCATCCACCTTTGCAAGCTATCTGGGACAGCTGTGTTCTCTGCTGATGGCTGAATTTGCATTTAAGGGAAAACCATCACTCTGTTGTCAATAGTGGTTTTTTGTTTTTGTGGCAGGCTCTTTCTGTGCTTTTGAGTATGATTAAAAATGAAGGCCTTTCCCTTGAGGTTTAATCTGGGAAGGACAAACAGCCACACAGATTAAACCTTTCACACAAACAGCTGTTGTCCTTCTTCTTGGCCTACACAAAACCAACAAGAGAAGCTGACTTTGGCATCAGGAAAACTCAGTTTCAAGTCCTATCTCTGATACGGCCTGGCTTTGTAACTCTGAGGAAGTCACTTAACACCTCTGTGCCCAGTCAGCCTTCAGGGGCACTGAGAAAGAGGCCAGTTTTGGGACGGCTAGGTGGTACAGTAAATAGAGCACTGGCCCTGGAGTCAGGAGGACCTGAGTTCAAATCCAGCCTCAGACACATAACACTCACTGTGTGACCTTGGGCAATTCACTTAACCCCAATTGCCCTCCAAAAAGAAAAAAAAGAGGCCATTTTTACTGGAATGTGGGGAATGTCAAGGCAGATAATGTGTGAAGAGGCTGTAAATTCCAAACTGAGGCACATACACATGGTGCTGGAGATGACAGGGAAGCATGTGGGTGACATAGGGAGACCTGGGCTTTAGGAAAAGGCAAGGATGGGTTAGAGGGGCCACAGAGTTGGGATGGGGAGATCCAGGTGAGAGGTGAGAAGTGCCAACATCCAAGAGGTAGCTGTGTGAGAGGAGCAGAGAGGGCATGTCAGAGAGGTGCTTTAAAGGCAGAAAGGACAAGATCTGGCCCCAGACAGGTGATCACTGAACTCAGGTGAGCTGATGAAGTCACTGAGAGAGAAAGGAGAAGAGATCCAGTGAAGGTGACTGAGAAGGAGCAGCCAGGTAGGCTGGAGGAGAACCTGGGGAAAGGAGTGGCCTCAAAACCTAAAGAGGGAGCGAGATTATCCAGAAGGGGAAGGTCAGAGCAGAAGTGAGTGCGGGAGCTAGAATTTCGGCTGGGCTCCTCCCTAAGACTGCAGCAGGGCCAGATGCAGATCCATACTGGTTGGGGAGTTCCTCTCCAGGAGCTCCCCACACTGATTAAATTCCAGGCCTGGCAGGAGGAAAAGGGAGTACACCAATGAAGGCATCAGCTTTCTTTTATTCTTCAACTTTCCCAAGGGTTTAGGCAGCAAAGAGACAAAAGCCCCAGTCTGTTTGGGACAGGCTGAGTGTGATGAACCAGTGAAATGTCTGATAATAGATAAAATGTATACTTCATTAATGCAAAGTTAATAAGTACAAATAGATGCATGGAATCAAATTCAAGGTAGTTTGGGAGAGAAGGTGCTAGAAGCTGGGGTGGCATCAGGGAAGGATTGAGACATAAGACAGTGCCCGAGCTGCACCTTAGAGGAGGATATCAGGGATGGAGGAGAGATTGTAGGCATGGGAGTCAGACTACACCCAAAGGGCTGAAATGGGAGAGGGATTGTCATGTGTAAGAACTAGGGAGAAAGTCAATTGGGCCTCAGCGAGGGATGGAAGGACCGAGAATGACGCCGGGAATTTAGGTTATCACCGGGTTTGTAGGGCTTTGAAAGCCAGCAGAGATTATAGGGAGGTAGGTGGTGGATGGACTGCTGAGGCAGGGACATCAGCTAAAAGACTATTCCTTTCTCTATCATTCCACCCTTTCCTCTCCTTTACATCTCTTTACCCTGCTCTTTGTCCTCTCCGAGACGTCCAACCCCTCCCTCCCTCTGATTTTTCCCAGATCATCACACCTGCGTTGGTTCCACTCTTCTCTCTTCCTCATCTCATCCCTTGGTGAACCAGTTCCATCCTCCCCTCAAGGTCCTTGTCTCCTATTCTGCCACCAATGTTACCATACCCCAGGTTAGGGTCACCTTCACTTCTATTCACATTCTGCTGGTCAGAGTCAGAAAAAGTCATAAAACTGTACTGACCAGGTCCATTAACAGTCTATGTTATATAATCTCAGCTGGGCTGGCACTGCAACAAGGCAATTCTTTGACAGCCAGATGGATTCAGCATCCTGCTCAGGACCTCAAGTGTTCCCAACTGTTACATCCCTTGAGGAGTCCCTCACCCTCACGGCTGAGAATGATGCCTCTGACTTCACTTAGAGTCAGGGGATCATAGGCCAGAACTGGAATTGACCCCAGTGTCACTGAGTCCAATCCACTTCACTTGATAAATAAGAAAACTGGGGCCGCGGGCAGATGGCCACTCACGCGACTCCGTGATTGCTCTTGGTCACGTGACTCGACTGAGCCCCAGTCATCTGACTCCAGAGCCAGGACCCCCCACCCCCCAGCATAAATCGTGTCCTTCCTTGTGACACTTCTCTGGTCGCTTTCCTGAACAGTTAACTCATGTATAATTTTTAAAACTAATTGCTAGTTTGTTTTATTTCTCTACTGTGAATGAAGTTCTTGGAAGTCAAGGGGTGTTGTCTTAGACACGGCATCCTCACTCACACCCCTTTCCCTGTATCTGATGTGTTACCTGGTTTCAGCTCCCCCTCACATCAAGAGCCCCAGGGCTCGTCGCCCCCCCCCCCCCACTTTCCTGCCTCTTTCTGGGCTTGTCTCCCTCCATCAGATTGTGAGTTCCTGGAGGGCAGGGGCTGTCTTTCTTTTCATTAATTGTATCCCCAGGGCTTAGCAGAGCACCCAGCCGCCTAGCACATAGTAGGCACTTAATAAAGACTTATAGCCTTCCTTCTTTCTTCTTTTTAAAACTCCCTTAATGTTCCCCAGCAAACTTTACATATTTCTTACAAATATACACGGGACGTTTGTAGACTCCTCACCAGCTGAAATCAGGAGGGGGGAGCCTCAGCCAGGCTCTGGACAGAGCCACCATCTTGGACTGTTCCCTTGAGCTCTAATGAAAACACCTGATGTCTTCAGCGGGCACTCTCCTCTTGATGTCTATGCCCATGTGTATTTCAGGGGAAATGGACTCCACATGGCCTTGATTCATTGACCCTTAAATCACTGAAATGCTGTTTTGTGACAGCTCTCTCAATGTCTAAGGCAGTTTTAGGCCTTTTTATGTCTTTCTCCTTAAAAACAGAAAGATGTCTAGTGCTGGAATTAAATGATATTAAAACACTGAGTGATTCCAGTCTGAGATCCCAATTCATGAACCTATGAATTCTCTCAGAAGTGTCTCCTCCTTAATCAAGGCATGATTTTGGGACCAACTTCACTCCCAAAATTTATAGCGGGCCCTTATGGGCCCTTCCAACTCCAGGTCTATGATCCTATGATCCTAAAAGTATAGAACACAGTATTAAATCCAGGTGGTTACCATAAATTCCACACAGTCATGGGAGTTCAATGGGCCTTCACAGTATTGTGTAGGAGTCCAGCCTTCTTGAGTTTAACCTACTTAGTGTTAAGGTTAGAGTGACCAGTGCCTTCACTGTGTTTGGGTTTTTAGCTTTTTTTGCTTTTTGGAGAAGGGAGGGCAGGGCAATTGGGGTTAAGTGACTTGCCCAAGGTCACATGGCTGGTAAGTGTGTCAAGTGTCTGAAGCCAGATTTGAACTCAGTTCCTCCTGACTCCAGGGTGGGTGCTCTATTCACTGCTTCACCTAGCTGCCCTGCACCTTCACTTTCTTGGTACTCGGTTCCCTCATCTGTGAAATGAGGGGTTGGACTAGCCAACCTGTGAGTGCCCTTCTAGAAACCAATCCTACAATGCTATGTAAAACTAACACTCAACAGTCTGTCTAGGCCTTTTTGGCTAAGTCTAGGGATACAGCCCAATTCCTAGAGGGCCACTGATTAGCTCAGGGGTTACATAGATCACAGGTTTCTGAGGTGGGATTTGAACCCAGGACTCCAATTCTAGCCCTCCAGCCACAACTGTACATGCTCTCATCTGCAAAATGGGACTATCACATTTATATGCCAGCTGCCTCCCCAAGCTGTTACTTGTAAAGCTTCTCAAGACTAGTGTGGTGTGGTGGTCTTAGAGTAAGAGTGCATGGGCTCCATTCCCAGCTCTGCCGTTGATGAATCCTGTAACTGTGGGCATATGATCTCACTCCAGGGGCCTCAGTGTTCACACCTGTCAAATGAGGGGCTTGGAGAGGGACATAAATAGCCCCCCAAAACCATGCTAACTGGCTCCTGTGGTAATTAGAATCTGGAAGACTCATGGCAGCATTTTTGGAGTTCTACTTCTGTGATGGAAGGGCTAGACCAAAATGGGCACAGTCTTTCAGCCAAGCTGCACATACAAATATAGCCACATGAATTCGATGGTTCATCTGGCCCAAAACAAAGTGACAGCATCCAATTTTGCATGGCCTTCAAGCACTAGAAATGGGATGAGTAAGTCTCTTGTCAATGAGCAACAGGGAGTCTTGGAGTATACAGAATGATCCTTATCAAAGTTCCATTTTGCCTTGTGCAAGGGACTGGCTACAAGAAGATGGAAATGAAAGAGCCCCTGGCTTTAGAAAGTTCTTCCTGACATTGTACCTTGCATCAAATCAAGAAGACCTTAAGGCTCTCTGTGAAAACCCAAATGTCTAAAGGGCAGCATGAACTTTGAGCAAACCAAAGTCAGTTTTGTTCACACCAGAATCTCAAGGGCAGGCACTTGGGATAGAAGAGATGGAGATTCGAGCCCTTTGCCAGTCACACCAGCAGAGACAGAACTTACCACTGGGCTTCAATGCTATTTATGATATGATTGATTCTGAGACTTAATGTAATTCTAGCCTTACTCTTTCACCCTCCAGATCGTCCCCAGGCTTTTATTAGTCACCCACAGGAGATGGAATACTGAGGCCAAGGATCTTGGAGAGGAAGGTTGTTGGGGGGAGAGCTGGCTTTTGGGTTTTGCTCCCGACCTAGATGTCATCTGGGTGGAGAACTCCTGGGACAGAAACTCCCTCCACTGATCGTCAGGATTCACTAGGAGAGGTTAATACGGAACAATCATAGCACACATTTCTATGGTATCCTAAGGTTCGAAAAGTGCATTGCAAATGTGATTGCATTTGATCTTCCCAAGAGTGGGGGAAAGGTGCTGTAATTATCCCAGTTTTACAGATGAGGAACCTGAGACAAACAGATTAAATTACTTGCCCAAGGTAACACAGTAATACGTGTCTGTGGCTGGTTTCGAACTCAGGTCTTCTGACTCCAAGTTGAACCTGATAAGAGACCATCCCCAAGACCACTGGCTGGTATATGCTGATACAGGATATGAATTCAGTTCTTCTAGATTCTAAGAATAACTCTCTTTCCATCATTCCATACTCCCTCGCATAGTCAATCTTTATACATTTTAATTTGAGGCACCAGCCAGAATTTCCAACATCCCAGCTCCGAGGCTCCATCTACACAAAGGTGCCAAGTGTCAGAATGATGAATTCTTGGACCACACTAACCTGGCTCACCAACCACATGCTGTGACCCTGGACTTGCCTGCACGGCCAGGCCAGAGTTGGCAGAACATGAATTCACCCTGAGAGATCTCCACACATCTGTCCTGGTAGGAAAGAGAAATCACTTCACCTCCAGGGAAAATGCCACAGCCACTAAAAGAATGGGACACAGAGAGCAAGCTGGGGAGACCTGGGCTGTGTCCCATCTTGGAGCCATCCTGGCTGTGTGACCCTGAGTAAGTACTTTCCCTTTTCTTGACTCCAGACCAGCCTCTCAGACCAGAGTGAGCACCAACCTGAACTGGGAGAGGCCATTTTCTCATTCAGGGAATTATGTATATTAATAAAAACACAGGTCAGGCCCTGATCTGAAAGGAATCTGTAGGCTTTCCTGTTTCCTCTAAATGAAGGGTCTGTAAACTGGTAGTTTGTTTGTTTCTTTGATAACTAATTCAAGAGAATTGATTTTCTTTATAACCCTATTTATTTTAATGGACACATTTGGAAATATCATCCTGAGGAAGGGGTGGAACAAGGCTCCGCCAGAGGGTCAAAGGGGTCCATGACCCACCAAACAGCCAAGAACCCCTGCTTTGTCCAGTTTTTCATGACTCCCTCCACTTCAGATGTCCTCCTATTTTGTGAGGGTGTCTGGTGCATTTCTTATTCCCCCTGTAGCAGGCACGCTCCTTGAGAACACAACCTGGTTTTGAGTGTTTTTGTAGGACTTAGCACGGTGCCTGAAACATAGTAGGGGCTTAATAAAACTTGTCAGATAGAATGGAGCTGTATCCTGCCCCTTATAGCTTGAGAAAGAAAACAAGCCCCAGTTCTGGTCTTTCCTGGCCTCATTCAGCATCATGCACGTAAGACTTTGGTTCACTAGCTGCTAAGACCTTGTCTCATCCCTTGACATTTATTTCTAGGACTCCAGTTACACTCAGCCTGTCTGAACTTATGCACTGAGAGTTGCCATTAGCCAAAGTCGTGAAATCTGCCCTATGCTATGCATGCAGGCCAGATACGATAGATACATGGAGAGTATGTACAGAATGTTTTCTTTGAAATCTCCAGTAAATGTCTTGTTGACATTTTTTTCTCTCATCATAGAAACATCATAAGAATGATTTTAAGATTTGTTTATACAGAGAAAGTGAAGCAACAGGGCAAAGCAAGAAACAAGTCTGGGATTGTTGTTCAAATAACAGAGACTCTTGTTACTGAAGTGAATTCTACAGCAACGAAGGCCAGATTTTCAGCAGAGGCTCCAATGAGGTCACCTGATTGAGTGAACATAACCAAAGGAAGCACATCTAAAACTGTTCAGTCCAGTTAAGGTAAGGTGTAAGAAGCAAGTGATTATTTAATAAGCATTGTTAAGCCCTTCCTTTGGTGCAGACATACAAAGACAATCTCTGTACCCTCAAGAAGCCCAAATTCCAAAGAAGGCAGCCTGAGTTAGTAGATGTGGCAACAGCCTTGAGATCAAGGATTAGAGCCTAGACCTGTGATTCCATTAATCTAGGAAATTCCCCAATGAGAAAAGACCCTCTCCCTACACAGATGGGCATCTTCTCTGAAGCAGAGTCCTAGAGAGCTGTCTAGAATGCTAAGAGGTTAGGTGATTTGTCCAGGTTCACACAGGTCTCCCCAGCTCACACATCGGCTTTCTAGCCATAGATCCCTCTGCCTCAGCCCCTTGATTTAAAATCCCCTCAGAGACATCCTAGCTACAAGACTCTAAGTCACTGTCCATGTCGCAGGACAATCTATAAGATGATCAATTAAAAATGAACTGCAGAGCTGTGACAGTGGAGGGAGGAGGGCGCTTCTGTCCTGCCCGAAGACAAGAGGACAAAAAATGTTGTCGTGGTCTCTTTTAAAATTAATATTATGCACCAGTCACATTCCTAAGCTTCATTATTTCACCAAATGTCAAGTCTCTGTAAAGAAAAGTTAACCATGTTCACTTAAAAATTCTAACAAGTCTTGTGGTCATTGGTGGGCTTGGCCTCTTCCATGTAAATCAGTGACCCAAGCTAAATTTCATGGAATCGAGAGCAGCGGCTACTCTGGATTCACCGGAGCTGACCAAAAGGCAGGCGGGCTTTTCAGAAATGAAGCCGGTGCCTTTTGGAGCCGTAAAAACCAATGTTACTGCCCTCTGAGAAACCGGGACTGCGAGGAACGTGGGAAAGTTTGGGACGACTTAACACGCACCGATGTAAAGCAAAGGAGACAGAATCTGGAACATCACAGATACAAAGACCCCAAGAACGTAACTAGAAGGGACCGAGCCATAGAACGAAGCTCGGAACCGCACCCTGGGGATTGAGAATCCTCCCGCCGGCGGGCTGGGGCGCGGAAGCGGGGCACAGGCAGACTCTGAGCGTCTTGGGGGGGACTTTGAGCTGCTCCTTCCTTCGTCTCATTTTTGTCCATTGTTACCAGGGGTGACTCTCTGGGCGGTGAGAAAATTTACAGAACACAGTGATCGAAAAAGATAAGAACTCAGTGAGCATGTTTTAAATGCTAACCAAACTGAATAATAAGTTTAGCTATAAGCTAAAACATCTACTTCTGTCTCTGGTCTGGTCAATTCACATTTACATGAACATTAGGTTTCAAAGTACATATATATGTGTGTGTATATATATGTATGTTTGTATATGTGTATTATGTATGTATATGTATGTATAAGAGAGAGAGGAGAGAAAGAAACAGAGACAGAGGGGAGAGAGAAGGGATAAATAGATAACAGGTAGATAAAGTCAGAGTTAGGGTCATAAATAGATGATAAGTTGGTCATCAGTAGGCAAGTGAGGAGATGACATATATAACAAATTAAACAAACAAATAAATAATAATAAACAATAGTAATACATAAATAAAGAATAAAATAAACAAATAATAAATGAAAAGACAAACAGGTGGATATGAGCTCCCTGGATACAAGGCTCTCACTTTTGCATTCCTATTATTAGCACCTTAAATAGCACAGAGTAGGTGCTTTATAAATGGTTATTGATTGGTTGATTGGTAAAATGCAGGTTTCTAAACCGAGTGGGTGGGCAGCTGCACACTAAAAAGAATCCACTAATTTACATTTAGTGAATCCTCAAGGAAAACAGTAGCAATGCCTAAGAACCTGTCCCTACGGACACCAGGTGTAGAATGAGGCATAATATTTTCCAAAACATTAAAAATAAAGGAATTGGAATCAGAATAGAAAATGAGATCATAAAACTATCTCTTTTTGCAGAGATTAGGAGGATATACTTGGAAAATCCTAGGTTCAACTAAAGAAGTTAGTTGAAACAATTATTAATTTTAGCAAAGTAGTAGGATATAAAGTAAATCCACATAAATCATCAGCATTCCTATGTATCACAAACAAAATGCTGCAAGAAGAGATAGTAAGAGCTATTCCATTTAAAATAACGCCAGACCGTATAAGATACCTGCGAGTACACCTGCAAAAGTGAGGAACTATATGAATAAAATGATTATATAAGTAAGTTTTATACAAATAAAATCAGGTTTAAATAATTGGAGAAATTTAAAGGTTTATGGATAGTCAGGGTCAACATAATAAAAATGGCAATTTTATTGAAACTAAATTATATACTCAATGCCATCCGAATTAAATTAAGAAAAAATTATTTTTACTTATTTAGAAAAAAAAACAAAATTCATTAGAAAGAACAAAAAGTTAAAAATATTAAAGGAACTAATAAAAAAAAAAAAGTAAAGAGGTTTAACAGTACCGGATCTTAAGTTATAGTATAAGGCCGTGACTATTAAAACTATCTGATACTGGCTAAGAAATATAACGGTAGATCAATGGAACAAAGTAGACATACAATTTACAGCAGCAAACGACTGTAATAATTGTGTGTTTGACAAATGTAAGTTTTGGCCAGGAGAGGGCTGTACATTCACCAGAAAGTAAGGCTCAGAATGAAGCTGCTTCACTGGAGCTTTCAGTAATTCCTTGACAGATAGAAGTGAGACCACTGGCAATGGAAGTGATGCTTCATCAGAGCAGGACAATGTTACTAAACTAGTCGTATGACCACAAATGTTTTCTATTAGGAAGCACTGTCCATAAACATAATGAATCCCAGTGTCTTGATTTTCAAATTAAAAGAAAACAAAATTCCCAGAAATGAAAGGAGAATGAAACAACGGAATGAGCAGGGGACAACTTTAATGAAGCTGTTCAGTTCTCTTCACTTATAAAATCACACAGAAGTTATAATCCTCTCTTTCCTCTATTGGAGGGTAAAAAAAATATTGAGTCGAAACAGACAAAGTAGAAAATTAAGACAATTATCCAGATAATTCAAAACAAATAGAAAACAGAAGCTGGGTTTGAGGCCTCAGTTATCCAAATGGGCTCTCATCATTGACAAAAACAGTTTGTCGTGTTGATGTTTTCTATAATTTTATTTTTAAGCTGTTGACAATATTGGCATAGTTCTCCCCTCCCCTTCCGTATTTCCTCTTCTGAGTCCTACATTAATTTCTTTTGTGATTTAATTTATTCATTGTGAAAACCTAATTTTTTTTTTCTGAAAGTATCTTTGGCTCGAAGGAAAACCTATTCAGATCCTAGATGTAGCACTGGAAGGGACCTCAGAAGCCAGCCAACCCAACTGCCCCATCTTACAGGTAAGGAGACTGAGACCTGGGGACTTCAGTGGAGGCAAGTTTAAATTCAGAGGAGACTTTTCTGGCCTCCCCCTCTCACTGGACTATTAAGGCTTCTGAAGGATAAGAGATTTTCCCAGGGTCATTCTGGAAATGAGTGGCTCTGACTCCAAACCCGCCCTCCTTCCACTGCACCATGAAGGAAATTGGGATCTAAAAATCATTCCACAAGAAAGAAAAGTTGATGTTTATTAAGTCAATGGCAACTCAGGTATATTCCAAAAGATTTCTCCTGTCCTCCATCCAAAGAGCAGACACTAAACCCCAGACTAACACATCACATGCCTTCTGCATGGCAATCTAGGAAGCCTGGCAAAGGACATAGCAGGAAGCCACTCCAGTATCTCTGCCAAGAAACCCCTCCCAATGGGGTCATGGTGAGGTGGCCATGACAGAAACAGGTGAACAATACCACTCTAGCTCACTCTCCACTCATTCAACCAACAAGCATTTATTGAGCACCTTGTGGATGTCCACACTGTGCTTAGCACCTTTACACAAATGACTTCCTGTTCTCCTCACAACAACCCTGTGAGGTTGGTGCTGTGATTATCTCCATTATACAGTTGAGAAAACTAAGGAGAACAAGGTTGTGACTTGCCCAGGGTCATTCAACTAGTGGATGTCAGGAAGGACTTGAACCCTGGTCCTTCTACCCAATTCCTTACCTAGAGTCAGAGAGCTAGCAAGTCTCTGGAAGCAGGATTCAAATCCATGTCTTCCCAACTCCAAATTCAACAGTCTAGCCACTACTATCGTGGTCTAAATCTGACCCTGAGCCCTTGGAGAAGCAGGATCCTGAAAGACTACATAACATGGGAGCTACTTTCTGAGCAGTATAAGGAATTCCCATAGCTTCAGGGAAACATGGGGCTCTCTTTGTCCTGGAATGGACCTCCACTTATCACATTCAGCCTCAGTTGTTACCTTTCAGACATTCAAAGTTACACCAATACTACCTCGATTTCCAGGTGTCCATGAACCTGGATGGGAAGAATTCCCATCTTCCTTGTGACTATGACTGGGTTCCTCATAATTGGATGTACTTATTCCAAATTGCTATTTATCCTAAAAGGGCTGAAGTCATAGGCTGCTTCAGAGCACCAAAGGACCCAAGGAGGCTGACAAGTCTCTCCTCTACCAGACCTTGGTGGATACCCAAGGGCCAAAGATCATCTTATTCCTCTGTGCCTTTTATCCCTGTGGTTCTGGGGCTACTTTACTGTAACCATTAATTCCCAGACTGAGCATGGACAGATGCCTATGGTAAAGCAGAATGGGTGATGGATTCTGGGTCCAAATCCTGACTCTCACTTCCTGATGGCAGCTCCTACTTCACCTTTATGGGCTTCAGTTTCCTTATCTGTGAAATGATGGAGTTGGACCCTGTGACCTCAAATGTCTCTTCCAGCTCCCATTCTAGGATCCCAGACCTCAGTTTCCATGTCTGTACCATAACAGGCTTGGACTGCCTGCATCTGAAGTTCTGTTTTAGCTCTGAATCTATGACCCTATGGCAACCTGGCTTGCCTCTCAATTTGATGTATAAGTCAGCTACAAGCTATTTCTTCTGCCTAATCCCAAGACTCCCTTTAATTCTCTATTTCCTTTGGCAAGTAGAGGCGCTGTCATTCTGTGCTTAGAACCAGATAACTGGGAGGCGATTCCTACACAACTGAATTTGTTCATTCAATCCTCAATGAAGTCTCGCAATCCTCAATTTGTTCCAGTACTCAAAGCATCTAGTCAGCATTGACCGAGTCAGGCACTGTTCTCGGTGCTAGAAGAATTTTTAAAAGGAATAACAAAAAACAAGAAAAGCATTGATTTTCAATGTGTCAGGAATTCAGCCAAATCCAGTGAACTTCAAAACCTCCCGAATACAACCAGGATGATGTTCAGGTTAGAACTGTTTTGTAGCACATTTAAGGTATAAATGAAGACAACCATGACTGTCCTAAAGTCTGGCTCCCTGTGTCTGCACGGACAACTGAAACAACGAACTTTAAGCAGTTAACAGGAATAATGAAGGGACCAAACCGTATTTCCCATCAGAGCTAACAACTGGGGAAAAGCAAACCAACACAGCCTCCAACGTGGGCAAACGGGTACAAACTTTAGGTCTTACCAGAAACGGGCTCCAGCAAATGCAAGAGACGCACATGATGGCCAAGAGCTGAATGATCATTTCAAAATGATGAGACCTGCCTTGGCGGTGCTGCTGGGTTTTGAACTTGACTCTTAGGAGCGCGATTCCCGTGATGGCATTGCACACGAATGAAATGCCCAGGGCTAAGAATCCCAGGAAAGAAAAGAGCAAGATGTAAAATCGGTCTTCCCAGTCTTTGATCTGCTCGGTTCTGTAGAAACACCAGGTCCGGGTCGCTTGGATCTCATAGCCGCGGAGGCCCAGGATAGGCAGAACGGCAATGAAGACGGCAAAGAGGCACACACCCACCAGCATCATCTTCACATGCTTGGACGTCATCTTCGTGGAGTGGAATATGGGTTTGGTGACTCCTATGCACCTTTCCACAGCCATCACGCTACCCAGCAAAAGGGGGCACAGCCCAAAGAACACCATGCATATACCAAAAATGCTGCATAGGACGTTGGACTGATCAAAACGGACCCAGTCCTTGTTGGAGGCATAGACAAACACAGCTATGGTTCCATTGATGAGGTGTCCGAAGAGATCAGTGATCACCAAGCCACTGGCAAAGAGCAGGAAGGACGCCTTGGACTTCTGCCTAAATCGCTGGTACGCCTTCATGAGAATAGCGATGGCCAGGCTGTTGGAGAGGATCCCCACCGTCATAAAGATAACGGAGAAAAAGACCGAGAGCCTGTTTTCAGTTTGGCAGGTGGTGTTGGTAAGGAGCCCTGCGGCAGGAGAAGGTGGCTGCTTGGACGTGTTCATAGACATGGTGACACAAAGATACGATGAACTCTCAAGACGTCATCTCCCTCTCAAGCTGGGGAGGTGTTGCCGTCAGAAGGCATCTGTGGCATGAAGAAAAGAAAAGAAAAGAATACCAGTCAGATCAGGAAAAGCTCGGCAGACATCGCTCACCTGGCATTTGAAGCAGACGCTTCCTGAGTAGTTGGGAGGTGGTGAGGGCTCCCTCAGCCAATCACAGGGAAGGTTGCATAATGTTCCCAAAGCACATATGCCTGTGTTCTCCATTCCTTTTGCAAGAGGAGGACGCTGCCAAAAATGAGAGGCTGGAGCCACACCAGCAATCTTCGCCTCTCCTAATGTTTTCCTGCTGAGCCAACTCTGGCAGATATGACACTCTGATATTCAGCTGACTCCAGGTGGAAAGGGGGCATTGGCCAAAGGAGCCACAAATGAAACATGGGGTCAGATGATCTGGGTTCAAATTCTGAATCTTTTTGTTTGTGTGACCTTCTCCAGGCCTCAGGTTCCTCATCTAGGAGCTGAGGGGTCTGGACTCAGCATCCTTCTAAAGGTCCCATTCAAGAACAGTTCATTCTTTGTCTCTTTATTTCCAACACCTAACACAATACCCTAGAGAGAATAGTTGTTAATAAAAGCTAATTGATTCTAAGAAAATTTACCTTCTTTGGGAGGTGACACCAAGCTGGAAAAGTGAAACTTTGAAGAGGAATTACTGGAAACAGGAGAGAAGCAACGCGAACCTTCATGGGACCATAAAGGTCATCTGGCCCAAACTCTTCATTTTACAAATGAGGAAACTGAGGGTCCAAGAAAAGAAGGGACTTTCTCAAGGTCACACAGGTAGTAGGCAACAGGGAAAGGATTTAAACCCAGGTTTTATGATTTCATGTTCTGATGGGCTGTGATGCTGTGGTGCAAACTCAGGGTAGCTTGAGTCAACCCCTCCCTATCTTGTGAGCCTGGTAATGGAGAAACTGACCTGGCACCCTCCTACAAGAAACACATAGGGACAGCTTTATGTACTGAACAAAAGAGTTATGATGCCTCACAGAACCTCCCTGAAGGCTGATGGGGGGGGGGGGAAGGGGGGAAGGACCAAGGGTCATCACAGTCTTTATGGAAAATCGGGATAGTTTGTTCTTCACTCCAGTAAAGCAATTGTTTTCCTGCCCCCTCAGGTACTTGGTGGTCCCTGACACCAGATGTGAAGCACCTCTGGGACACAAGTCCATCATTAGTTAAGTTTTTCTATAGTCCTGTAGCTTACCAATTCTATTCACTGTAGGAGCTGACAAGCTGTTGGAGCTGGAAGGATGCTGAGAAATCATCTAATCAGAAGGTTCTCAATCTTGGGGCCATAGATCTCCACGGGGACTGTGGATAAATTTCAGGGTGTCTGTGAACTTGGATGTGAAAAAAATATATAACCTTTCTTCTTACCACTAACTTCTAAGTGAAAATGGACATTCCCTTCCATTAAGAATCTTTATTTTTAAATTATTTTGAGAAGGCTCGTGAGCTTCACCAAACTGCCCAAGGACTCCACCACACACACACGCACGTATGCAGCACATGCTCACTTTATAAAAGGGGAGACTGAGGCTCAGCGCGATTGAGTGACTTGCCAGAAGTCACGACCTTATAGATTCCTGGCTAAAAGGGCCATCTAGGCCGATGAGAAAACTGGGATTCGGAAAAGTTAAAGCATCCAAGTAGTGAATGAAGGAGCCAGGATTTAACCCTAAATTCCCCGGGACCGCTCTCAGGCTCATCCTCTGCACCAGCCTCTCCTAACTGGAAAGAAAGAAGTGCCCAGGGGATTGGCTGCTTTCCTCTCACATACAGGCGGCGATTTGAGTTTTTGTTTTTGTTTTGTATTTTTCCTCTCATGAAGATGAAGAACCTTAAGGGATCACGTGCCAAGCAGCTTCTCTAAAGGCTGCACAGTCCACAGGTCTCCTTCTCCGTTGTCACAAAAAATCCGGGCCCGCATCACCACCGGCTTAGCCTTGCCTCTGACAGCTCTTAGGAGTTTCGCGAAAACCTGTCTAAAATCTAAGCCCGATCACACGGATCGCACAGACGCACGCATCCCATTAGAGGGACTACTCTTTGCCCCGCCAGCAAGGCAGAAAGCAGCGGGGCTGAGGGGAAAGGGAAGGAAGGAAAGGGTTAATGATGGCTATTGTACCACGTCTGCCGGAAAGGCTGTGGCTTTGGTTCTGTTTGGGAGATGGGATGCACCAAAGTTCTGAGATTCAGGGATTCTCTAAATCTGTGACCACAGGGAGCCCCGCCCCCCCCCCCAACCCATTCCACCGTCTTACAATGGTGAGGAAAGGACTGGATTATATCCCGCAGTGTCCCACCAGGGCCACCGCGCCCGCGAAGAATGGATTCTCTTGGCCTTTCCAGGCGAGTCTGGCTAACTGCTGGGAATTCGGAAGGCAAGCCTCCCGGGAGTGGGGGTCATGCAGCCCCGACAGCCCAGGGCCTCCGTCTGCGCTCAGCTGGCCTCTTACTCACACTTGGTTGACTGTCCCCGTTAATTCCCACCCTTACCCCCAGGCCCCTTCTTGCAACATCGCTGGGTCGCCTGTTTCTCAACTGCCTGGGATTGCTCAAGCACACCGAAAGTGGGGATGGATGGATGAATGAATTCCTAACCAGACATGGGGGGGAGGGGCTCCAGGGCTGGACAACGAGTGCAGCAGCGCAAGGCGGACCTGACTGGAAGATCCAGAAAAGCTGGGATACAGGGGAGAGGGTAAGGAATGCAGAGCAGGCTCTTTCCTTCCTCCCTCGAGGGAGCCGGCCCAGAAGCCGGACCACCCCTAGCCAAAGTATCTCCTCTCCTCTCCTCTTTCCTTCTCCTTTTCCTTCTCCTTCCGTCTGGAATTTGACTCAAACCTGTTAGCCAAACGGACCGTGCTTCTCCAGGAGTGAGGACTGTTGTCAGCAGGGAGCCCAGAGGCGCGATCCTCTATAACAGTGGAAGATTCGGGTGGGGGGTAGGGGAACGGAGAGGAGGAGTTGGAGGCCGAGAGTCCCAGAGCAGGGGTCCAGGGTTCCCTGGCCTCAGCAGGGTAGTTACCTTGGTGTGCCCCGCAGCCCGCAGGGACGCAGGCACATCGCGCCAGTCCGGGCCACATCACTGCTCCGGGCTTCCAGGGTTCAGGGCCCAGGGTCCAGGGTCCAGTTTCTTGGCTCCGGCTGGCTCCTCGGGTGCGATGGGTCGCCCTTCTCCGATCACACTGAAGCAGGAGCCTCGCTCTCCTCTAGTCCTTCGGACCTCGCCTCCTCTCTCCACTTCTCGAAGCCAGCCAGCCCCCAGCTCTGCAGGCGAGAAAGATCTGCCTGGGCTCCCTCTCAGATCCCTCCTTCTTTCCCTCTTTTTCCTCCTCCTCCTTCTCCTCCTCCTGCTCTCTCTCTCTCTCTCTCTCTCTCTCTCTCTCTCTCTCTCTCTCTCTCTTTCTTCCTCTCTCTCTCCTCTTACGCCAGGATATAGGTAGTTCCTCCATCCACTCCCTCCCCAAGTCCCCTTCTGCTCCTCTCCCCCCACTTTTCCTTGACAGTGGGACAAGATGAGGACTCGGCTACAGAGCCATCCGCAGCACATCACCAGCAGAACTGACTGGGAACAGGCAGTTACAAGGAAAACTACCCAGACGTCTCCAGGCGTTAGCGAAAGCTCAGGCAGGCGGCAGAGTTGCAGTTTGAGGAGCCGCAGAGAGAAAGCCCTAGGCTGAGGCTGCCATCCTCGTTGGAGCTCAGCAGGAGTAGGAGAGACAGAGCTGGAGCTGTCCCATTGCTCGCTCCCTCCCTTGGACAAAGACGTGAATCTCCAGAGTGGAAGTCACTGGGCCATCCATCCACTTCCCTCAGGCTCCACAATGTCGTCACTGGTCCCCTCTGAAGAGAATGGAGATAGGGCTTAATGCCCCCTCACAGGACCTGGCAACAGTGCAAACTGGCCTTGGCTTCTGCAGCTAGAGAATAAAGGCTCGGGCAAACATTTGGTAAAGTAAAGGCTTTCACTGTACCTGAACAAAGGTATACCATAAAAAGGAAATGCATCGTTCATTGGGTCCTAACTGCAACAGCAAGCACCCTAGCATACCCAGGATGGCTGCTAGGACAGGTTCTTTGATCTGCTTTCCTAAAGGAAAGCAACTCAAAAAGAGTTAACAATCTTACTTTAATCAAACGTATATATCATTCACTTAGTTCAGGAGGAAAAGTCAGCATCCTGAACTTCAGAAAATACAAACAGAAATCACAAGCAGACAAAAAATACAGACAGAGAAAACAACACAATTCAACAGACCAACAGAGTAGCTGTCTGACCATTACATACATAGTTAGGTACCAGAAAGAGAAGCAGAAAATCTAGGTTTTCGAAGGGGTGGAGGTGGGGGCTCAATGGTTACCCAGAGTCTCATCTGGCCAAATCACACAACTCTTCCCATAAGTGAGTCCAAAAGCAAAGCGTGTGTGTATACATACATTACACACACACACACACACACACACACACACACACACAGCCTTTTTCAGGGTGAGAGGACATCACCACCTTCCTGACCCACTGCCTAATTACAAAGTAACGGAAGGTGTGGGTCTGAAAAATAAGCCTCTTCTAAGCAAGCTTCTCTTGTTGTGCTCCAAGTGAGGCCCATTAAGGGGCAGGGAAGATCTTCAAATCCCTTTACCGTTACACTAACCAATGTAGGAGGGAAGCAAGCATGGGGAATGAGTAACATCCCAGTTTTTAGAAATCCCATTCTGGTTGAAGATGGTTTCTAATCCATACAGGGGAACCCTGTAATAAGCTTAAACTGTCCTAAGTCTTTTGTGACTGTATGTGTGAAAGTCAAGTAACTACAGGTACAGATTCTATAGTGCAGGACTCAGAAAGAGAACTAATGTTACTGTTGAGACATCCTGAAATGTACTGATCCTTGAGGGTCCCAATGATGTTCTTGTTCATTTTTTTTTTTTTGATGGAGGAAGGCAAGGCAATTGGGGTTAAGTGACTTGCCCAAGTTCACACAGGTAGTGTCAGAGGCCAGATTTGAACTCAGGTCCTCCTGACTCCAGGGTGGGCACTTTATTCACTGCACCACTAGCTGCCCCCCCCCCCACCATATTCTTTTAAAAAATTTTATTTAAGGTTTTTTCATCTACAGAGACATAGTGCCTTGTGCATGGTAGGATCTGGTGTTGAACTGAATTTGTTGAGTGCATGTTGGTGCATTGGTTTGAATGCCTGCAAGTAGGTTCACATTCAGGAAAATCATTTGTAACTATGTAAGAAAAGTTACTAAATTGTTCATAACTCTTTGTCCCTGGGATGCCTCTACTGGGTTATAGATACTACCTCCATCCCACACTCCAAGGAGATGTTTGAGAGCAAATAAAGATCTATCTATGAAAAAAAATGTTGAGTGTTATTTGTGATAAAAAGCTGGAAAAAATATTTTATGCAAAAAAATCACAGAACCATGACTTAAAAACTTGAAAAGACTCAGGGGTCATCTAATCCAACCCTTCATTTTACAGATGAGGAAATTGAGAACTAAGTCTGTAAAGTGATTTGCCAAAAGTCACCCTCAAGTAGTAAGAATCACAGGTGTGATTTGAAGGGGATGGAGAGACATTTACTACCTGTTCACAACTTTGGGTTGGGAGAAGGCATGAATGCACTGTGGTCTATAAATGCAGTGAAATTTTATTTCTCACTTAAGGAGTGAAAAACATAAAGAAGTTGAAATCTGGGCAGATCTTTATAAAGTGAGGAAGAGAAGAAAAAAAAACAGAAGGTTAAACAATTGCTAGATATGACTGCAACAATGAAGTAAATGAATTAATCAAGACGAATTTCTTACTACTCCTACTATGTGCCAGGGATACATAGAATAAGCTCAAGGAGCTAACAATCCATCAGGGGAGGCAACATGCCTGTGTGGAAATGGCAACATCCCATATGAGTAGATTAAGACACCAGGAAGAGCCAACGCTCCCCACCAAAATTACAGCCTACCCTAGAGGTAGGGAATCTGCAGCCTCAAGGCAAATCAAGTTACAGATCCTCAAGGGCCGCCCTTTGACCAAATCCAAACTTCACAGAACTAATTCCCTTAATGAATGGATTTTGATCATTCTGAAGACCACCAGCCTTCCTTTCTCTGGGCAACTTCAAGAGTGAAAAGCTGGGCATGACCTTGGCTGCACTCGCATTGTCTAGCAGTTGAGTAGAACTGTTTTTTGGGGAATGTGTTTCGTGTAGGGAAGCTGTTTGGATGTTTGCTAGGAAATACAACTTGTACAAAATAAAAGATAGCCATACAAATAAAAAGAGGGAGGGGAATACTGGAGTAACTTGTTTGGGACTCTCAATGAGTCTTCTCCAGGAAGAAGTAAAAAGGTATCTCAAAGTTTCATTTTCAGTTTGGACCCAGCTAGTTTTCCCCAAGCACTTCCAAGTTCCCTCTTCCTCTGGGAACTAAAAACAGTAAATCATGGTTCCAATGACCCAATCCAATCCAGTGAGAGCTGATTAAGACTCAGTTGTCCCAGGGCTGACATTCAATTCAATTCAATGAATATTTATTAAAAGTCTGCCACTGGGTCAGGCACAGACAACACACACACACACACACACACACACACAGCATCCCTACCCTTGAGAAGCTTACACTATCTTTGACCTATTTTGTTGTTGGCCTGGTTGCTGCTGCTGCTGCTGCTGCCACTGCTGCTAAAGGTAAAATGTTGCCAAGGCAACAACTACTTATATCTTGGTTCCTGTAGAACCATCTAACTCCTGCCCCATTCCCAAAACTCTTCATCAAGTGACTACTCAATGAGAGAAACAAAGTACAGCCCCTCACTCTCCTAATTTCAGTGAAATATTGTCATCATTCAATCCCACCATGAAGAAGGAATGCCGTATGGAAATAAATGTCATCTCAGTTCAAATAGGAAAAGGAGCATATAAATTCCTAGAAATTATAATGAGTCATAAAATGCCAATGTGAGAAATTCAATTATTCATTAACTTTTGAAAGGATGACCAGTCTGCTCAGCTCTGAAGGAGGGACTAAGGTATAATTTTAAACAACCATAATACATAAAGGAAATTCTGTGTGACCCAGGCAGAGGCAAGGAATAGAATATTATGATTAAGTGAATATTCTGGCTAGTGGCGATCATGTTGTTTCTGTCCAGACTTAGGATTTTATCCATGTGGGAAACTTGTTTCTTTCATTGAGAGGAGATCCCTCTATCAATGTAGACTGGCAACTGTTTGCAATAGGGTAATCAGTCAGTAAGCATTGATTAAACACTACTCACATCAGCCAGGCACTGTTCTGGCTTTGGAGACTCCAAAAAAAATGTATAGTCAGCTGTCCCAATTGTACTATTGATCAGAGATTAAGAAAGGACCACAGTGACCTTCCCCCTACCCAGAGAGACTGATTGATGTTGGGAGGGTGATGCTGTGTATACCTGGGTTCAAATCCCAGCTCGGCCCTTGACTTCCTGTGGGACCTTGAGCAAGATGAGTGAGCACCTCCGTTTTCTCATCTGCAAGATTGGGGAACTATACTAACTGGCCCATGAGAGCTCTTCTGGTTCTAGATCTGTGATTCTAAGTTCCTAAAAAAAATAGAACCTCAAGGAACTTCCAGATAAATGATGCCTCTCTAGCTTACTGCATCCTTTAGATCAGTCCATAAGAATCTGTTAAGTGTTTACTCTGTACCAGGCACTGTGGTAAGCACTAGGGAAGCAAAGACAAATTTATGGCTGGGGTTAGCCCCCCAAATACCTCCTGCCCTTAAGGAGTTAACATGGGGGAAACAACATATATATAAATAAGCAAGCACAAAATAAATAGAAAGTGGATGAAGAGTAAGTGCTTGAAGATGTATGTGTGTGTATAGATACAGACATAGATATATAGAGGTAAGTATAGTAGATTTCTAACATTCAATGAAGATAAGCGTGAGATACTTGATTTTTCACCTGAAAAATGTGAACAATTGCCTAAGTGTTACTTCCCCCCAGTAGACAGTCAAATACATGTACAGTCATTTCTCAAAGGA
Source organism: Pseudochirops corinnae (assembly GCA_028646515.1). Lineage (NCBI taxonomy): Eukaryota > Metazoa > Chordata > Mammalia > Diprotodontia > Pseudocheiridae > Pseudochirops > Pseudochirops corinnae. The sequence continues at coordinate 364,237,321 of CM053586.1, forward strand.
AAAAAAAATCATGTGACCCACAGCACAAGAGGGAGGAAATGCTCCATCATTAATAATTAAATAAATGAACATTGAAGCAACTCTGAGGTTCCACCTTACACTGATCAGGTTAGTAAGATGACCAAAGAGAAAATGACAATTGTTGGAGAGGCAATGGGAAAACAGGTGCCTTAGGAAGCCATAGTGCTCATTAAATTCAGCATTTTTAAAAAAGAAAAGTAATAAAGCACAAGTTAATTACATTTTCCTTCCTAAAGTATTGCCATTAAAATATTTAGTGAGGCCAAAAAGATTTTTGTACCATTAAATACAATTTGTAGAAATCCAGAATAAATAGATGTTCTACTGCAAATCCAATGTATAGACAGTCAGCCAATCATTTCTTCTTCTTCTTCTTCTTCTTCTTCTTCTTCTTCTTCTTCTTCTTCTTCTTCTTCTTTTTCTTCTTCTTCCTTCTTCTTCTACTTCTTCTTCCTCTTCTTCCTCTTCTTCTTCTTCTTCTTCTTCTTCATCTTCATCTTGATTCTAATAAGTCTGTCCATCACTTTTTCTGAAAAAAATCATGGAGAGTGTGGAAATGCTTTTACTTTGTTGTTTGGAAAATGATTTTTTGGGACTAGGAAAAGTGAGGAAAAGCCACTTAGATGCCAATCACAGTCAACCATAACATCACTCACCAGGCAGAACACAGCATCTCTTAGAAATGGGAGTCCTTGAGGAATGGTAAGTTGGGGTGGTAAGTGTTTTTTTCTCCCCATGAATTTAAGAAAACTGCTCTTTCCCATATTTTTATATAGGGTCTTATTAGTATAAGTGCAAAGAAACAAAAAAGGAGAGATTTTTGGACTATGTATGTATTTTGCCCAAGCCGAAATATATTAATAAACAAATGTAGTACCAATGCAATACTCACAGCACTGATGGTGACTGTAAATATGCCAGCATGGTTCTCAAATGCAAAATATAACAGACTCTATATAGAAGATAGAAGCAAAACATTTATTTGGACACCAGAAAACCAAATCTCAACACCAGAAAGTCAAATCCATCATAGTAGCAAAAAAGTTAATACACCATAGCACAGCATGAAACCACACTGTCCTTTAGCCTTTCCACAAACAAACACTTATAAGCTTAACTATAGCAGCAGGGGGCAAAAATCCTCACAAGACTAGCTGTCTCTCCCACCATCTAGCTTCTCTGACTCCCAGCTTCCTATGGGCTTTGCTCCACCCTTCAGCAAACTCCTCCCACCACAGACTCCATGTGATTACATTAGATCTCTTAGGGGGGCAGGGAAGATCTTCAAATTCCCATTACCATCACAATCATCTAGAATCATGCAGCTCCCCAAACTGAACAACAACAGGAAACCCCCAAGCATGAAATCAAACTCAAATAAGTGAATATAATGCAACAGTGGGTGGAGTCACAGCTGTTTTGTTGTCCCTGAATAAAGCACAAGATGTGGAGTCAGGTGAACTCCCTTCGACTTCTGCCTTGAACACTCTGCAAGTAATGGATAGAGTGCTGAATGTACAGCTAGGAAGAACTGGGTTCAAGTCCTGCTGAGGAACTCCCCAGCTATGTGCCCTGGGAGGCATTTCATTTTGCTGGGCTCTGATCTGTAAAATGGGGGCTTAGCCTGGATACCTCTGAAGTCACTTGCAGCCCTAAATCCAGAATCCTTCACAATGTCACTTTGGTCTTGCCTACTTCAATTAAATTCAGTAACTATTAAGTACTTTCTATGTCTAAGAAACCATGCCAGAAACTGGATAAAAAGACCATTTCTGACTTCAAGGAGTTTAAACCACAAGGAAAGGGGCTGGAATATGTTTGTCAGTAAGGTAAATTGAAATGTCTGCCCCTTTCTGAGGAGGGTTTCATTGTATTAGAGACATCAAGGGAACATTTCATGCAAAAATAGGCATGATAAAAAACAAAAATGGGAGGGACTGAGCAGAAGCAGAAGAGATTAAGAAGAGGTGTCAAGAATGCACAAAGGAACCATACAAGAAATATCTTAATATCACTGATAACTACGATGGTGTAGTTCCTGATCAACAGCCAGATATTATGGAGAATGAGGTCAATTAGGAAGCATTGCCAACAATAAGGCTAAATGGAGGGGGATGTAATTTCAGGCAAATTTTTAAAACCCTAAAACAGTGGTTCTTAACCTTCCTAATGCCATGACCCTTTAATACAGTTCCTCATGTTGTGGTGGAACTGTATTAAAGGGTCGTGGCATTAGGAAGGTTGAGAACCACTGTGCCTAAAAGATGATGCTGTGCACATCAGTGTAGGTCCCAGTCCTAAAGCAGGGCAATGCCAAAGAATGCACAAGTTATTGAATAATCATGTTCATTTCACATACTAGCAAGGTTATACTTAAGATTCTGCAAGCCAGGCTTCAGCAACATGCGAACCTAGAATTACCAGAAGAGCAGGCTGATTTTTGAAGAGGCAGAGGAACTAGAGACCAAATTGCCAACTTTTGCTATAAATTACAGAGGAAGCAAGGGAGTTTCATCAAAAAATATCTACTTCTGCTTCAGTGACTAAACTAAAGACTTTGTATGGATCACAACAAAATGTGGCAAGTCCTCAAAGAGATGGGAGAACCAGATCATCTTACTTGTCTCCTGAAGAACCTGCATGTAGGTCAAGAAGCAACACTTACAACCAAATGTGAAACAATTGATTGGTTTAAGATTGGAAAAGGAGTATGGCAAGGTTGTATATTGTCACCTTATTTATTTAACTTATATGCAAAGTACATCATGCAAAATGCCAGACTGGATGAATCAAAAAGCTGGAATTAAGACTGCTGGGAGAAATATCAACAATCTCATATATGTAGATGATAACACTGTGATGGCAAAAAGTGAAGAGCAATTAAGAAACTTCTTGAGGGTGAAAGAGCAGAAGTTCAAGCTGGCTTGAACCTTACCATAAAAAATCTAAGATCTTGGCAATTGATCCCATCACTTCCTGGCAAATAAAGGGAGAAGAAATGGAAGCAGTGTTGGATTTTATATTCTTAGGCTCAAAGATCATGGTAGATGTTGACTGCAGTCATAAAATTAAAAGATGCTTGCTCTTTGGAAGGTAAGCTCTGGCAACTCTGGATAGAAAACTAAAAAGAAGAGACATCATCTTGCCTACAAGGGTCTGTATAGTCAAAGCTTGTGGCTTTTCCAGTAGCAATGTAAGGTTGTGAGAGTTGGACTATAAGGAAAGCTGAACACTGTACAAACAACACTTTCAAATTGTGATGCTAGATAACTTTTCAGAGTCCCTTGGACAGCAAGGAGATCAAATCAATCAATACTTGAAGGTATTAATTCAGGCTATTCATTGGAAAGTCAAATACTGAAGCTAAAGCTTAAATACTTTGGACACAAAATGAAAAGATAGGACTCTTGGAAAAGACCTGGATGTTGGAAATATTGAAGGCAAAAGGAAAAGACTGGCAGAGGATGAGAAGGATAGTGTCATGGAAACAATGAACATGAATTTGGACAGATTTTGAGAGATAGTAGAGGATAGAAGGGCCTGGTGTGCTTTGGTCCACGGGGTCATGAAGAATCAGACTAATTAGGGCATATCTATCTTTTGAGCCTTGGTTTTCTCTTCTTTGAAATGGGCCCATGAAGACTTTCCTGGGAAAAGAGAAGGTAGATGTGAAGAAAGTCCTTTGCAAGTGGGAAAGGCTAGATAAATGTTGACCCTTCACAGACCCAGGGTTTTCTTCCCCTCATCTACATCAAGGATAATGCTCTGGACCAGATAGTGATCATTGACACTTATCTGACACTCTGCCTAATCCCTGTATAAGCCTACCCCTCTTGTATAGATGCTGGCGGTGAGGCAAGGGGCTTTGAGGGTGCTGCACTGGAGTCCCATTCCTTAGGCTGCAGGTCCAGGGCTTATGCCATCTTTTAGGGGTCTATGGATGGAAGAGAGGAGATGTGCAAAAGAAGAGCTGACAGATAATGTGCATAAAACAAAAACATGCATGAATAAGATCCTCTGTGCAGCATTCACTTTCTACAGACTCGTGGAGAAATTGTTCCACCTCAGGCTGATCCTTAATTTCAGCCTCTGCTTGGAACCCAAGGTACCTTGGGGATAATGGCAATGTGTTACTTGGTCAACAAGAATTTATATTAAGCACTTGCTCTGTTCTAGGCACTTTGCTAAGCATTTACACAAAGGCAGGGGCACACAAAGGCAGAAACAGCTCCTGTCCTCAAGGAACTCACATCCTAATAGGAGAGAAAATGACAAGTAACTGCTTACATGAAAGCTATAACCAGAGTAGATGGGAGGAAATCTTAGAGGGAAGGGAACAGCTGGATGTTGGAGAAGGAGATGATGGAAGGAGGGAAAAGGCCTCCAGAAGAAGGTGGGATTTGAGGCCTAGACACAGTCAGGAAAATTTAGGAAGAGAGGGGAGCAGAGCCTCCCAGGCTCCCCTCAGATGCTGCTTCCTCCATGAAGCCTTTGCTGAATCTCCTTCCTTGCTCTGCCTTCACCCACCACACTGTTCCTTTGACAGTGTAACCCCTCAGGGTCTGGCACTGGTAGGCATTTCACAAGTAAGTGTTTGTCAATTAGTTGATTGTTGACTTTAAAGGGGAATTTGCACGAAGCAGATGTCTGATCTTCAGAAAGATGGCGTCTTGGTCCCTCACGTTCTGCGATTTTCACTTAGTGTCTTTATTACATTAGAGGAGTCCTCTATTCCAATCAAAGCATATGTCTGAACAAAAACGGTCTGGGCAATGATTAATAGCCCAAGTAGGTCTCATTATGGGAAGGCAGACTCTTCAGTCAGTTCTCAGAATCACTCGTCAGACCATTCCATGGTTGCTGGCATGGACCAAGAGGAGGCACTTTGGAAACTCTCCCTATGTCCTTTTGTAAAACTCATCTCAGCAAGCATGCCCAAGCTCTTGGAACTTCTGGATGGTGCCCATTTAGTGCTAGGAATAAAACTCCCTGGTGGCCCACTGGGCGGTGGCCCAGTAGCTTGGATGATGACTTGCACTTCTTGAAGTAAGGAATGAAGGTCTCTGTTCCTGGGAGCTCAGCATCATTTGCCAAGCCTGTTTTCCTGGGGATGGAGGAAACACCACTTAAAATAAGAAAAGAATCAGAAATGCTTCACTTTGTTCACAGGGAGCCCGATAATGTTCAAGATTAGAATAGAAGGGAATATAGAATTGTCTTTGCCAACTAAAGAATCGAGACTCATAGGGACATCTAGTCCCCAGATCCCAGGAGATTAAGTTACCTGCCCAAGGTGACACAGGTTGTACATTTCAGTAGAAGAATTTGAACCCAGATCCTCTGACATTCCATTGTGTCTCCCTTTTTTCTGCCCTCCCTTGGTTCTTCACTTATAACAAAAAGTGAACTTGCAGAATTAGGTCTGGCCTCACTACTCCATGAAAGAGAAGAGACCTCTACTCAGTAGACATCAGGCAGATCTTTGCCATGTGCAAGAGGTCTACCCTCTGTGGATAAAGTCAGGGACTGACCTTCCTCTTCTCCCTCCAAATTCATAAATATTTTATAGGAGGGTCTGTTTGGTTGGTTTTTCCTCAATCTTCTTCCAATTAAGAAATTTAGATATGGAGTAAAAGAACATTAGCTCTGAGGTCAAAGGGACTGGGTTCTAAGCCTGCCTCTGGTACTTACTACATGTAAATTTCTTAAGCCTTTTGGTCCTCATCATCCTGTGGGAAATGAAGAGGTCAGCCAGTTTGAAGCCTTGAGCAAGTCCCTCAGTCTAGAAGAACTTCAGTTACCTCATCTGTAAAATGGGGCTAATAATACCTCTAATGCCTACCACATGTGGTTACTGAGACTCCCAAATGATATCATGTGTCTCAAGCAATTTGCGAATTGTAAGATCCCTCTTCCAAGTCTGGTGAGAGAGTGAACTAGGCAAATATTAAAGGACAAGTATGGAAGGATGACTGCAAATGTGATTAAAACGGAAAGAGATTTATAAGAAATACTTTAATGAGTTATTTTCTCCATGAAGAAAGTAGAGCCACCACACTTGGACCCCAACAACCAATCCCAGACTTGCTTTTGTTGAAAGAAGAAATTAAGAAAACTTGGGAGAACCAAGATGGGGGGAAGAGCCAGCGCTGGAGAGGATCCAACCAGAGAGTGTTGGGGGCCGTGTTTACAACGGGAGGGGAGGGAGATGCCAACATTGCAGGAAAACCTCAGATTTTGGGAATACCACAAAAGGCAGAATAAGAGTGCCTTAATGACAACCACCCTATCACTTTCTCTGCCATCCCTACAGGGTCTTTTGAGAACTGTCTGTAATGAAGAGAGGCTGTCTTGGAGGAGGACATCAAATAAGGAGTCATTCTGTAATGTGCCATCTCACTGTCCTCCAGTTTCTAGGGGTACACCTGAGGGGCTGGGGGTAGCTTTTCCTAATGCCACTGGCCAAGTCCCATTCAGAATGGGCTCCCCCATGGCTAACCACCAGTGATTAGCACCCCAGTCACATTTAGGCAATTAACTTAATAAAAGGGACATTTGCTTCCAAGATAGAGCAAGAACAGAAGTGCAAGCATATCCAATCACCTCAGTCTCTAGAGACCATGGACTTAGACTTAATTTCTACATAGCTTTGATCCAAGTTCATGTCTAGTTGCAGCACAAATGTGGCATCTCTCAGCTACTACTGCTCTGGGTCCACAAAATTGCTCCTCACTTGGTGTATCCTCAAGGCTGTCCATAGAGCCTGACATGGATCTGACTTCCAGACCTCTCAAAATTCACAAGGTCATAGCCTCACATCACATTCACCTAAAACAAAGAACAGAAGCCTGAAACCTGAATTCCCAGGTCACATGGCAGCACCCCAGGAACAGAACTCAAACAAGACCCTCCTCACATAGTCTTGCCTCCATATTCTACCTAGAAGTCACAGGAAGTGGGGCTGATGGGCTGGTGGGTTAGGGCTTCAGACAATCAAAGAGGCTTCTTTCCATAAGCAGATGCTACAGAATGTCTGCATGAGTTCCATGTCACTCAAAGTCACTTCCCCTCTTTGCCCTCATGAATCTCCGGGATGCAGGCCTTCTGGTCTCTTCTGTAGGAGGAGCTACATGCTCACAGGGTGAGCTCAGTGGTCATTTCCCCATTCAGGTCACATTTTACAATTAACTGAAAGACAGAGGGATGAGCAGGTGCTCCTCTTTGTGTTCAGTGTTCTCTTATATTTTTTTAAAGGCATCTCATTGGGTAGAATTGTGTGTGTGTGTGTGTGTGTGTGTGTGTGTGTGTGTGTGTGTGTGTGTGTGTGTAGGATATCTATATCCCTATCTCTCAGTGTGTGTGTATATATACATATATATATACATATATATACATACATACATATGGAGAGAGAGAGGGAAAGAGATGTAGATATATATGTGTAGAGATAGATAGATAGATAGATTAGATAGATAGATAGATAGATAGATAGATAGATAGATAGATAGATAGATATACTGGCCAGAGCTGCTGGCCCCAGGCATGGAGAATTTTCTCCACAAGCTCCTGCTACTGAAGATCTCTAGTTAATCTAAGGAGGCTGGCCTGCCCATCCACACTAAAAAGACCAAATGGATGAAGAATGTCCATTGCACAGACTTTGATATGCCTTGGAATGTACAGCCTAGAGAACTTGTCCAATTGTGGTGTACATATGTCTGATATGTACAACCCAGGTAGGCATCAAAGTGGGCACAGAATTGAACAGAAAGAGAGAGGCATGATAGCTTTCAGCAAGTTGTAAAGCCCCTTTACTGACCTCAAGTGCCCCATGAAGGCAAAGTTCAATATGGACATTCTTCTGTTGTTGCTCTATGGCAACAAGCCCTGAACACCACTTCCCCAAAGAACAGAAGATGAGCGTCTCACAGAATACCATGCAGAAGGACTTAGCCAAGGTCCAAAGTCACACATCAAGTAAATGTCCAAGCTGGGAATCAGTTAGGTTGTGTTGGGTTGTTTTTCCTGGTTCTATGCCCAGAGCTCTTTCCATTACTTTGAACAGCCTGATATTAGAAGCAACACTATAAATCTTCTCAAGATTTCCCTTTAATAAAAATGGACACATTTGGCCACAAATGGTTCTAATAGTTCTAATAATAATAACATTATGAAAATCATGGCACTGTGCAGGTGTTTGTTTGGTTTGTTTTCTCTAGAAAGTCCAAAGAGCTTCCAAACTCACTTCCCCCTTCTTGGGCATGGTGAGCACTGGGCATCACCAGGATCTCCTGCCTTGCCAAGGAGGGCATTGCAGGCAAACTCCCTTGACTGGTAGTCCAGCCCCTGAATTCCTGGATCTGCTTCTTCAGTTCTGCTGGACAAACTATGTCTCCTCAACCTTCCATTTGTGGGAGCTAACGAAAGTCAGACTTTTACTTTCCATTGGTGTCTTCTCAAACCCAATAAAAAGATCAAGGAAAACTGACCAAAGACCAGAATCTCATAAAAGCTGTCTCAAGGCACATAAGGAAAGGAGGGAGGCAATGGGCCATGCTTCTCAAGGTTTTTTTTTACTGTTCTTAGAAGCCAAAAAAAGCTGACTCCACATTATTAAAGCTTTTCTTTGCACACTTTCATAGTTCAGAAAAAGAAAGGAGATTTCAGTTAAATGCCTATTTAGTTGCTTGCCTCTGGCTGGTAAGAACAGTCCAAAGAGTAGAACCAGATGCATGAGTAGACAGCCATGAGGTCTGACAAACTGTGGGGGAAATT
>CM053587.1:5546-28446 GCA_028646515.1 Pseudochirops corinnae
AACACAGTCAGAACTCCCACACCAAAAGCTTCCAAGAAACATGAAGATGGCCTAAAAGCCATAGATCAGCTTAAGAAGGATTTTGAAAATCAAATGAGAGAAGTGGAGGAAAAATTGGGAAGAGAAATGTGAATGACGCAAGAAAATCATGAAAAAAGATTCAACAACCTGAGTGAAGAAAATAACACCTTAAAAAATAGATTAAATTAAATGGCAAATGAGGCCCGAAAAGCCAAGGAGAAAAATGCCTTAAAAAGTCAAATTTGCCAGATGGAAAAAGAATCTCCGAAGCTCACTGAAGAGAATAATTCCTTCAGAATTAGAGAACCCGCGGGCCTTTCCCCCCACCCCCACCACTGCCCCAGCCTGGCCTCGTGGACAGGGACACCTACCAGGAATCGCATCCTGGGCTTCACGTGGTGACCCAACAATTCCTAGGAAGGCGCCCCCCACACACACTTCCAAGGGCCCCCAGGCCGGTGCATGCCTCCACCTCCACGCCTGCATGCTGCAGTCCTCTTCCTCGCACTACCTCTGCCTCACCATCTGCGCCTGCACACTCCGCGTCCTGCTCCCTCTTCTCACTGACTCCACCTCCGCCTCTGCCTCCCCCTCCCACTCCCCCTCTGACATTGCCTGTCCTGGTCCCTGTCCCTAACTCTGCCTTCACGCCTGCATACTTTGTGCTCTCTGTTGCCGTTCTCCCTGCTTTTTCCGGGAGTGAGGCTTAGAAAGCTAATGGTGGCAGTCTTCCAAGCCAGTAGTGAGCCTCTGGACCCCAGGCGTCAGGAGGGAACCCGGGGATGGGCCTTGCGCATCCCCTGCCTCTTTCCCAGCCCCCTTCCTCTCAAAAAGAATAAATAGGATGGGGGTGGGGGGAGATGGAGACAGAGACAGAGACACGCAGTCCCACAGAGATGGGGGAGAGAGACAGGGAGGCATCACACAGAGACCCAGAGAGACAGAGATATGAAGGCAGGAAGACAGAGACAGAGTGATGATCACAAGGAGATGGAGACAAGAGACTCACAGAAGGTGAGACTGAGACAGAAGAAGGTGAGACGGAGGCAAAGACAGTGAGATTTGGGAGAGAGGTTTGGGTGTGATGGAATTCCCTTAGACATTCTCTGTAGCCAGTGCTGGGGAGCTTCATCCCGTGAAGCCTGGGGCTGGAGCGGTGCTGAATGGCCTTTGTAATATATTTTCGGGTAATTTTATAATTTTATAACATTGTTGTAATTTCAGTTTTGTGTTAAGTTGCAAAAGCCACATTTCTTCTCCCCAGCTGTAAAGCCTTCCCTGCCCCCAGCCTAAAGGTATTTCCTCTGAAACCATTATTTCTATAGCAATGATAACAAGAATCCTTTCAAAGTACTAACTCCTTTTGTCCTAGCAAACAAAACTCATCCATTTGCAAATCTGGTTGGGTACATCTCATTTAATTTGACCTCAAATCTGACCACTGGTTGACTTTATGATGTTTCAGGGCTAAAAACACACCTCCACCTCAAAGCGCCCTGCTGTTTTTCCCAGTGAATTATGGGTAAAACTCATGCACAGTTGATGTGAAGGGTGCATGTCCCTTTAAGTATTAGTCACGGCCTGGCTCCTCCCGGGTCCCTCCCTAACTCCACCTCTGTACCCCTAATTAGCCTAATGAACTTATGATTGACAGTTTTGTATCTTTAAAAATGCCTCTCTGGCCCTTAGAACTTTGCAGGTAGGCCTTTTCTAGCAGGCCAACTGCCCACTGCAGAGTGTCACACTTTCAGGCTTTCTCTGACACCTCCCCCCCTCCTTGCACCTTGCGAGCCCTTGTGAATCAATAAACTTTTATAAATCTGCCAAAGGACAGCTGAGCCTGTAATTCTTTTCAGATGCTGAACCTAGAAAGGATTTCTCATTAAAAATCCCCCAGAACTTATACCTCATCAGGGGTCTTAGCCAGAGAGCAAAGTGAGCACCCAGTATTTGGGGGAGTTAGGCTGAGAGAGAGGTTTCAGAAGGATGATGCAGGGAGGTTTGTATCAGGGTTACAGGTTACAGGACAAAAAGGGTTTGATGCCATAGGATGAGGGGGACAAAAGGAATACTTTCAGAGAAATTAAGGAGAAGCTTTGTGGTATTGCAAGATAAGGAGAAAAGACCTTTAGAGAGCCCTCAAGTTACAGGATAAACTACAGGGCTTCACAAAGTGCTGGAAAAAGCAAGCCTAAGTATTCTTTTTCACCCTTGGGGCATGTTTGCATCCACATCATTTCCCCACTCCACCACTGGGCAGGTGAAATCTTTCTGGAAAAGGGGCAAGGGTCATTGTCTTCCGTAGCTACCTCCTGCTGAACAGGAGTGCAGAGTCCATTTCAAGGGCTGAGAGTGCAGAAATGTGGTGCTGGCTAAGTCCAGGGTGGAGAGAGGCAAAGCACTGGGGAAACCAAGGCAGGGGCCGGTACCCTGAGAGTTCAAGGTGGGACTTCTACAGGGGAGCAGACACAAAGTGAACCAGGACATTAAGCAAGCATGGACCAAATATAAAAGGGAGTAGAATGATTAAAGAGTGGGGTCAGAATGGGGGAAAGGGAGAGCAACCACATCCCCCCAGGAGGAGGTAGGGGAAGATAGCAGGCTGGAGTGGATGGCTTGCATCCAAGAGGCTGCCTGTAGTATATCCTTCAAGTGCTCAAAGGATCAATTCCACACAGGGCTCTCAGGGGATAACTGGAGAGCTGTGCTTATCCTGGGAATGATGGTGACACACCCTGCAAGCATGAACTCTGCCCTGCCCCACAGAGTCTCCTATTTGAATGGAGGCATTAGACTGAGGAATAGGGAGGCTAGGTACAGAAGTCGTTCAAGGTGGGGCCCAGAACCCAGCACAGCTAGAAAGCACACAGGCATGTCCCCAGAGTGAGGGGCTTCAGTGCATAGTCTCCTTTGCTCACTTCTCTGGCTGGTCCCACTCTGCATCTTACCTCCCATCACCCATCCTGCCTCCTGCTTGCTTCTGCCCACCATCCACCCAAAAGCTTTTGGGAGAGGGACAGAGGAGATGTCCCTGCCTGACTGGGGATGGGGAGGGGAGTCAAATGAGGTAGAAGCAGCTTGCAGGGGGTGAAGAGAGTGTGGAACAGGCATCCTTGCTGTATGGCCATCTGCTGGTGGTCAGCCCGTGGCACGCTGGGAGACACAAATCTGACCAGTCAGTTTAACATGCAGGGCCCAAATAGAAGAAACATTAAAGTGATGTCAGGATAGAGGAAAACAAGGAAAGAATCCAAGAGCCCCAGGGTGCTCTTATACAGGATGGTCTGATCTTGCTACTTCCTCAAAAGTTTCCATTCTGATTCCCATTCCTTCAGGAGGCTCAGATGCTATTGAGGATTCAACTCTACACGTGTAAATATAAGTAACAACATTTTGCAGGTGGGATGCCTCTCAGCAAATGGGAGAAGGGACAGTCAGGGAAGGGTGCTTGACTGTGTTAGGCTTTAAAACCCTATTCACTCCATATTGCCTTCCCTTTTCTTGATGATCAGTCTTCCTGAAGACCAACCTCTTCTCCCCAGGAAGAGAATAAATTCCTGTTCTTATCCTAAGAAATCTCCATGTTTTTAATTAAATTTTGGATGAGGTTTTTCATGCCAAACAAATGTAGCTGACCTTTATATTTCCTCATTTGGTTCTTACAACACCCCTGGGAGGTAAATGATGTTATTACCTCCATTTTATAGATGAGGAAATGGAAGATCAGAGAGGTTTACTGATTTGCCCAAGGTCACACAGTATCTGACGTAAGATTCAAACCCAGGTCTTCCTGAAACCAAGTCCAGTGCTTTATGAACAACTCAGTCTATGCTGAAAGAATGTTTCATATGCTACTGATGGGGTGCCTTTGTTTGTAACACTCAGTTTTAACTCCAATTTGTAAAAATCTCACTTGTGTTTGGGTTCCTATGTTTGTAAAAGCCTGTGTAATTAAGTTGTAAAAATCACATTTCCTCCAGCCTGAAACCATTAACTCTGCCTCTTCCCTAGTCCAGCACTCTGCCTAGCTGCAATAGCACGCTACACCTATGAATCCCTCACAAAAGCATTTATAAACAAACCCATTAATTTAGAGAAATGTATAGCTCCCTTGTTCTAGTGGCCAGCCGCACCCAGGAATCCTTCAATGCACTATCAGTAAGATAACTCCTCACCATTAGGCACATCCTGGATCCCCAATTAGTCTAGCTTCCCAACATCCATCTTGTCAAACAGGACATTGGTGGGTAACAGACTGGACACCTCTCAGTCAGCCCAGATGAAAAAATGACCTAGTGATGTTTTAAGGCAAAAACCACACCTCCTCGTAGCCTCCACCCCCCCCCCATGGGCTTTCTCCCAGTGAATTATGAGCAATACACCTGCGCAGTTGATATGAAAAGTACATGTCCCTTTAAGCACTGATCACTCCTTAACTCCTCCCTAATCCCACCCTCACATACCTAGTTAGCAAAATTAATACTTGATTTATAGTTTTATTACTATATAATCTGTATCACTAACTCTTGCACTTTCACAGGTCCCGCCCTGCCCTCCTCCTCCCACCCCCCAGCTTCTGGAAAGCATAACAATAAACTTTCACAACCTTGCCAAGATTGCTTGAGTCCAGGGAATTCATTTTAGACTAAAAGAACCCTCCAGGGATTTCTTAGAAATCCCTGAAAAACCATTTGCCCTCATCACTACCAAAAATACCTAGGTTTGAATCCACAGTTCTGTGACTTGTGGTAGATCTTTGGGCCACTGTTTACTCAAGTGTAAAATGAGGGGAATGATATCTGTGCCCTCTCGGTTAACTTTTAGCTCCACATCCAAATGAAGTACTGACTTGATTTAAAATACTTCACACCTATTTAGCAATACAGGACACCATTGACATAGCATTACTATATTTGGTGTTTGTACCTACATTTGTTGGTATCCTGGCAGCTAATTGAATTGAGGCATATTTTCCATTGCAGTGCAGTAGAACAATTGACTTTTATTGGACATCTCGCTGGGTTATTTATAGATTCATACCAAAAAAAAAAGTTTGCTAAGGTACTTCTTGGGTTACTCATTTAAACCCAAGGAAGACAATGAAGGCATTAAGGATCCTGGTGAAAGATTCATTGCACATACTGCTCAAGACTTTAGTTCTGGAAAATTCTGTGACTGTGTAGTCAAGGGGAATGAATCTAATTCATAGAATTCCAAGTGACCTTAGGAGGTCATCTCATACAATCTGCTACCTCCAGACAAAACCCACTTCAGTCACTCCAGGCAGGATGTCTGTACTATTTGTTGAGAATATGTAGTACTCCAGACCCTACAAGTTCCCCTTGGCAGTGAATTCTCTCCAGTGTCTATAGTATCTATCCAAGCGCTATAGTTGTGGCTTATCCCAATTTCTTCCTTTTAGTTCTTTTTTGTATATAGAAAACTACTAGAGTTCTTAGAATACCTTAACTACTTGAAAATAGGGTAAAATTTCCCCCTTTTTCTGCTTCACTGAAATGTAGGTGAATGTCTTACTGTTTGTGTCAATAAATGAAAAATAATATCAAAATTTAAACAAATTTTTTTTTTAAATGAACTGAAAACTCAACTATTGGGGTGGCTAGGTGGTACAGTGAATACAGCACCAGCTCTGGAGCCAGGAGGACCTGAATTCAAATGTGACCTCAGACACTTAACACAAAACTAGCTGTGTGACTCTGGGCAAATCACTTAACCCCAATTGCCCCTCCAAAAAGCAAAAAAAAAAAAAAAAGAAAGAAAGAAAGAAAACTCAACTATTTTACCAATACCAAAGCTTGTCCCCAAAGACATGAGTAAGTATACTTTTCTTTCTTTTGGAGGGGAGGGGGAATGATGCCTGGATACTCTCTCTTCCCCTGGCTTCTGTGACAGTGCTCTTTTCTAGATCTCCTAATTTTCTGTCACTCTTTTTCACCCTATTTTATTGATTCATCCTTCTCCCACTCCTTAAGGATGGAGGCATATATTGCCAGATTTGGCCAATGTGTTTTGGTTAATTTCAATGAACCATATTTTTTGATCTCTCTTTTTTATTCTTTGTTACAGGGGGTTTCCCTACCCAGAACATGGAGGAATATGTTTGGAAATGATTAGTCAGAAACATTCATTCTACATTCATTCCTTTCTAAGATGCATTCTTGACTCTCCTGGACTTGTTGAGGTGTAGGGTTTAGGGGTGCTCAAGACCCCAAAATATCAACACGCCGGGTCTTGCCAAATGAATTCAACTCAAGTCTTCTCTCAGCCAAAGTAAAGCAAAGTTAGTAAAGATTCGTCATAATGGGTAGACTCTTAAGGAGCAGAACATAATAATCTGACACAGAGTGAGTCTGCACTAGATTGAATTCTCAGCCCCTTCATGGAGACAAGATGGATCTTATATACAGAAAAATTGTGGGAGGATTTAGGGGTGATCTGGGGGAGGAGTTTGGGGAGGGTCTTGAAGAGGAGTCTAAGAAGGATCTTTGATGGAACTGAGGTCAGACTCTGGTAATGGGATTAAGGGTGGGAAATAGCTGGACAATGGAGGGTTAGGTTAGGTTAAGAGTAAGATTTGGGCCTAGCTATAAGGAAAGGCTTATGGCCTCAGGCAAATACCTGATTAAGTGGGAAAATTCAAGGGATTTCCCAGAGCCTGTACCCCATCAGACTTATTCTACAATGCCCCAGAATCCTCCTCCTTGGTTAGCCTTGGATTTCATACTCTGGGAAGTATTCTCTGGCCTTCAGGACTCTCCCTTTGACTGCCCGGTTCCTCCCAGAACTTCTCTTTTAAGGAGGCCCAGGCCTGCCATGTCTTCATTTCTCTCCAGGCTGCACTACTGACTCTCCTGAACATTCTCTACAATGTCCTAGCTCTGGATGTCTTCATCTCTTCTTAGAATGTAAGCTCCTTGTGCTTATATCCCCAGCACTAAACACAGTACCTGACACATTATGTTGTCCTTGGCCTCAGTCTGGCTCCCCTGATTCCTCTGCTTACACAATCCCTGACCGTTAAAAGTCGGGAGTTGCCTTTATATCGCAGTGACCTACCCTTGGCAAATCCTTTTTGATTTGGGTGAGTTGCCCCAAACAGCATGAGCTAAATAAAATCCACTTCCAAAATTTGCACTTGGGGTCTCACTTGCTTCTTTTGGCACAACAATTATAAGCACTTAGTAAATGATTGTTGACTTGAAAACAAGATACTATATATCAATAAAATTAAAATAATCAGAATGTCTTTAATGATGTGGTATAGTCTCTGGGAACCCCCTTGAACTCCTTGAATCTTCCCACTGGATCTGGCATTCCTCTGAGGCCATAAGTCTTCCATTATCACCATGACTGAATCTGTGTTACCCTTAATCTAGCCCTCCATGGTCTGTTAATCTCCAGGTAGCCTTCAACTATTTCCCACCCTTAATCCCATATCCTGGAATCTGACCTCAATCCCATCAAGACTCTCCCCAAACCCCTCCTCTAGACCACATCTAGATCTCTCCCACAGTCTTACTGTATATAAGATCCATCTTGCCTCCATGAAGGGGCTGAGATTCAATCTTGTGCAGCCTCACTCTGTGTCAGATTGTTCTGGCCCACTTTCAAGACAAACATCACAAATGCTTAGGCTCCCATTATGGAGAATCTGTAATAAACTTTGTTTTACTTTGGCTGAGAGAAGGCTTGAGTCTAACTCATCCAGCAGGACCAGGAGTATTGGTGTTTTTGGGTTTTGAGGACCCGTAAACCCTTTAACTTCTAAATCTAGGTTAATTGAAGAGGTGGTGAGGTATACTGGAAAGAGTATGGGTGATGGGGGATGTGTAGTTTTGCCCAGGAACATGAGTGCCAGAATATGCTGAGAATGCAGAAGGACAGTAACAGTAAAACACAGGAGTCATGATGACAGTTATGTCTCTGGGTCAGTGTGTCCTGTTTTATTCTGCATTTTGCGACCCAGATGTTCTGTTGATATGCTCTGTTCCAGGGATATGAGCTCCATCCTTCCTTTTCATGTTTACCCAACCTTTGTGGTGTCAGAGGTGATTACAGGGGAGGGGGTCTATTTGCCAAGGGGCTCAGTAGGGAGATAAAAAAGGAGAAGCCCCAGGAATAATATATGGATGGATATGGATATGGATGGATGAAGAAAACAATAAAGCTGTCTGCATATCCCTAACTCTTCTGGCTCCAGACTCTACTTTGTGGAATGTGCAGTCTGCATTACCGGGAGGCACACTCGAAGACCTAGGGAAAAAAGGGTAAGGCTGGCTGCCCCCTGGTGTTAGGCCAGGTCATGTGGGATATGGAATCAGGTGAGGTCTGGGTTTGAATCCTGCCTCTGACACCATTTGTGGGACCAAGGGCAAGATGCAGTGTCTCTGAGCTTCTGTTTCTCCATCGGTAAAATATGAATAATACATTAACTCAAGTAGTTACCTTACGGGGCTGGCCTAAGTATCAAATGAGATAATACATGTGAAGTGTTTTATAAACCTTTAAGCACCATAAAAATGTCAGTTGTTATAATTCTCATATATTAAAATTTTTTATCCATAGGATATCATCTAACTAGGTCTAATGTGAGTTAACATTTCTCATCAGTCATTTATATTATGGCTCATACTACATAGTGTGCTTAAAAGTAAGAAAATTAAATTCTAGCACTTAGTACAGAGCCTGTCATATAGAAATGCCTTATAAGTGCTAATTGACTGACTGATCAGCTGACTCCTTTTCTGAATTAGTGATTTTCTGTATATAATGCAGTGAAACACTGGGGATTCATACCATCTAGGAAGAAGGGAGGAAACAATTTTTCTTTATTAAAAAATTTGTCTGAAATTAACAAGCACCCCACAAGATGACCATTTTCATGTGTTATGCAGAGAATAAGAGTGAAGAACCCAAGACCTGGGTTCAAGATAAATTTAGGTGTGGATTTATTAAGCAAGCGTGCAACTACCCAGAGTGTAAACTCAAATCAGGCAGTCTTTTCCTGGGTTCACATATTTTATTATATAGGCCAAAATCCCAAAAACCACAATCAGGGAGGGGGCTAGCAGAAGCCATGATGTACAGAAGCAAAATTTTGTTAGATCTATAACTCAGCTAATTTTGGAATATGGCACAAGGGTACAGGGGTGCAATCTTCCTGTGACTCAATGGTCCCAACCTCTGGAACAAGGAACAAGGTGGAGGGCACATGGTGGAAAGATCATAGTCAGTGCTTTGCAAAACACGGTAGTGGGTCATGGGGTAAGGGGGAACTGGAAAGTCCCAGAATAGGCCAGGGTCATGTTCTGGGTGAAGGGTTTGGGGACCCTGCTTGGTCAGCAGCACAGGACAGGGTGGTCTCTATATTACACCATAACCCTGAGTTGCACTTGGTACACTCATACTGATTCAAGGAAAGAAATATATATAGAGAATGCTAATAGGGAACTTTGCCCTGAGCAATGCCCAGGCATGCCTTTAAGCTGTTCCAAGCTATGACATGATATAGAATAAGGACAAAGACAGAAATATAAAGGGGCTTAATGGTGGGCCACAAATCAGGTGGTGTGCAGTGACCTGGGATTTGGGTCTCTGTATTACACATGTACATTGTAGAACAGAAGGAGAAGATCCGTAGAGCTTACTTTTCCTTTCATGGATAGAATAGATTTGACATGGTACTTTCAAAGCTGCCCTCCTCATCTATCTGTGATTCTTTCTGACTTTCTCTCTGTCTATCTGTCTCTTTCTCTGTCTCTCTCTGTCTCTCTGTCCCTCTGTCTCTCTGTCTCTATCTCTCTCCCACCCTCTTCCCTCTCTCATCAATCCTTAGGGAGTGGAGTGGGAGGAAGCTGTATCAGTAAAAGAGGCTGCCAGAGTAGAAAGATTGGAGGAGTGTCACAAAAGCCAGAGGAGAAGACAATATCCAGAAAAAGTGGTGGTCAATATTTTTAAAAGGTGAAGAAACTCAGAGAATGAGGGTTGAGAAAGGGCCATTGGAACTAGAGATGAAGTCTTTGATTTCCTTAGGTAGCTTCCAGAGGGAGGTGGGCTCAGAAGCCAGGCAGAATACAAGGGATTAAGAAATTGTTTGGAGCCTGCTTAATGTCCAGCATTAAGTATGATCAGAGATGTGAATCAAAAGAAGAAGTGACCAGGCTATGTGGGTAGTTCAGGGAAGAACCATGAACTCTGTTTAATGATTTCTTGGGTCAGGATTGTAAAAGTTTATTGTTATGCCTTACAGTAGGCAGGGGGGTTTTAGGAAGCCTGCGAAGATGCAGGGAGTCAGGGGCACAGATTATAAAGCCATAAAATCATAAATTAGGTATCAATTATGCTAACTAGGTGAATAAGGGTGAGATTAGGGAGGAGTTAAGGAGTGGTCAGTGCTTAAAGGGACATGCACTTTTCATATCTACTGTGCAGACATATTGCCCATAATTCACTGGGAAAAAGCCCAAGGGGGGGACTTCATGGAGGTGTGGTTTTTGCCTTGAAACGTCACTCAGTCAGCTAATGGTCAATTCTGACTGAGAGGTGTCCTGTCTATTACCCATCAATGTCCTGTTTGACAAGATGGATGTTGGGAAGCTAGACTAACTGGGGATCCAGGATGTGCCTAATTGGAGAGAGTTAGCTTACTGATAGTGCACTGAAGGATTCATGAGTGCAACTGGCCACTAGAACAAGGGAGCTATATATTTCTCTAAATTAAAGGGATTGCTTAGATGGTTTAGTAAAGGATTCATAGGTATAGCTTGTTATTGTACCAAACACGGATAAACAGTCCGTGAATTGTAGCTGGGCAGAATGCTGGCCTAGGGAAGAGGCAGAGTTAATGCTTTTAGGCTGGGGAAAGTGTGATTTTACAACTTGATTATACAAACTGATATTACAAACATAGGTACCCAAACACAAGTGAGATTTTGCAAACTTTAGTTACAACTGAATGTTACAAACCTAGGCACTCCAACACCCCATCAACAGGATTGATAATTTAATAAGAGACTTGTCTTTTTTATATATCTGAAGTTTGGGGGTAAAAGGCCTGGTTGGAGTCAGGATCTCAGACAATAGTCTTTTAAAGTGTATTCCCCAGGGCGCCAGCTTTTTCAGGCCACAGACACCTAGGGGGGCACATTAAAACCTTTATCTGAGTCCTGACCTCAACTTCTGAGGCCTGGCTCAAGAAATGAGTGTGGAGAAGGTGGGGAGGATAGACTATTCTTCCTAGGAATTTTGCTGCGAAAGGAAAGAGTGATTCAGATCAATAGCCAGAGGTGATGGCAATATCCAGTGGAGGATTTTTAATGGCTGCAGAATTCTGAGTATATAGGCAGAAAAGAACTAGTAGGGACATGGGGAGAGACTGAATACAAAGGAGAAACAAGCTTTGGAAGGAAGCTGAAGCAGAGAGTACAAAGGGCACAGACAGAGGGGTGAACTCTAGAAAGATGAAGGGTCATTCCTTCCTTAGGGAATAGAGCACAAGAGGAGAGGACAGGGAAGAAGATTTCTGGATATGGAGGATGAAGCTATAAAATGAGAGGGTTGGATTCTGTTATCCCTAAGTTATTTTCAACTCTAAGTTCCAATGTTCTTACAGTTATTTCGATGACATTCCAATAAAGTAAAAAGAAATATGTAAGTCCTATAAAATTCATAGTAATAGGTGTTTACCTGCAACTACATTATTGTAGTAGTGAACTCCCTCTCATCAGAGTATCTGTGCACATTCCTAAGCACTTTCTATCTTCGGTGGGGAGGAGCCTGTTGAAGGTCTTTATGAAGAAATTAAGAAGCATTATGTCTACACTAACTTACTAGCTAACCTTTGACAGAATATTGTTTATTTCCAAAACAGCCCTGACAAGGTGGAAGGGAGCTGGGGTGAGGCACCATAGTCATTGGCAGAGTTACAGCTTCATTACAAATGTACAAAAGGAGAAACAAAACTCCTGCTGAGGGCAGCCCAGCAGGCAGACAGGAAAGATTCATCTCAGCACACTGGGAGCAGAGCCCAAGGTTTTACCTCCAGGGTGGCCTCAACCAACAGCCCTTACTATGCATCTACTCCCTATACTAATCATTGTAATAGTCTGTTGTACATTTGGACCCTGCCTTTTACAAATTATGACTCGAAATACCAAAAATTTAGTCCTTCTTAAAAAGTGGGGAAATGAGGCAAGCCTTAGAAGCCGAAGTCAGGCCTTTGATAAGATCCAGATAGTGTACTCTCATCAGGGCCTTTTGGTAATGCCCCTAGTGGCTTCACATAAGGCCAGCTCCCTAAAAGGACCCCCTGGAGTTACACTTAAAAGATTTTTGTCTGAGACCCTGACTGCAACCAGGTCTTTTGCCCTGAAACTTTAGATACCTAAAAAACACAAGTCCCTTATTAAATCCTCCATCCTGTGTTGGTTCCAAGGTACCACATACTCAAGACAATGATTGCATCTAAACAAACTTAAGTTACTTTGAAATCTTATCTCTTTTGTATCCTCTTTATTAATACCTTTAAGAATGTTAATTGACCTGTTGGTGCCCAGAAAACCTGACTTTACCTAAAGTTACTTCCAGGAACTAACAGGTTTAAGACAACAATAGTAAAACCTGAAACCTTTCCTCTTTCTGCATAAAAATTTTGCTCAAAAAATCGTGAAATGGAGTTATTCCCTGAACTACCCACATGGCCTGGTTATCTCTCCCACTTCTCCAAACACACCTGAGGCTGGAACTCAGGTGGCTCCCAACAGGGTGCTCCATTCACGGAGCCCCCTAGCCTCCCCTATTTTAAATTTTTTTACAGGATTTAAAACATTTTTAGTTCCAAATTCTCTCTCCCTCCTATTCCCCTCCCATTCAGAAAGCAAGCAATAGATCAATAAGACACGTGAGGTCATGCAAAGCATATTTCCATGTTAGCCACGGCGAAAAAAACACCAAAACAATAGAAAGCGAGAAACATAGAGAAACTGAAGGGAAAACTGTATGTTTCAATATGAACTAAGAGCTCCCTAGGTCTCTCGCCAGAGGTGGGTGGCACATTTCATCATGGATTCTTTGCATTTGTCTTGGCTCATTGTATTTGTTAGAGTAGCTGAGTCTTTCACTGTTGATCCTTGTCACAATATTGCTGCTATTGTGTGTGATGTTCTTTTGATTCTGCTCATTTCACTTTGTATCAGTTCATGTGAGTCTTTCCAGGTTTTTCTGAAAGCCCCCTGCTCCTCATTTCTTAGAGCACAACAGTATTCCATCACCACAACTTGTTCAGCCATTCCTCACAAGATGGGCATCCCCTAAATTTCCAATTCTTTGCCACCACAAAAAGAGTTAGTTGCTCTCAGTATTTTTGCATGTGTGGATCCTTTTCTCGTTTTTATGATCTCTTTGGGATACAGCCCTAGAAGTGGTATTGTGGCGTCACAGGGTGTGCACAGTTTTTAACCTTTTGGGTATAGTTCCAAGTTGTTCTCCATAATGATTGGACCAGTTCAACTCCACCAACAGCTCCTCAATGTTCCAACTTTTACAAATCCCCTGGAAGATTTGTCATTTTCCTTATCTGTCATGTTAGCTAATCAGGTGGGTATGAAGTAGTACCTCAATGTTGTTTCAATTTGCATTTCTCTAATTATTAATGATTTATTGTTATTGTTTGTTCTTTATTCTCCAAGAGGACAAATGATATCAGGGAGGCGATTTCTTGACTTGCAAGTGAATTGCATTTAAGTGTCAAACCTGGAAGCCAGGAAGACTTATCTTCCTGAGTTCAAATCCAGCCTCAGACACTTAGTACCTGTGGGA
Organism: Pseudochirops corinnae; assembly: GCA_028646515.1. Lineage (NCBI taxonomy): Eukaryota > Metazoa > Chordata > Mammalia > Diprotodontia > Pseudocheiridae > Pseudochirops > Pseudochirops corinnae. Next base: position 19,404 of record CM053587.1, read on the forward strand.
CTCTGGGTAAATCACTTAACCCTGTTTGCCTCGGTTTGCTCATGCATAAAATGAGTTGGAAAAGGAAATGACAAATACTACAGTATTAATGATTTAGAACATTTTATGTGACTATCAATAGTTTTGATTTCTTCCTCTGAAAACCCTGTTTATAGCCTTTAACTGTTTATCAATAGAGGTTTGTTTAGCTTTTAAGGTATTTCATGACCTGATCCCAACCTATCTTACCGGCCTCATTGGACATTATTCTCTCTCTTACATTCCACAATCCAAACAAACTGGATCTCTCTTTGTTCCTCACACAAGACCTTCATCAAACTGCTCCATATGGAAAGTGAACACTGTAAAGAGACTGTACTTTACATCAGGTACTAGAGATACAAATATAATCATAGGCTCTGCCCATAGTCCCTCCTCACAAAATGTTGTGATCAATTGTGATGTGACCAGAACACCAAGCTGAGGCTCTCTGTTGTGTTCAGTGGTCACCATGAAAAGCAGAACAGGTTCTTCCTTCATAAGCTGAGGCCTTGAGATCATGTCCTTTCCTTGGGACTTCTCCCCGATGCACCTGCCCCATAGTCAGCTATCTACAAAGCCATTTAGAGAATCAGTATCTTTCACCACAGTGTGTACACGTAGATTAGAGGGACATGGATGATTCCAAGTTTAACTCATTTTTAACACAAGGATCAGGGTCTCATCCCCAGGGTAACAACTTGCTAATTCTTAGCCTGATCTTCATGGCCAAATCTTAGTTTCAAGCTACATTTAGTAGTCTACAGTTAAAGCTAAAGTTCTCTCTCTCAGCACCTGGGACAAGACAGATTCAAGAGTTTTCATGACGTGTTGCTGGGTTCCCTGGAATTTCCAGATCAAAAGTGCACTTCTAATCCTCTGGTGCCAGCAACAGCTGTAACATCTGGCAGATTGTTGGTGTTCATCCTTTGTTTTCAAAGAGGACCAATGACATCACCAGATGATGTCTTGACTCATGGGTGAATTGGATTTAGGGGAGGCACAGTCACATGAAGTCGTGAGTCTCACTCTCTATTCCAGAATCACTGAAGTCCAGGGGCAGAACAAAAGTCAGGATAACTGGCGATGGTCTGAGATGCAGTGGATGACCTTGATGTCTTTGATGTCTGACCAAGCCATAAGGGCTCTGCACCAGCTGCTTCAGCTTCCTTCCTGGTCCTTGAAACAAATTGTTCTCATCTGCCCATTCTTGGGGGGGGGGGGGGAAGTCCTCACGTGCCCTTAATTTCCTGACAGGTTGGGTACCTGTTCATCACCTTCAACCTGGTTTAGCCTATCTGCCAAGGTTTTACTGGGGTGTGGCCACTGCATATATTACAGTTTCTTGGAGCCACAGGTGAGGATGGGTGGAAAGGTGGACACTAAAGGTGGATGAGCAGCCCTGAAAAGGGCTTGGCAAGCCCTCCCAGCAGAAATGCTCGTCTTCCCTGAACGCCCCATACACCTGGCAGACTATAGTCAATAAAGGCTTGTTGACTTGATTTGTTGGCACATAGCCCAGTGCAAACCACTCTGGTATCTTGGCCAAGAAAACCCCAAGTGGGGTCAGAGGCCAGCTTTGAACTCTGGAAGAAGAATCTTCCTGACTCCAGACCCCTAGCTGTCCCTTGGGGAAACTATATTCTTGTTCATTCCTGCACACTACCTATATATACTTATCAATTTGATCATCTTCCCAAAAGCACCACAAAAGAAATGAGAAAAGCCTCATTATCGCTAATAAGTAAACTTCAGAAACATATTTCGTTTTTTGATTTTGGAGATCCATTTTTTATTTAATTTGAGAGCAAGCTTACAAATTATGAGTGCTAATGGACCCAAAACATATAGGTATACACGTTACATTAGGCTACTGAAGATTTGAATTTCTGTTTCTGAAAGAGTTCCTTCAGTTGCTGGTCAGTTGTGGCCTCCTTCTGCTGCATTAGCTCAGCTGTTCCTTTAGTCACTCCCCAGGCATCAGGTTTGGACACAGAAGGACAGTATGGCCTACCAGAGGCCAGAGGCAGAGACTCCCAGTACTCTCTCCTTGCCCTGTGTGAAAGAAAGGAATGGTTGATGGGATGAGCTCTGTGTATGTGTGTGTGTGTGTGTGTGTGTGTGTGTGTGTGTGTGTGTGTGTAAGAATCCATTTTATGGGCTGGGTTTTTGGTAGTGACATAGGATGCAAATTTAGGCAAATTTGCTGGTCTTGGCAGATAAAAGTTTGTGTATTTTTTTTCTAAGCAAACTTTGGTTTCGATTCTAGCACAAATGCAGAGATAAAAAAAACAACCTCAATATTTTCCCCACATGAGTTATGGTTTATTAGCCATTAAAAATATTTTTGCAGTATGAATATATCAATACATCCTAAGCCCCAGCTATCTATTACTCCAAAACATGTTGAAGCCTAACTATCGTGGTTGCCTTTGGTTTAAAAAATTTAAGCTCTGGAAGTTCCCTCTTCTATTCTGGGTAGAATATTAGAATGCAAAATGAATAACTATTCTCTTCTTTACCTTTACATGACAAGGGCAACACCTCTCAAGTCCGAGAATTTGGGTTCAAATCATGCCTGTGACCAGTGGCACTTAAATCTTCATGGGCTGTGGGAAGTGAGGTGGTGGGGCAAACTGTCTTCTGGGATTGTTTCCAGTTCTAAATTATGATCCTAATATAGCCCCAAGTATTTAAAAATTAATTAGTTTTATAATGCTCAAATCTTTATAACCTAAAGTATTCCCATCAATACTTGAATGTCCACTGTTTGCATGGCGGTATCAGAGAGCATGCAATCGCATCATTCAGTTATGACTTGTTGAGAAGCCAAATAGCCTTGAAGTCTTTGGTAGTCACCATTTTCTAAAGGAGTTTTTATGAAAATGGTTCCATGAAATAACTTGGACCTGGTAAAGGGGAGAAAATATGGCAGCAACTTCTCACGATCATCTAATAATGTAGAATCAGCTTTTAGATATGAAAGGCACTTTTATATGGGGCTTTAAAAATTCTCCACTACTTTCCCAGGGAATCAGTTCTAGCATTCATTTAGCCAGACCAGGTCACCAGAACCCTGTAACCAATTTAAAATGAGGAAGAGAGGGTAGTAAAGGGAACTTACCTTGCTCTAATCCAGGGCTTGGTGTGCATGCTCAAACCACTCCCCCAGCTGCCGTGTTTTTCAGAAGCATCAGGCAGGAAGCCCCTTTCTGGAGCTAGCTCCTCAGCAATCGCTCTGATGTGATAAGGCTCAAATCCACAGCAGCCCCCGATGTACCTGACACCCAACTTGTAGGCTTCCCTGGCATATTTCTGAATATCCCATCTGGTAGCAACTCTGGGTTCCAGACCTGTAATGGAAATGGTTTTACTTTAACTTCAACAACATCCTTAATGAAGATAAATCTTGACCAAAACAAATCAGATTACATTTTCAAATTTAAAAAATTTTATTAAAAAAAAACAACAAATCTAAGCACTTTGATGTGTTACCAAAGCCAGAAATACAATTGAAGAATAATTTTTAATGAATTAAAAATTCATTAGTCAAATACATTTGACTAACAATTGAAAATAATTTCAAATTTCTTCCCTATTTCTCCCCCTCCTCACTTCTAACAACCATCTCTTATGAGAAAAGACTAGAAAAAAAGAGAATGAAGGGAAAAAAAATCAGAAAAACCTACCAATACATTGAAAAAAAGATATTATGCTTCATATGCAATGTTCTACACTTATATGTTCCCCGTTCCTGTCCTCCTGGATCTTTGCAAAGGAGTCTGGGGACAAGTTGAAGCCAAATTCCTTTTTAAAAAATGTTTGTTTGTTTTTTAGGCAATTGGGGTTAAGTGACTTGCCCAGGGTCAGACAGCTAGTAAGTATCTGATACTGGATTTGAACTCAGTTCCTCCTGACTCCAAGGCTGGTGCTCTATCCATTGTGCCACTTAGCTGCCATAAACTTATGAAGTATTGAACGATAAATTACTTTAATTCCTAGCATCATAGATTTAGAGTTGGAAAGGATTTCAAGCCATCTGGCACAATCCCCTCATTTTATAGATAAGGCACTGAAGCCCTGGAAACTTAAATAATTTGTCCAGGGTCACAAAGGTAATAAATAACCAAGTTGAAATTCAAACTCAGGTCCTTGGAATTTCAATCTAGCATTTCTCCTACTGGACCACAAAGTTTGATAGAATTAAAATTATCCCGGTGATATATTTTTCTTCTAGACTTCTAGAGGATCTAAAAATGGTATTTATTTTTAAAAGGATTAATATTCTGGTATTTATTCTGGATTTTTAAAAACTTTTTATCTTTCTATATAATTCATCACTCAAGTATAACATATTTCTTTCTCTCTCTTTTTTCCATTTACACCCAATGCCTGGCTAAAGGGAAGAAAAAATAAGAGATGGGGTGGGATGGAGTGAACAATAGGGAGCAGTAGTACAGTGAACAGAATACTAGACTTGGAGTTGGGAGATCCCGGGTTCAAATCCTACCTCTGAAAACTATTAGCTGAGTGACCAAGGGAAAGTCACTTATTTTAAGTCTCAGTTTCCTTGTTTATAAAAATTGAGATAATCATAATGCTAATCTACTTCACAGCATTACTGTAAACCTAAAAAGAGATCATGAATAGCTTTGCTGTCATTGATTTTTGAAATAGATCATTTCGTTAGCATCCCATATCTTACCAAATGGAAATTCTGGGAGATCGATAAATCCTTGTTTGCCACAGTCTGGAGTATGGTAAGCCAATGGCTGTGTCATCAAATAGGCTTTTAATCTGGCAGCCTCCAAACCCTCTTTCATGAGTTTCACAGTTTTTAAACTAGTCATGGGGTCAAAATGGCAGTTCACACCAACAATGGAAGCTCCTAAAGGTGGAAAGAAGAACATTTTGACTTTACCATTTTATCTCTGTGTTGTGAGAGAGTCTTATCACTCTTATCACCTTGAACATATGAGATTTTTCTCAGGGTAAGTAATTTCTGCCCCAAGGTTCTCCAGGCCTCACTAGGCAGTTTCCTAAGGACCTAAGGTCCTGAAGTTTGTTGTCCATTAGCCAGCCCTCTGTTGAGAAATGAGCTTGGAATGGACCTAGGCCAATCCTAGTGGCCACACTGTTGCCAAGTCCTTTCAGCGTTGTAGGACCTACCTAGGTTAATCATTCAGCAAGCATTTATCAAGCCTTTACTGTGTTCCCAGCACTGTGCTAAGAGCTGAGGATGTCAAGAAAGATGAAAACACAGTACCCGTTCTCAAAGGGCTCACACTGGAATGGCAGGAGCGGGAGGGGGGAAGACAACATGCAAGACTGCCGTAGCCTTTGCTATGGCAAGGTCATGGCAATACATCAGAGTCAGAGATTGGTGGGGGTTCTTCTCTCATGTTCCGAAATCATCTTTAAATGATCTCCAAGGAGGTATCTGGGTCAAGATTTTTATAATATATAGTGGGAATTGGTGGCCCCTGTGTAAGACGTCCCTAATTGCTAGAATGTTTTATATATAGGAATAGATATATTATCTATGTCTATATATGCATGTATGTGTGTATGTATATGTGTGTGTATATAGGTGAATATTTAAAGTATACACACACACACATACACACACATACACACAGAAGTGGTGGCCCTACAGAAGACTTTCCTAATTGCTAGAATGTTAGAATGTTTTAAATAAATAGGTATAGATATATTATCTATATATGTGAATATATACATACACATATGTGAGTACAGTATATATGAATATATACATATGTATGTATTATATTTATATATGAATATACATGTGTATGTATAAACCTTGACTAAATATCTCCTTGGAAATATGTATGCACACATGTGTATACGTAAATGTGTGTCCACAGATACATATAACAGTTGTATATACATACATATATAGTATATACGAATATGTAGTGATATATATCTATAGATATACATAAATATACATAATATATATAATATATATATAAATATACATAAATATAGTTGGATCACCATCTATATATAAATCTTTAAATATATGAATATAATATTCATAAATAACTATGCATACACACATACATACGCTTAGCTCATTTGTGGTAGTTAATAGAATAGCATAGAAATGCAGAATCTTCTCCCGCTTACCCTATATTCATAGTTAGAAAATCGATGTCATAAACCTTTTATATAGCTTCCAGTTGGTACCCATGTATGTCCCAGCAAATGAAAGAATAAAGCTATGTTAGGAAAATGATTATTTCCCAAAGGAGACTATTCTGCACTTTTATTGCGTAAAACAAGATGTCCCCATGAATGAGGAAATCCAGCTTAGCCACTGGGACCCTGGATTAAAAGTCAAAATTACTGTGCCTTTTGCTTACTGCCTTACAAGAAAACTCTGCATTTAATTAGGGAGTGATTCATTAGGAATGTTTCTGCCACTGGCACTGGTTTCTACCTTCTAATTGCAGCTAAGTTTGCCTCTTAATAGCCATGTGAGTTCCTGAGAAGAGAGGCTCTCAAGGCTGGATTTTCCTAGCAGCTGAAGCCAATACACGGTTTGGTCTATCAAAGTGTATTTTTTCCATGACATCGAAAGACCAGTCCCAGTATTTGAGTACTCCGGTAGGTACACATCACTGCTCACCTGCTTTGACCAGTCGCACTGCACATTCTCCGGGTGTCACACCGTGCAGATCTCCTTCTGGGCCAATACACATGGTAGCGGCCACTGGCTTCCCAGATTCTTTTAAGGTTTCCACTGCCCACACAGCTTCTTCTACATGCTCAAAATACTGAAAGAAAATTTGGTTTAAATGCAGTGTTTTTCTTATTGCCCAAAAGAAAAACTGGAAAAGTCTGCTGCTTCCCGGCTTTTGGTTCTACTAGTCAGGGCTTCTTAATTTGGAGCTCAGAAACTTTAAAGAATATTTTGGTAATTTTATTTCAACATAATTGGCTTTCTTTGTAATTAATGTATTTTATTTGATGTATTTAAAAACATTCTGAGAAAAGTCCATAGGTTTTTACTGGACTACACAAGGGGTCCATGGCATCAAAAATGTTCAGAGTCCTTGTACTAGATCACTCTTATCAAGCTTCACATACTTCACAGCAAAAACAATAGGAATTATTGGTGGACAATTGAACATCTTTGAAACAGCCTTAAGCATCCTACAGAAAGCAGAAGAGCCAGCCCAAGTGACCTGGTGTCAAGTGAGCTAGGGGGCTCTATCTGGGGATTGTCTTTACCTCGGCAATCAGAAAGTCCACCTTCTTTTTCATAAAGACCTCTAACTGTTGCTGGAAAATTTTTTTCACTTCACTTTCACTCTTGCAACTCAGGTATGATGGTGTCTGACTAACTCCACCAGCAACCAAAGCATCTCCTTCTGCAGCCACCTCCAGGGCAATGTCACAAGCAGCTTCATTCACTTTCTGCCCCTAAAATGAATAAGCATGTATAATCACTTAATTTCCATCAGGAATTTAAAATAAAAGCAAAAGGTATTATTATTCCATTTTGTAGTTAAGAAAAAGGAGGCACAGCCATGAAGCATCTCAAATTGGATAAGAACTCATGTCTTCCTGACCTTAACAACGCTATTCATGAAGCCACCTAGTTGCCACCCTTCTACTTTAAAATATTCATCTCTTGAACAAATAAACCTAGTATGTTAATAAAGGGGAATGACATTCATTTAAATTTATGCTCCTTTGATTACAGCAGACATTTCTTTACTCATGTAAAACAAGAAGTAACGGGTACTAAGAGATTCTATCATTTGGCAGTGTTTCTTTTGAATCTTAAATCTACTTTTCCCATTTAATGACTCTTGCTGAGGTACTACAGAGTTATGGAGCTATTTATTCTCTTCCTCTCCCTATCTCCCCCCCCCACACATACCCACACACACACACACACACACACACACACACACACACACACACACATATTTCTGCCATTATCAAGAGTCCTGAAGAGCACCAATGTGTTATGAGAATTCCAGAGACACATCATTTCAATAATTCCACAAAGGGATCTTACTTACAGATATTTTCTCTGCAACATAATTCCCTCTATTCTCCAGCTTGTCCTCACTAGCGTAGAAGGTGAAGGTTTGCATAACATTTGAGCCTGCTCGAAGGAATTCCCGATGAAGCTGTCGTACTATAAATGGAAATAAAGCATACTCATTTTAAATAAAGGTTCACTAATCACTTAGTCACCTACCTGAGGCATAGAATTTATCAACATACCAGCAATACTAAATAGAACCACCTACATGTTTTTCAACATTTATAGTTTATGAAGTGATTTCTACATCTTGCAAGGTTATTACTATAGGTGACATTCTCCCTCTTTTACAAATGAGAAAACAGCAGGTAGAGTGCTAATCCTGGGGTAAGGAAGATTCATCTTCCTGAGTTCAAATCTGGCCTCAGACACTTACTAGTTGTGTGCCCCTCGACAAGTCACACTTAAATCTGTTTGCCTTAGTTTCTTCATCTGTCAAATGAGCTGGGAATGGAAATGGCAAAGCACTATAGTATCCCTGCCAAGAAAACCCCAAATGGGGTCACATAATGTAAAGCCAATCACGAGCAGCTTTTCAGAAGAATGCTACTGTGAACAGCTTTTAAAGTTCTGATTACACAGTATAATGAACATTCTATTTATTCCATAACTAATCAAAACAATACATTCACAGAAATCAAGGTCTTCTTGACTCCAAGTCCAGACCTCTCTAGAGGAAATTGTGGTTCTGCAGCCCTCTCACGGCCGAGGTGAGGACCGACCGACGGAACTGGGTAGGAGGGAACGAAGGGCGCATAGCAAGGTCAGCGGTTTTTCCTGGGGCTAGCAACCCGCGGCCTGGATTCTTGAAGCTACATGCTCAGACTTTCAGAAGTTGGGATGGAGGAATGAAATCTAGGGGCTCTCATCCCCCTCCCTGACACACAAAAAAACCTAGAGGTAAAAGCCCCACCTAGAGTACATTCTTGCATTAGTGTA
>CM053587.1:28946-59610 GCA_028646515.1 Pseudochirops corinnae
CCCTGCTTCTTATGCTTATTCTTATTCGTGGTTGGTCAGTCTGTGATTTTTTTTTTTAAATCTCTGTGGAGCTCTGCTTCCAGAGGGGAAAGCTCTGTCCCAAATCGCTGGGGTCCTCCCAGCTGCCAGAGTTCTTAGGAGGTTGCTGGGTTCCTCCACCACTTCCAGCTGACTAAATAAAAACGGACCACAGGACCAAAGCTCAAGACCGTGATCCGGATCCAGGCTGCTCGACACGAGAGCACTTGGTCTCTGAACAATCGCTTGGTCCCTCTGCAGTCTGCAGGCCAAGAGCCCTGAAGCAGCAATGCGGAGGTGGGTGCAGAACCTCTGCCCTTTCGCTTCTCAGCCCTGGAGACATTTCGGCTGAACCGCTTTTCTCTCACAACCTTGGAAGTCCTGCTGACCTAGTTCTGCATCCTGCCGCAGCTGCCACCAATCCGCTCACCCAAAGCTCCAGCCAGGGCTTGGCTCCTCTCGTCCAGCTGCCCCCAGGACACAGACGAGGTTTCAGGCCAGGCTGGTTTTGGTTCACAGTGCTGATATGGTTTCTCGTAGCTGAGCTGACTTTAGTGGAAAGTATATCTGTGTGCATTTTGGAGTTCTAGAATTAGTTTAGAGTCATATTTTATGGGTATTTTGGGATGGCTATGTGAGAGCTCCAATATGTTGCTGCTCTTACGTGCCATCTTGGCTCTGCCCCTTAAGCCCTCCTAATCACCATAACACTTTACAATCCTGGAATCCTCCTTAACTGGGCCATCTCCATTTGTCTTGCCTTTTGTCTTGCTACTGGACTCTGACAGCTCTGGAGGAGAGAGTGAGGCTGATGACTTTGCAAATCTTAAATCCAATTCTCATGCAAGTCAAGACATTACTCTCCTTATATCATTAGTCTTCTTCCAAAATGAAGGACAAACAGCCACAACAATTGCCCACTAAGGCCTAAGCAGGGGTTTCTCCCATTTGAACTCTCCTGCTTTCTGACAATTGCCAAATTTTATAATTATGCAAATACTTATGTTATTCTAAGTCTGTTCTGTGGAAAGGCGAGAACCTTCCTCTTTGAAGAGAAAATCTTTCATGAAAACGGGTTTGTGGTTGGGCTTCAGGGGCACCTTTGAGGCTTTTCCCACCTCTGCCGACCTCCGTGGCACAAATGGAGTTTGAAAAAGGAATCAAAACATCTTTCCCCATTGGTAAATACTTTTTAATGCAGGATATTTAGCAAATTATTTTGGCTCTTTGATTCAGAACAAACATATCAAGTCTTTTAAACAATCAGAGAATGACAAAGGACCTCAAACCTTGTGGTCCTGACCACAGAAACTAACTTCAGTTTGTGCGGACTGGATTAGACAGGGGAGGTTTCACAAAGAAGAGGACACTTAGGACATCTTATAGTCATTTCAACTCAGCTTCCCCTTTGGCATCCTCAGGCATCTGGCTTTGACGAAGAAGGAAAATGTGGCCTCCCTGAAGCTGGCAACAGACTCTTCCAGTATTCCTTCTGTGTCTTGGGGAAAGGGAAAGTCTCACTTAGAATTTTGAACTGAAGAACAAAGGTTCAGTTAAACAAACTGTCACGTAGGCAAATTTGCTCCATATGTTTAATCATTTTACACACCAACTTTTGTCCTAAAGGGCAACTGAAACTAATGAATTTCTGTTAATAAAGAATATCTCTTAACACATGAATTAATGGAGGCAGTGAAGGCTATGCTTAGGACAGGGTCTTAAAACTTTCCTAGTGAGTCTAACCCTCATTTTAAAGATGGGAAAACCAAGACTCAGGAAAGTGAAATGACTTTCCCAAGGTTTCATCAATTGTATTTTTTTTCATTTGTTTTCTGTTAAGATCTCTTTAGTTTATTACTTTATTATTGTCTATCAGCAAGAGAGAATTTACTTGAATTTTACAGTTTCCTGGATTACACACACTATAAATCTTAACAGCATGATAGTACTCATCGAGACATAGACCTTATTTGATACAACAGAACATTATTATTCACAATTTTCCTGTCAATAGATTAATTACAGAGAAAGAAAAACACAGAGCAGGAATTCTTAACCTGGCGTCTGTGAACTTGTCTTTTAATTATTTTTGATAATTCAATGTCAAGACATATGATTTCCTTTGTAACTCCATGAATTTTATTTTATACGCTGAAAAAAATTATTCTGAGAAGGAATCTATAGGCTTCATCAGACTGTCAATAGGAGGTCCATGACCCAGGAAAGGTTAAGAATCCCTGGTATAAAAGTTTATAGTCAGAGACCTTTGTGTTCAAAAACATGTTTTATGTTTTCCTTTTACCTACAATGACAGATAAGCAATACATTTTTTGATCAAAAACAGATACCTGGTTTACACAAGTATTAGTACAATCACAAAAATCTGGGAATTGTCAGCAAGCAGAAGAGTTCTGGTGGCAAAAAAATCTCTGTTTGACCAATAGTGCACAGTATTATATTGAAACTTTAATAAATGAAGTTTAATGTTTTTGAAAATGTGTTTTTTTAAAACTTACAAAAGATATTGACTGAATCATGTGTGTTCAAGAAGCTTTTTGATTAGTACCAAAGTTTGCTGCCTCTATCATTTAATTCCATTTAGTTATGGTATATCACTTATGAAAGGCAGAATGGGTAAGTAGATAGAAGATTGGCCTCAGAATCAAAAAAATCTGAGGTCAAATGTTCTCTCTAATAGAAACTGACTGTATGGAGCAGTAGCTGCCCTCTGGGGATCCAACCTGCCAATTCAAAGTCAGAAAATACTGCTTTTCCTTCCTTCCTTCCTTCCTTCCTTCCTTCCTTCCTTCCTTCCTTCCTTCCTTCCTGTCTTCTTTCCTTCTTTCCTTCCTTCTTTCCTTCCTTCCTTCCTTCTTTCCTTTTTTCTTCTTCTCCTTCTTTTTCCCCCTCCTTCTACCTACTTTTCTTCATTTCTTCTTCTAACTGTTGACTAGAAATGTGGTTTTAGATTAAGAAATGTAAGGAAAATGTGAGCTGATGCATCTAGGGGACACAGTGGATAGAGTGCTAGACCTGGAGTCAAGAAGTCCTGAGTTTAAATCTGACCCCAGATATTTACTAGTTGTGTGACCCTGGGTAAGTCACTTAACCCTATTTGCCTAAGTTTCCTCATCTGTAAAATGAACTGGAGAAGAAAATGGCAAACCACTGCAGTATCTTTGCCAAGAAAACCCCAAATAGGGTCAGGAAGAGTTGGACATTGCTGAAAAACAAAAACAAGGACATTGTCTGTTTTGCTTTCTTTGTGCAGAGGGGCTGGTGGCAGAGAGATTCGTCAGAAGGCTAGTCCAGGAAAGAGGTTTTCAGAGTCCAAACTAGAATGGAGGTTGTGGAAGTAGAAAGAAAGGGTGAGAGGCAAGCCATATTTCAAAGTCTGATATTTACGGGACTTAACAACAGATTGGATGCGGATGAGAAGCTTTGTGCTGGTAAACTTCTCCAGGCTCACCATCTTCCATTTGGCAGACAGAGGTTGCTCTCTTGGAGCCAATTTCCCACCCAAGTTCAAGACTAAACATATTGTAACACTCTTTCTCTGAGTCTCAGTATAGTTAATGCTAAACTTTTTAACTTTCCTTGACCTCACAAGGTCAGTGGGACAGAATATAGCTGCTTCTTCCTTACAGATTTTACTTCACAGAATAGGAAGCCAAGCAAATGTTCAATCAAGTGTCTTCACTTACTGAAAGGGTACTGTGGAAGGTCCACAAAGCCTCCCTTACCACAGTCAGGTGTGTGGAACCCCAGAGACTGCACCATCAAGAAAGCTTTCAGGCCAGAAGCCTCTAGACCAGTGGTTCTCAAATTTCCTAATGCCGTGACCCTTTAATACTCTTATGTGGGCGTGTCGTGTCTGCATATGAGCGGACCTGCTTGGAGATGGATAGAGGAGCCATTTCTTGGTTCCTAAGATGATGGGAAATATGTGTTTTCCAATGGTCTCAAGCGACCCCTGTGACCCCTGTGAAAGGGTTGTTTGACCCCAAACGGGTCACGACCCACAGGTTGAGAACCGCTGCTCTAGAATCTAGCCAGCAGTTCTCAACCTGTGGGTCCCAATACCTTTGGGGGTCGAAAGGGGTCGCCAAAGACCATGGGAAAACATATATTTCCCACTGTCTTAGGAACCGAGATACTGCTCCTCTATCCTTCTCCAGGCAGTCTGCCCACATGCAGATATGCCCACATAAGAGTATTAATGAGAACCACTGCTCTAGACCCTCTTTCATTAGCTTCACAGTGGCCAAACTGATATCAGGTCCAAAGCAACAATTCACACCAACAATGGGAGCTCCTAAAAGATTAAGGAAAGAGCAATAGCTTTCCCTTTTGTGATTCTTAAAGACTGGAGAAGTGGAGAATGTTCTACTCTCTATCTCACCATAAGACAAATCAAGTGCCCAAGGCCAGAGGTGGAGAACTCTCATGGGCCTCAATTTCCACTTTTGTCAAACAAAAAAAGGGGGGAGGATAAACCACAGGTTCCCAAACTTATTTGGCCTACTGCCCCCTTTAAAAAAAAATTACTCAGTGACCCCCTGGAAATCTACTTTCTTTAACTCTTTAATGTTTTTTTTTAAATTTGCATCATCTCAAAAAGATATAAAATATTTTTTTAAAAGACATCTTAAATTTAATAATTTATTGTAAATTTATGAGGTTTTTTTTTCCTGCATTGAAATTTTGATGCTGCAATATTGTGTCAGAACTGAATAGTATTGTATTATAAACAAGTCATTACATGCACAGATTCCTGCCAATGCATGCTGGACTTTCTGACAATTCGAGACACTCTTGGCCCCCAATATTTTCTTGTTGGCTTGCTTGCCTGTCAGCTGACTTGACCACTGATCAATTATACCTAGCATTTTGTGTGTTTATTTGGAAAGTAATGTAATCACTATGACTAACTCTGTTACACAATGGATGAATTATGTACTAACGGTTTTTCAAAATTTTCTTATCTTCTCTTCCTTATGCTTCCACCGCCCTCTTATTTTTATTCAACGCCTTTCAATTGGACCTGAGGCTACTACCACCCCCCTGGATCATTCCAGTGCACACCAGGGGATGGTATCTCCCACTCTGGGAATTTATATTAGACTAATGGCTTGTAAAGAACCTTGCTGCTACAGAGCTTTGATCCTAGATCTCCAGTCCCTAGATCCCAAGAATGAGTCTGAGGCAACCTGAAATAGTATTATGGTTTTAAGTAGAAGCCAGGAAAATGGATACTTTAAAACACTTCCTGCTTCTATAAAAGCTACTTCAATACATGAGTGATGGGAAATTAGAAAGTGTGCTGGATGAGTTCATTCTTAATTTTTAGCCTTTCTTGTGGAGGCTGCAAGGTCAGGGCCATGCTCAGGAAATGAGGGGCTACATATCTTCTTAAAAGTCTGTGAATTTTCACACACAAAGAAACATTGAATCATCTCCCTTTGGTTCCTCCCCCCTCCACAGGAAGAACTCCATCAGGTTCCATATTGGAAAGGAGCCAAGGTTTGCTCATGCAAATAGGGACTGAAGACAGATGTCCTAGAAATGTGTTCAACCTTCCCGTGATTCTAGAGCTAGGGAGTAATTAGCATGGTGGCAGCAGAAGCTGGAACAAGAATAGCAGAAACTTTAGAGTCACGTTCAGATGTTTCCTGAGACTAAACTCATGGGGAATGAGCCATTATTGTCTTATCATTTAGAGGCCATGAAGACCAGACCAGATCTCCTATGATCTCAGAGCTGAGATCCTGAGGCATGGAGTAAACAGGAGTTTAGAGGAAAGTAGAGATCACAGGAGAGCTTGAGGGGTAATCATATGACCCAAGGGAGAAAAGAATACTAAAAATAAGGGACTGGAGGTGACAAAGACAATCTTGTTAAGGGTCTACCATATTTGGACCTCTGCTGGCACTTGAGGGGATAAAGATTCTTTTTCCCATTCCTTTTTTTAATTTCAAGGCAAAGAGTAAAGTAACTTTACTAAAAGCCAAATTGCTTGGCTATTTATCATGCTAAGGGTCCATATTAGAACCTTACCTGCTTTGACCAGTCAAACTGCACATTCTCCAGGTGTTCAATTATGCATATCCTCTTCTGGTCTAATTCACATTGTAGCAGCCACTGGCCTCCCAGACTCTTTTAAGACTTCAACAACCCACACAGCTTCTTCACAATACTCAAAATACTGAAAGAAGTTTCACTTACTCTACTGGCCCAAGTATGAATCAGTTACTGAATATATCAAAGAAAAAGTAGGTGGTATTCTAATTTACATGGCAATCGTACAAATCTACCAAATGTGAGTACAGCAATGAAACTATCTTAGGAAGTCACCTATACTCAAGAGCATTTACCTAGAGACCAATTTCTCTGAGCAATGACTTTAATGGCTGTTAGAATAGTACACTGAGTTTACAGTCAGAAACTGTAAGACCATAGGCAAGAAATAAAAACAGAAACAACCAATTTCTGTGATGCCTCCAGTACTGTGGAGGGGATACGAAAGCAAACATCCTACTCTTGAAAATTTGGCAGTTTATCTAAAGAGACAAAAAGCTAGAGAACATTGCTAGACAGTGTGGTAGTGATACCTAATGCTTTGCTATAAAAAAGAAGAAGAGGTGTGGGGTGTCTAAGATTCAGATTAGCTGGTAGATGAAAAGAGAAGATTTTGGCCAAAAAAAGACCACAGCAAAATGAAAACCACCCTGGCTCTAGAGTCAGTCAGACAGACCTGAACTGTCCTAATCTATAGAATGAATGGTTATACTTGACGGCCTCTGAAGTTCTTGTTCTGATTTTTTTTTTTAAGGCATTGGTTCACAAAGGGAATATTGGCCTTTGCAGATGCATTTACAGTTATCCCTTCCACATCAAGTGGGTTGCACGATCTGTCAACTCCATATAATTTTTGGCCCTCCCTTCATACCAGAGAAGAAGTCTAAATTATTATGGTATCGATAAAATATATTGTATTATACAATACTATACATATATTTTATGTACTTCTGAGTTTCTAAACTTTTTCTCTGTGTCATCTGCAACTTCTGCAAACCCCTCCCCAAACTTCTATTTAATTTTTTATGCAGATCAGGACTACAGTGATCGCCATGATGCTGACCTTCGACTCCATAATGAGGAAAGTCATGAAGAAGAAGGGATCATTGTAGCTCATCATCTCCTTGTTAGTACCTTGCTTTCTTTGTTCAGGTCTTGGGCTTCCAGAGTCCAACTCCCATACACTATGTGAACAGCATGAGCAAAAATTCAGAAGTAGGAATTACCCAAGAACTGTGAAGGTGGGGATCCTTTGTCTTATCTTCTTATCTCTAGCTCTTACTAATAATATAATCATAGCTAATATTTATAAGGCACTTTAAGGTTTGTGAAGAGCATTACAGATGTTCTCATTTGATCCTTACAACAACCCATTTCACAGATGAGGGAATTAAGGCAGATAGAGGTTAATTGACTTTTCTAAGGCCACGCTAGTAAATAACTGAAGAAGGATTTGAATTCAATTCTTCCTGACTCCAACATTCTAGCTAGCCTCTTACCTTTATTATTAGGGTATTGTCTCTACAATCAGGAAGTCCACATTCTTCCTGGTAAAAAACCTCTAGTCTAGTTATTGTTGAAAAATTTCTTTAATTTCAAGTTTATTCTTATGACTTCGATACAATGATATTTGACTGATTCCTCCTGCTACCAAAGCATCTCCCTTTTCAGCCACTTCCCTGGCAAGGTCACAGGCAGCTTCATTTACATCTTTCCACTGAAATTAGAGAACATGGATTTATATAGTAGGACTAATATTTTCTATAAAGTCAAAATCAGATAGAGAACAGGGTGGAAAAAGAGAAAATTAGAGGTGTACAAGAAGTTTGTTCAAAGTATAGAAGAATTAAAATGTTATCAAAATCAGTGTTAAGCTACAATTCAAAGGTCAAAGTAGGAAAATAAGGTGAAGGAACAAAATAACATTTGTAGGAGTGATCACAGATTCAGAGCTGGGATAGACTTCAGAGGTCAACTAAGTCAATTCCTTCACTTCACAAATGAGGGAATTGAGGCCCACAGAGGTTAAGTGACTTGCACAAGGTCATGCTCATGACAAAAGTGGGATTTGAAATCAGCTCCTGTGACTTGAGAGCTGTTTTTATTTTGTTTTTATTTTGTTATTATAATATTATATATTTATTATTGTACCATATATTTTACAAACCCCAAGTAAAGTGACCATTTCCACAAACACAGTAGGACAGAAAGATGATTGTACATGAAACTGAAAATCTCTATCATGTAGATTCTTTTATAATCAAACAGATATTCCCCATGTAACTTTCAAGACTGCCCCACTTGCTGTGATTTTTTTTCCTGGCTTTTTTTTTCTGTTCTCTTCTTTATGTTTAAAAAATGCTTCAGTGACTCTCCTTTCTTTTCCTTTTTTGTAAGTTGACTTATCACTATCCCCCTTTTCCTTCCCATCTCCCCACCCCCCAACTAACCAAACCCTTGTAACAAATATTCCTAGCAAACAAATTCCCCCACTGGCCACATCTATGTCTTACTCTGTATTGTGAATCCGTTGGCTTCCTGATAGGAGGTGAATACCATGCTTCATCTTTTTCCACTGCACCACATTACCTCAATGAATGGCCACAATTGAAGTGAATGAGGCAACTCCAATCAAAGAAAAGAATCAGTTTCCCTGCTTTACTATAAACCCAAAGAAGACTAGCACACCTCTGAAATACTTTGAATCCCTCTTGCTGATACCCAACCTATAGAATTTCATTTATTAAGAAGGAAAAAGGAGGGAAGTACAGATGAGCTCATTTGCACAGGCTTCTACTGAGAAGGTATTTTGAACCATTTTCCTGCTTCCCAGTTTACCTTGATTTCCAAATTGTCCTTGCCAGCAAAAAAGGGAAAGGTCTGCATGACAGTAGATTCAGCTCTCAGATATTCTGTATGAAGTTGGCGTACTGCAAAGGCAAGGGGGTTTTGAAATAAAAACAAACAACTGACAGAAAACTACCATGGCACATCCTCAATCCATTTTCATTAACTATTCACTAATATTTCACTGGGTCACACCTAGTTGGGGACCTAGTATTTATGAGAGGCTTCAGATGAAGGTTAGGAATAAGAACAGGCAACGTCAATAGGAAGGGGTGGGAGGAGAAGCATAATTTGGATGGCCTGTGCTATCTGGGAGTGCCACTGGCTGCTCATTGGTTCACCTTTAGTCCTTAACTCCTAGAGAATATTAACTATTAGACTGGTGGGGGTAAAGAACTGGGCAAATTCAGGAACCATCAGACTTGTATTACCTCCCTAAAGCAGACTGAGAAAGGAAGTGCTTAATTACTTGGGTATCAGGTAACTTTTGACATTTTTGCCCCCTCAAAAAAAATTTCCCCAAATTCCCACATCTTATGTGAAGCCATCTCTGAATTTCTCATAGCATTTTTGTATAGAGCTCTTCCATGGACTTCTTTGGTTAACATAATTGTGTTGTTTTATGCTACATTGGACTGTTAGCTCCTTGGGAGCAAGGAGGATCATAATAGAGTAAGAGCTAGAAGGAATCATAGAGTCATTTAGTCCAGTCCTCTAATTTTACAGATGAGAAAATGGAGCTCTAGAGGCCGAGCTGGGACTTGAACTCAGGTCCTCTGACTTGAAGTTCGGGGCTCTACTTTCACCTCTCTTTCTAGTCCTCCCCATGTTGCTCCCTTCTGATCTCTTCTTTGTATTCTCAGTGCCCTTGATATAGGCATTTCATAAATGTTTCTTGACAGTGAATGGGATTAATACACATCACCTTTATTTGTATGTTTTCCTTTTATATTTTATATATATCATAATTTTTTATATTCATATATAAATGTGTTTTAGCTATTTATATACTAGATGCTTATAGTATATAAATACAATTATAACATATATTTTTCTACCACGACAGGTTCCATGGAATTAATTATTAGAGAACATGAACCATGAACCATCTCCATTATTTAGAACAGGGCAGAACAAAGCATCATGAAGAAGAGGACATTTTTAAAATATGACGCTTTAATTTACCTGCTTCTGGGTATTCTATAGCTGTTTCTGGGGTCCAGAGTCCATCTTTCACATACTCTTCTTCTCAAGGGTAAAAATGAAACTTCCATCACCAATCACAACCTCTCCACTATTTAAGTGTTCTAGAATGCCCTCGAAAGAAAGTTTGTTGTTGCTTTTTTAAGACCTGAAGAAGACTTATTTTTAGGGAACAGGGCATGAAGAATAATTTTGCCACACAGTGAGGAGGAGTAGCCAGACATGTAAAGGGAGAACCAGGAGAATGCTATCACAAAACTCCAACAAGGAATGAATATTTAGGACAAAGTGGAGACAAACAGTGTCAGCTACTGAAGAGAATGAAAACTTTAAGGACTGAGAATGAAACATTGGATTAGAGATTTAAAAATGGTCGGTAAACATGGAATGAGCAGTTTCAGGTGAACCGAGGAGGTTAAACTGCAAGGTGGAATAGGTTAAGTCTGGCTCGACTAATCCTTGGTCATTGAAGCTCCATAGTAAGGAAAAATATAATATTTGTAGGAAATCCCAAAACAGAAGAGGTTTACTTAGAGAATACACAGCAAAGGTGCAGCAGGTGACTTGGGCAAGCGTGACAAATGTAGCTTGGCAGGGAAGGGTGTGAAACGGTTTTTCACCCTTTAGCCAAATAACAGCTGCCGTTTAATAGCTGGCATTTACGTGATTGAAAATTCATAATAACCCTTAAGAGTAGGTGCTATACCCATTTTACAGACGAGGAAACAGGTTTAGGATAACTGAGTAACTTCCCATGGCCACACAGGCAGTTTGGGCCTCAGATCTTTCTGAGGCAAAGTCTGACCTATCCCACTGTGTGACTTGAGTTTTGATATCCTTGATGCCAAGTCACTCTTTCTGACAGGTTCCACAGCTTCTGAAGCACATGTCTGCTTTGAGATATTGATACTAGCCCAGAGGCTTGTCTTCCTGTTTTAAATAGCTAGAGGATGTATATCCAGTTCATGGGATAATTGTAAGTTTTTGGACTGGATCTATGATTTCATCGGGATCAGGAACTCCCAAAGAGGGGAATTCCTCTTCTAATACCAATTGGTACCTCTTTTGCATGTACAATCAGAGTTGCCTGGGTCACTGAGAGGTTAAGTGAATTGCCCAGGGCCACACAGCCAACTTGTGTCAGAGATGGGACTTGAACCTATGTCTTTTTTTTTTTTTTTGCTTTTTGAAGGGGTGCCGGCAGCCCAATTGGGGTTAAGTGACTTGCCCAAGGTCACAGGGCTAGTAAGTATTAAGTGTCTCAGATCCTCCAGACTCCAGGGCCAGTGCTCTATTAACTGCACCACCTAGCTGTTTCCCAACACATGTCTTCCTAATTCTAAGCCTGATTCCTAATCCACATGTTACTTTGCCACTCCAATAACTATAATAAAATATGTAAGTTTACTTTTTTCCCTCACAATAGCTTTATTAATGTTATTGTATTCTTTGTATAATTTATGATGGACAACAGTAGAATTTTCTAAGTTTTTCTATGGAATGACTTGAGACAGTTTAGAATAATACTGCATCACATTTATAATATGAAAAAGCGTTGGTGTATACATATTCGGAATATACTGTAGGTTAACACCACATTACAAATATTTCACAGAACACTAGTTTTGAAAGCGAATAGGAATTTTTGACTGAATTGCTTCTAAGAGAACAAACAATTTCCTTCCCAGCTGCAACTTCCTGGGTTACTGCAGCTCACTTCTGAGGGACAGCATCTATTTGGGCCTGCCGCTTGGCTTTCATCTGCAGGTATCTAACTTCGCCCTCTTCAAAACGCTTTTTCTCCTCTTCAGTCTCTACCAGCAACTGAGGTACAGGAAGTGTCTTCTGCTCTTTGCTCAGGGACACGTAGGTAAAGAAGGCACTGGCAGCACGGTATCTCTCTTGGAGATGCAAGGCGACAGAATCGGCATCCACCAAGACTTCGATCTCCATGGACTTACTGCTCGTGAAGGACATGCGTCCAGAGATGGTGACGACACAACCTCTCTGGATCTTGTTGTGAAAGTTAATGGCATCCACCGAAGCCGTGACGATGTTGGTCTTGCAATGGCGGGCAGCCACAATCCCAGCTACTTCATCCATTAGCTTCATGGTAACGCCTCCACGTACAAAGCCATGTAGAGTGCAATCTGATGGTCCCACTAGATGTATCAAGGTGGACTGGCTGTAGCTGACAGTATACGGCTTAGGGTTAATAGAAGGCTGCATCACCTCCCCATTCTTCCACTTGGTTTCCATACGTTCCAGCTTTTGAGCTTCGTATCTCTTCCTGCCTTCTTCTTCTTGTTCCTTGCAGGTGTACACCAAAGGAGGGACCTCAAGCACTTTATCCACGTTCTTCAGTGAGAGTGCCACGTACCAGAGCGTGGCCTTGTTGGTCATTCTTCTAGCACCGGTGAGGATGTCTTCCGACGTCACAGTGACCTGGACTTCCACTGAGTGCTTCGAGGTGTAAGTAATTTCAGCACTGACGTGAGCCACTTCTCCAATGCACATGGGAGACAGGAAATCTGTGCGTTCTACCCTGGCCAAGACAGTCAGACAGGTCTCTCCTTTCTGGCTGTTACAGTGCCGAGAACTGATGATAGCCCCAGCCTCTTCTATCATTTTCAAAATCGTCCCTCCATGGACACTGCCTGCAAAGTTGGCATCATCTGGGCGCATTATCCTGCTGATCTGGACGGCAGACTGGGGGGACACGATTTCTTCGCCTGACACGGTGTCGCGGCTTCCACTGCACTGCGGGGACTAGTCGATTTCCGAGTGGCCCAGGGAGGAATGAATGAGACCGGGTGGTGCCATGGAAGGGGAGGGAAGAAGCAAAGTACATAAGTTTAAAAGAAGGGAGTGTGTGTCTTTTCTAACCTCCTTTCTCTCGTTAGGATAAGAGTTGGGCCATGACATGTCCACTTTCCTCACCTTTTCCACCATGTTTGTATATTTATCTTCCCAAACACCCCATTTGTAGAAAAGAGTGAATTTCTCCCCTTTCTTCTCCGTGTCTCCACTTTCTTTACTTTCTTACAACCAACAAAACAGAACAAACTCACATCCAAGAACTGGATTTGTTTTATTTAATGCCCTCTTTGATCCTTAAAATCAATAACATTTTTAAAGGAATAAACGACCTCATCATCATTCATCCCCTTTCAACTCCTCAAATATATTTACCTTTGTAGGTTTCCCTTGATTATTGTGTTTGCAATTCAAAGCTTTTATTCAACTCTAGTCTTTTCAACCAAGAAGAAAAGTCTTCTATTCTACTAAATATCCATTCACCCCCTTTGCAGGGTAGGTTATTCTTGTTTGTAACTTTTTATCTATTACCATTTGGAATTTCATAGTCCAATATTTTCTCACCTTTAGAGTAAATGTTTCTAATTCTTGTATCATCTGGACTGTGGGATTTTGGTACCTGAACTACTTCTTTATGACTGCAGTATTTTTTTTCTCTATAGCCCTATAGTTTGGCTATAAAATTTCATAGTGTTTTCAGTTTAAGGTTTCTTGCTGTTGGTAATTAGTGGACTCTTTTTAATTTTTACTTTGTTCTCTGGCTCTACTGGGTTTGGGAAATTTTCTTGTATGATATAATGTTTAGTTTTTGTTGTTGTTTTTGGTTCATCAGGATTTTAAAGAGTTTTATGGTTCTAAAATTGTACCTCCTTGACCTGTTTTACAGGTCAGTTTTTGTTTGGTTTTGTTTTTCTTAGCTAACTATAGGGTTTAGTTGCACACAAACCAAAGGTGGAACCACTGACATGGAAGAATACAAGGCTATATATGTGCCTCAGTGCTACCTTTGCGTTAAAGAATTTTGTCTTGTTCTGGGAGAAGAAACTACACAAATCACAACAAGCCAGGAAATGGACTCTATTCAGACTATAGACCACTACAGACTGATTTAGAATGGTCTGAAATTTGGAGTACAGTGCTCTGCTGCTTTTATACTGAAGTAGACAAAAGGAGCTTAAACCTTTTACAAATGCCAGGTCAGTTGTGTTTGATAGTAAATACTTTATATTTTCTTCTGTTTCCCCAATCTTTTTACTTTGGCCTAATGTTTCTTGTCTCATGGAGTCAATAAATTTTGTTTTATTCTATTTCCCCCCCAAAAGTCCACTACTTGAGTGAGGCTTCCTATCTTCTGTTCTAAGATATTTATTCTCCTTAAAACTTTTTTCCTCCTAGACTGTCATTCATTTAAAAGTTATTTTTAAAATTTCTTGCTTCATTACTTCTAGCCACTCCTTTGGTCTTTGTGTCCAATTGACTTTTTCACTGAGACTCTACTTTTAATTGTTAAAGGGTCACTCTCTTCTTACGGGCTTACTTTTGGGGCCTTCTGAACCCATGGTACATCTTCATTGTGTTTGGTATCTTCTTCTGTTTGCTCATACGTTCTGTTTCATTTCCTGGATTGGGATTTTGTGTTTGGGCCAGTGCCCTCCATCACTCTTGGTTGCTTAGGCTTTGTTCCTGTCTTGTAGTTATTTGTGCAAGTTTTTCCCCTATAATAAGACAAAATCCTTTAAACCTAAGGGTGGCAGTGAAACACATATAACCTTGTTGGTTAGGCCCTGTTCCCTCTCTAGTCTGGATACTGTTGTTGCTGCTGTATCTGGGATGGGATGACTGAGATTAGAAGCCTTACCCTCTCCCTTAACCCCTGACTTCTCTCTCATTCTCCTCATGGTGCCTTTTAGGTTCAGGCCTCAACTTTACCTTCTTTGCATGATACTAAGGCATAAGTTGGTTCCATTGACTTCTGTAGCCCTGATAAGCCCCAGTGGGATGGTGATGATCACACAGTTCTTGGCCCTCCTATATAACTCTTGGTGCTGATGGTAAGGTGTTGGGTTATTTCTGTTTTCCTGTGAGGGTCTTAGTGCTAAGAAGAATGCATGACTGAGCTCTGTCTCCTGTGCAGTGAACTCCAGACACTGGCCTTCTTTCCTGCTTCAGTTCTGATAACCTAAAACCAGAATTTAGCTTCATGCACCCAAAGACTATTGCCTAGGAAGATGGAGTTCATAGCTACTGTACCAAGAAGTCTTTAATGTCAGCACTGAACAAAATTACATTTAAAAATTTTCACTATATTTGCATACTGTCAATTCCACCTTGGGGAGAAGAAAAAACCCTCAAAATACTCCAAAGACTATGTCTGATCTTAAACAGGAAATTAACTAGAATCCCCCAAAGAATAAAAAATGCCTGCTTTGGTTGGATATCCATGATATGAAATGCAAATATTTGAAGGATCTGAAATTTCTTCAGGTTTGTAAGAAACTTCTAGTCTATGATTTAGTAGACAAATCCTAGAGAGTTGTCTATGGAGTACAGAGGTTAAATGATTTGCCCAGAGTCACACAGCCAGTAAGTGCTGGACTCAGATAGTCTTAATTCTAGTCATAAGGTCATAGATTTAGAGCTGAAAGGGCCCTTACAGGACATCTAATTCAAGCTCTTCTTCTCCCCCATTTTATAGATGACGAACTGATGCAAGAGGTCGTGATTTCCCCAAGGTTACACAGCTTCCATCTGTGGAGTAGGACTTGAACCTACTTCCTGTTGGCTCTAAATCCTATACTCTATCAAATATGTGTTTGTTTAATCCCTGAATTCTAGTCACTACACCATCCACACTGTCTCTGATATTAAACATAAAGATAACAATCAGATATTCAGTCAAGATTTGGGATTTATTTTCTAAAGCATGCTAAATTTGTGACTGAATATCTAAATAACAGTCACATAACAGTAATTAAATGAGCAATATTTTGTTTCTGGAGCTCTAGGGCCCCGTCCCCCCCCTCCACCCACCTCTGGTCATATTTACTGTTTGCAGAACAAGTTTGAATGACTGCACATTAAGATCTGGAAACTCTGTTAAATCCTGAAAACACTGAAACAGAAGGGAAGGTGTAGGAATTCCTGGGCTCTGAGTAGGCTACCTCCAGCTTCTATAACCTGTCTTAAGAGACAGCTCTTTTTTTTTTTTTAATTTTTTTGGCTTTTGGAAGGAATTGGGGTTAAATGACTTGCCCAGGATCACACAGTCTGAGGCTGCATTTAAACTCAGGTCCTCCTGACTCCATTGCGGCCACTTAGTTGCCCCAGACAGCTAATTTTCTAAGGTCAATTTGTCTCTGTAAAATTCATCCTCGATCCCACCCTCCCCAAATTCCTGTACTAACCGAGAGAATAGGAATGTACCTTTACGGATCTGAGCATCGCTTTGTACCACTTCCAACCAAATTTTTGCAGCTTAGTTAGAGTCCCCTGGAAACGTCTGGAAAGGAAGTTCCAGTCGGGGGGCGGGGCAGGGAGTTAGGGCTGTGTGTGTGTGTGTGTGTGTGTGTGTGTGTGTGTGTGTGTGTCTGTCTGTCTGTGTCTGTCGGGAAGGGGGGGGGGCGGGGGGGAGAACAAGAAGACCTGCGTATTTAATCCCAGAGAGAGGGAAGGGAGGAAAGCGGCAGAGATGTGGAAGTAGGTAAGAGTTGAAAGGCAGGTGCAGGCCCATCAAGACAGCTCTGCGAGTCTGGATTGAACGAGGGCAGTGGCTTGAGTGTGTGGTGGTGAGAGCGGGCAGAGAGACAGAAAGACAAGAGACAGACAGGAAGCCTTTTCTCCTGCCCCCTGCAAAAACCCCAACAACAAGACATACACAGAGCAACAGGCAGACAAGACAGAGCTAGACAGATGGACAGCTGGACGGACGGACAGACAAAAAGATCAAGCTCTTTGGCTCCCCGACTCTCACCTTCTTTACCCTTTTCCCCCCGGCGGGTGTCATCTCTCCACCACTGGGACAACGCTTAGCCCAGAGACTCAGAGGGCAAAGGGGCTGTCTTGCACCTGAGAAGTAGCTGGAAGCCGCGGGGTGGACCTGGCCCTCCTCTTTCTCCCGCCCACATCGGGATAGGGGTGGGTCTTGGTCTGAACAGTATGCTGCCCCTAAGGCGCCATTTCCAGAACCCGGGCGCCTGATTGCTCAGAAACGGGCAGAATCATTGCTTGAGGAGCCACCCGGGAATTATTAGGGGGCTGCACATGTACTGAAGTCAGCCAATCCTCCTATTCCCAAGCCATGTTTCTGAGTGGCCTGAAGCAGCTGAAGTTTCAGCTGCGAACAGTAGAGTCCACCTTGACCCCGGGCAGCTGGCTTCGATCAGTGTGCCGCAGCAGCAGCGGACTCCCCTTCCAGGAGGGGTGAGTGCGAGAAATCGGAGTCCTGGGCCTGTTGGGGACTGGGGTGGAATGGGGGATAAGAGGTGAGGGTGGAAGTGTTGGAGAAGAAAGAGCTAGCTCTGAACTTCAGTCTGGGCTTCTAAGAGGCTGAACCAAATCGAGGGAGGAAGGAGAGGTGGAGCTGTCCAGCTCCTTTGCCAATTTATCGTTTCTAAGAACAACCACAGGATTTAAGGCTGGTAGTAGAACGTCTTTGCTTTTTAATATTGTCATTCTTACAAGTCAAGATCCTTCGCTTTGTGAAGTGCCACTTAGCTCATATTGCGGTTTAATTTAATATAAATTCCCTAATCTGAATAATAAGTAGTGCAAACTCCTTAAGGGAAAGAATGGTATATTTTTTCTTTATTTTCCCAGCGACCAGTGCTTGGCATTCCCTCCCCCCACTTGTGTAGTCAGCATCCAGTGAGCAACACCAGCTATCAACACAGAGGGGCACCTCCTTTGCGACCTAAGAGTCTTAGAAAGTTGCCCGAGGTACTGAGAGTTTACCTTGCTTGCCCAGAGTCAGACAGACAGTAAGCATGAGAGAAGGGAGTCTTCCTGACTCCAAGGACAGTTCTCTCTCTCTCCATTACCCCACAATGCTTCCCACCTGGTACCTGTATGCAGCCAATCAACAGTTGTTGAAATGGTGACTCTGAGTCAACACTGAGTGAAATAAAGATTTGGCAAAGATGAATCGTGGTTAAAGTGATTAAAAGGATTATTTGCTGACAGTTAAAAAAGAAAATTTATGTCCACAAATCCCATTTTGGTAACTGCTTTATTACATTAGCCAGATAATCATAAAGTCTCTGTTTTGCTTTGTGCTGTGTAAACACAGCTGCTTTTTCAGATGAAAAATGATGCTTATTTGGGAGGGTGGTTAAAGTGACAAAACAAGAGTCACCCAATCTGACATAGACAGAAGCAGAGAAATATGGTGTAGCTTCAGTGAGAGGGGTGGAGTTGGGAGAGAAGAGAATTCCATCTGAAATCTGCCTCTTGTTTGTCGTGTGACTTGTGCATGGCAAAGTCACTTGGTTTCCCCATTTGTAAAATAAGGGGATTGAACTAGTTGTTTTCTTAGGTCTCTTGTCACTCTAAATCTGATGCTTCTGTAAGAAACAAATAGATAACTTCTGGTCCTGTTTGAATAGAAAAGGTCCTGCTTGTGTTTCTGCATTTATACTTCCCTTGATTGGCTATCAAAATATTTAAGTACTCTCTCTCTATGGCCAAAATCCTTATGAAATTCTACAAAGGAAATAAATCACATTTTGAAATAATGGGCAGACAACTTTACAAATCTCCAATGGAAAGAATGTTGTAATGAAGAACATTAGACTGGGAATTAAGAATGGAAAAGAGCATTTGTAATGTGCTCATTTGATGTTTACTACAACCCCACAAAGTAGATGCTATTATTATTCCCATTTTACAATTGGGGAACTGAGGCAGATGTTTATGTGACTTGCCTAGCATCACACAGCTAGTAAGTATCTGAGGGTAGATTTGAACTCAGCTCTTTTCTACTCCAGGCCCAGGGCTCTATGCATTTCTAGTCCAAGGTCTTTTACCTACTAGTCCAGGGGCTTAGGTAAGTTGTTTGCTCTCTGTTTCAGTTTTCTTATTTATAACATGAAGGGGTTCATGAAGATAATTTCTAAGACCTAATTGAAGGGCTGATATTCTACACTTCTATATCCCCACTGAGAAATACACGTATCTGAGGTTTAAAAATTAATTTGTTATGGAAAATAGCCAATCCACAAATACATGGAGCATGCCAAAGTACAAAAGGAGATAAGAAAAAAGTTATAGTTCAAATGACAATTAAAAGAATAAAGCAAAGTGGATCTTCATATTGAGTACTGTGGGGTGGCGTGGTAGTTAGAAGTTCTTCTCTGATCTCTGACACATGCTAGGTTTTTGACTCTGAAGAAATCTTTTTAATTTATGGAATAAATCAAGCATTTCCTTAACAAAGTACAATAAAAAGATGATTGTACATGAAACTGCAAATCTACTGTGCTATTCCTTTCAAATATGCAACAAAATTATCATGCATTTTTTCTTCTACATATACTTCTATTTCTCAGATAGCATCTTCCTTCACATGATTATTAATTAATTTTTGGTTTTTGTTCATTCAGAAACCTTTTACTGTTGCCAAACCTGCAATTTAAGAAGTGCTGGGCTACACTACTGGCTGCTGCTGAGTCTCTTATGAGTGTGGCACCAACTCTTTGTTCTGTCTCTAAATGTCTGATCCCCAAGTGACAGAGCCTTTGTCTGGAAGGCACAGTACTACCCCATGGAATTAGGAGCAGTGGAGGCTGCATACCTATTCTGTTCTCTGTTGGCTTCTGTTCTCCTCCCTTTCCTGTTTGGGAGTGTCGCTCTGTGGCAACAGCTCTCTTCCCTTGTGCATTGCAATACTTTATACATTAAGACTTTAATGGATCTATGTGGGTGTCCCCTGCAGAGCACAAACCATCTACACCTTCTCCCTCTTTGTGATTCTTGTCCATGCTCTCCCATATTACCGAACAGAAGATCTGCTCAGAGTCCTCGAGGTGCCCTCTAAATCTTTTTACATTTCATTGAAAAAAATCCACACAGGGATCATAAATACAGCATTAGAGATAACTGAGTATGAGAGGTTGGCAGGAATGTATGTGAATAAGTAGTAGATAGGGATGAGTTTTTATTACTGTTGAATGATTTCAGTTGTTTCTGACCCTTCATGATCCCATTTGGAGTTTTCTTGGTGTGCTTTGCCATTTCCTTCAGCTCATTTTATAGATGAGGAACTGAGGCAAATAGAGTTGAGTGACTTGCCAAGGGTCACACAACTAGCAAGTGTCTGAGGCTGGATTTGAATTCAGGAGGATGAGTCTTCCTGACTCCAAGTCCAGTACTCTATCCACTGCACCAGAGTGCTGGACTTGGAGTCAGGAAGTTCTATCCACTGTGCCTCTTAGTTACCTTTATTTTTAAAAGCACTAAATACTTGATGATTTTAATTAATAAGCTATTGCTATTTACCCCAGTTCTCTAAGAGTTAGATATACTGTAACTTCATTAAATACCTGTCACCTTGGATTTCAGAAAAGCATTTACACATAAGAAATGATTTGGATCTATATGAGGAGTATGGAAGATAAGTAATTTAAAATTTATTTTTCAGAGAAGGGAAAACATCTTCCTTTTCGGAAGCAAGATGGAAAGACACAGCAGAGACAGTAATCATTGGAGGTGGCTGTATAGGTGTGAGCCTAGCTTACCATCTGGCCAAAGCTGGGATGAAGAATGTGGTGCTTTTGGAAGCATCTGAACTCACTGCTGGATCTACATGGCATGCAGTAAGCAAACTTCTATTAATCCATTCATTCATTCAACAATCATTTTAAAAGCCTCTATTATGTTCTGGGCATTGTGCTAGGGAATGAAGATAAAATGGAGATGTACATATAATTAAGACATCACTCCTGCACCTACTCTTCACTTTCTACCATAAACTCATTACCTATGATTTCTTTCCCTTCTTTAGTATAGGGAACTCTCAGATTAAAAAAAAAACTACCACTAGCAAGGCAGAGGGGGTGCCCCCTCTGAAATTTACAATCTTAGGGAGCTGCTTGGGATCACTAAGATTTGGTCACATAACCAATATGTATCAGGCAGAATTTGAACCCCATCTTTCCTGACTCACAGACTAACCATACCACTCTATTTCCATACCAAAGGTTTTTGACCTTTCCCTATCATAGACCCCACTGATAGTCTGATAAAACTTATGGACCTTTTTTTTTGGAATGTTTTTTTTTTTTAATTCGTAAGATAAAATGCATGGGATTACAAAAGAAACCAATTTTATGAAAATAAAATTAAGATTTTTTTTTTTTTAAAAACCAAGCCCACACACTCCAGCTTAAGAAGTCCTATAGAATTTATAATAAATGCACTAGAATGATTACATGTAAACTAAAGGGAACAGACTTTTTCATTTTGGAATCAACTGAGTTTAAATCCCAGCTTTGCCACTTCTTACTGAAACCTTGGATAAGTCATTAAATTTGACAAAGAGGGAGGAGAATCTTTTGCTCTCTGCAGACTTTTTATTGAAGGGAATAGGAAGATCCTTTAGTCTAGATTCTTTGGCAGCCTTCAGGGTCATTGTTCATTCACCTCTCCAAAAGCAGCAGAATAGCTCTAATGGGGTGTGTGTGTGTGTGTGTGTGTGTGTGTGTGTGTGTGTGTGTGTGTGTTGAGGGTTGTTGTTTTTTTTTTTTTTTTTGCAGGGGGGGAAAGCAGGGTAATTGGGGTTAAGTGATTCTCCCAAGGTCACAGGGCTTGTCAGTGTGTCAAGTGTCTGAGGTGGGGTTTGAACTTAGGTCCTCCTGACTCCAGGGCCGGTGCTCTACTCATTGTGCCACCTAGCCACCCCATAGAATAGCTCTAATGTTTATAGCACTTCCCTCACAACAATCCTGTGAGGTGGTAGGGAATGTTTAAATTCTGGCCCCCAGAAAGGAGTTAGTTAAGTGGCAGACCTGAAACTCTTACCCAGGTCGGGCTGCCCAGTTCATTGCTCTTTCTATCAATCCCCCTACTCCCTTACCAACTCCTCTTTACTCCCCCTAAGGAGCTCATCACTGGAGGTCCTGTTGTGAGTGGAATCACAAGCCTGGTCCAATTCAGTACACTCTCCACGCCTACAATTACTTCAAATAACTGTATTTTAAAGAAGTCTACATTGTTGGATACATATACTTTGTTCCTGGGATATCTCTGGCTGAAAATGTTCTTTCTGGCCTCCTAATTTCCTAGGCTACTTTGTATCTTCTACTGTGTATTATATTTACTTTTCTGCTCATTGGGGTCAGAGAACAATTCGATGGTCCCTTGCACAAGGTGCTTTAATAACTGCTTTTCAATCTCCTTTTTTTGTTTGTTTGAATTGACAAATGGAAGCTCATACATTTATTACACCTTCATATTTTCTTATTCTGAAGGACTAAACCTGGCACTTGACATTCATTCATTTATTCAGTGACAGATACAGAGAATGTCCCAAAAGTCTCAGGACATTTTTATGCTATTAAAGCTTAAAACTGCCCTAAGCCTTTTGGGACACTCTGTATGCAATGTACAGCCTGAAATTCAATGATGAATCCCTTGCCCTCAAGGAGTTTCTAATCTAGAAGAAGAAATGAGTTACACTTTACTTCAATAATTCATTTGATCTGGGGTTTCACTGACATGGGTGGGGGTACCATTGGGGGCAACTCAGAACTCACCCATGACTCCTCCTTCTGTTTAATTCATGATGTCGCTGCACAGATCTGAGGAGTATTCACCCAGATTTTAGGATTTTTTAGGGTTTTTTCTTTTATATTTTGTGGGTACCAGTGGAACGCTAGGGTTAGTCATGCTAGCCTCATGATCAGCCCACCTCCTTTTCTGATCACACATTTCCTCTGTGATATCCCTTAACACTTCTAAAAGCATTTATATAGGTTTTTGAGGTTTGCAAAGTGCTCTATGTGTATAACCTCATTTAATCTTCACAACACCGGGAAGGCAGGTGCTTTTACTACCCTGTTTTACAGTAGAGGAAACTGAGGCATATAGAGGTTAAGTGACTTGCCCAGGGTCACAAAGCTAAGTGTCTAAGGCTCGATTTGAATTTAGATCTTTCTGACTCTAAGTCCAATGCTCTAACCACAACCTAGTTGTCAAATATAAATAATTCTGATTTAAAAAGAGACTGTTATTAGTGCATGAGAAGTGCAAAGGAGGCCATGGGAGTTCTGAAAACAGAAAGATACATGTGAGTCTGGGAGAATAGGAGAAGCTTTATAGTGGAGATGACCTTCAAGCTGAGCGCCTCCTTTTAGCCCCCGCACTGGTACTTGGTGTTAGCTACTTAATTCTCAAGAGGTAAGTATAAAAATTCTGAAGATGCTGATTTTTTTCCCCTTTTTCTTTTCCAAGGCAGGTTTAACAACTTATTTTCATCCTGGAATAAACTTGAAGAAAATACATTATTACAGCATTAAGCTTTATGAAAAACTGGAAGAAGAAACCGGGCAGGTAAATGGATTAAATGAAAGAATTCATATTTAGATCAACATTGGCTTTGATAGGCAAGGTTCATAAAGAGATTTAAACTGGTGGGAAATGGTCTCTCTTTCAGTTTTATTGCTTCTTCTCATCTGTGTGTATGAGAACATGCAATTGCCTCATAGCACACAATTATGATATATTGTAGGAATCAGATTAGAATGTGCTGTGGAAATCTCTGGGATTCATTTAAAAATCAATTCAGCCTACAATATCTTAGAATTTAATCTTTATATAATCAATTTTGCTGCCTGCTTTAAAAAAAAAAGTAAATAGGAAGCTGCTCTTAAAACAAAACACCATTACTATATATAGAAATCTCTAAGTTGAGGTCCTTCTGTATTCAGTCTCTGAGCTGTCTGAAAGTCACATGTGCAGGTTTTCTACAGGTCTCAAGGACAACAGCAATAATGGCAGCGACATCTGAGGTTTATTTAATGCTTCAAGGTTTGCAAAGAGTTTTAAATAGATTATTTCATTTGAGCCTCACAACAACCCACTAGGGTAGTACAGATTTTATTACTCCCATTAGACTTTAAGCTCCTTGAGGACAGGGACTGTCTTTTGCCTCTTTTTGTATCTCTAATACTTAACACAGTGCCTAGCACTTAATAAATGTTGACTGATTGATTTTGTAGATTTGTTTAAAAACCATGAATAGCCCAGTGGACAATATCTAAAGCAAATGATCCCAGAATTCCCAGTTCCAAAGATTCCCTTCATCTACTGGCTCATTCTCTACCATCTACAAACATGTGGATGTCTCTCTTATCCTGAAAAAAACCCTCACTTGAGCCTTCCAACCCTGCTGACTTTCATCCTTTATCTCTTCCGCCCTTTGTAGCCAAACTCCTCAAAAACTTCATCTACAATAATTGCCTCTACTTTCTCTGCTCCCACTTGCTACTTAACCCCTTGCAATTCAGCTTCCTACCTTACCATTCCATTGAAACTACTCTCTGCAAAGTTACTAATGATCTCCTAGTTGCCAATCCTCTTCTCAATCTTTATTCTCCATGACCTCTCTGTAGTCTTTGACATTTTGCTCCCCGTCTCTGCGCTGATATTCTCTTCTTTCTAGGTTTTCAGTCCCTCCTGGTTCTTTTCCTACCTATCTAACCACTCCTTCTGAGGGTTACTTTGCTGAATCCTCTTCCAGATTATGCCCCCTAACCACAGGTACCACAGAGGGTTCTATCGTGGGTCCTCTTCTCCCTCTATACTTACTTCACTTAGTGATGTCATCAGCTCCCATGGATTGAATTACCATCTTTATTTTGATGATTCTAAAATCCTTCCCAAATCTCTCAGCTGACCTCCAATCTGGCATCTCCAGCTGCCTTTCAGATGTCTCAAAATGGATGTTCAGTAGATGTCTTAAACTTAATATGTCCAAAACAGAACTCATTATCTTTCCTCCTAAACCCTTCCCTCCTCCTACCTTCCCTGTTACTGTACAGGGCAAAACCATTCTCCTAGTCCCTCAGGTTTGCAATCCAGGAGTCATCCTGGCCTCCTCACTACCTCTCACCCTCCGCATCCAATATGGTGCCAAAACCTGTCAACTCCACCTTTGCAACATATCTTAAATATGCCCCCTTCTCTCCTCTGACACTGCTACCACTCTAGTGCAGGCCGTCATCATCTCTTGACTGGATTATTGGAACTTCCTGCTTCAACTGCCTCCAATCCATCCTCCGTTCATTTGCCTAAAACACAGGCCTGACCATGACATTAGAAATTAGAAATGCCCTACCCGAACCCACAACTCAGTAAAGTCCAATGGCTCCATTTTGCCTCTAGGATCAAATATAAGATGCTTTGTTTAGTATTCAAAGTCCTTTGTAACCCGATCCCCTCCTATTGCCTTCCTCTTTGCTGTGTAATCTTCAATCCAGTGACACTTGTTCCCTGGCCTCTTGGCTATGTCATGAACAACATACTCCATCACTAAACTCCAGGCACTTTCTCTGACTGTCTCTCGTGCCTGTAACATTTACTTTACTCTGACCACTGACATCCCTGGCTTCCTTTAAGGTTGAGCTAAAATCCCCTGTTTTAATGAAAACTGTCCCCCAACCCTCTTAATCCCAGTGCCTCCTCATTGTTATTTTCTTGGACACAACTTGCTTTGTATATATTTGTTGTCTTTTGCCTCTTTTTGTATCCCCACCCCCACCCCCCCACCCCAACCCCCCCTTAGCACGGTGCCCAGCACTTAGTAGGTAATTAAGAAATGCTGACTGATTGATCCCATCATTCTAGAAAAATTGTCTTTAAAGATCTTAGAACTATTTGGTGAATAAGCCCAATGTTTCATGTTTTCCATTTTTGTGAAAGCTTACATGGGCCAGAAGCACAATGTCAAGTCCAAAGTGCCTTGTGTGGCTGTCTGATAGATGTGCAGTGTCCAGCCCAAAGTGGCACTGATACATCTCGGAGAACTGGAAGCGTGGCTAGGACATAAAAGGAGGAGGCTTGGATCAAGATGAACTATTATTCTCTGTGCCACACACTCCTCACTCCACTATGATTTCCTGACATTAACCCATATAGACCTTTCTCCAGCCCCAGCTCTGTCCCTGATGTTTTTAACTTTAGTTCACAACTTTCTGGTCACCCTTGTGCACTAATTACCACTGTGAAGTTCTGGTTTTCAACCTTAGAGTGGTGATTTGTTTGCTCCCTTTTTCTTTTTTTTCTGATTAATGACTTGTGTTCATGTCTTTTAAAAGAACCATAAGCATCATAGTAATCATTGCCTAATACACCCACATCCTGCTTTAAATCAAACAAAACTGTACACAGAAACCCAAATGCCAAGGGGACTGTATTTGGCAATATATTTATCATTCCATAGCCACCTTGATGCCAAAAAGGGAGGCGTGGTTACTCTTCTTTTCTTTGGGAACAATCCTGGTCATTTCAATTAATCTGAATTGCACTGCATTTGGATGCTATTGTAATAATGTGACATTATTGTAGCTGTTGCATGTCTTACCATCTTGGTTCTACTTTCTCTGCATGAGGTTATACATCTTCCCCTATTTCTTAGAATTCTTCATTTCTCCTTTCTTACAGTCTTATTATATTCGGTTACATTTGTAGACTCCAATCTGTTCACCTTTTCCCCAAAGGACACTCAAGCTTTTCCCCAATGTTTTTTGCTACCACAAAGAGTTCCTACTATGAAATATACATATATACGTATGTGTGTATGTATGTGCATGCACATGTGTGTATATACTCTTTCTCTTTTTTTCATTCTCATTGACCTCCTTAAACATATTCCTTTCCTGTGAGTCTATTAGTTATACCTAATGGTGAGCATCACTTGCCCTCAGGACTATTTCTGTGGAGGATGGAGAAGACATTTAGGACAAGTAGCAAGTGGTCAAAGATTTGTGAGAAATTAGAAACGATGAAGATTCTAGCCCTGGGTCTTGCTGATCTTGGTCAACTTCTAGAGAATCCAGATCTTCCTTAAAGTAGATCCACACAGCTCTTTTTTGCATCTGGGCCCCAGATTTTCACTTTTATTACTTCTGAATTCTAATTGATCCCTAATTCCCAGCTAGCAGCACAGAGCCTTCAATATCATTCCTGAATTGCATGTTCTCTTTTCCCATTGGAAATAGATCCTACAAAACCCACTTTCATGGTCTGTTGTACAGAAATGGGGATAATAATGGGAAAGGGGTAATAATGTCAAAGTGATCATTAGGCATCACGTCCAATTGAATCAATCAATAAATATTTATTAAGCATCTCCTATGTCCCAGGCAGAGGTGGCTAGATGGCTCAGTGGATAGAGTGTTTGGCCTGGGATCAGGAAGATCGGAGTTCAAGTAAGGTCTCAGACACTTACTAGCTATTGGCCCTGGCAAGGTCACTTAACCTCTGTTTGCCTTAACCTACTGGAGAAAGAGATGACAAGCCACTCCAGTATCTTTGCCAAGAAAGCCTTTTGGTCAGCATTTGCCTGTTATGGTCACAAACAGTCAGGCACCATTAAACAACATATTAGGTACCGTGCTAAACGCTAGGGATTCAAAAAAAAGACAACAGACAGTCCTTGTCTGTATTGAGCTCACAGTCTAATGGGGGAGACAAGCAAGCAAATATATTCCAGACAAATAGGTCATAATTAATAGAGGGAAGTCACTATGGTTAAGAGATTAGAAAGGCTTCCTGGAGAAGGTAGAATTTTAGCTTGAATTTAGATTGAATTTGAATTCAGATTTTCCTGACTCCAGGCCCAGTACTCTATCCACTGAGCCACATAGCAAACTATTGTGTAATCTATATCAGAGGTTCCCAAATTTATTTGGTCTAATGCCCCCTTTAAAAAAAATTACTCAGTGTCCCCCCCTCTACTTTCTTTACCCCTTTAATGTTTTTTTTTAATTGCCACATTTCAAAAAATATAAAATAATTTTTTAATGACACACCTTAAATTTAATAATTTATTATAAATTTGTGGGGTTTTTCCTACATTGAAATTTTGATGATATAATATTGCATTATATAGCCATATAGTATTGTATTGTAAGCAAATAATTACATGCCCGTTGGTGCATGCTGGACTTTCTGACAATGCCTGACACCCTCATTTGCCAACACTTGTTTGTTAAGACCTGTCAGCGGACCTGACCACTGATTGGTTATAACTTGCATTTTGTGTGTTCATTTGGAAAATAATGTCATCATGACAACTTTAATTCTGTTATACCACAGATGAAACATGTGTGAATGGTTTTCCCAATTTTTCCTCTTCTTTCCTTATGTTTCCATCACCCCCTTATTTTTATTCAATGCCTCCCAATTGCACTTAAGGCTACTACTGCCCTCCTGGATCATTCCAGCCCTCCTCTGAATTATAAACCATGAGCCCAAAGCTCTGGGCTCGTACAAACTGGAGATTGGTCCCAAAGGATCAGTTTTTCCTTTTGGCTCATTGCCAATACCTGGAGTTCCAAGAAAATCTGTTGATATGTTCAGGGTATTGTTCAACTCTGTGTTTACCCAAGTATAGGTAAAAGCGTTACCAAATTTTTTGCATTCAAGGTATAGTACAAACAATAGGTATGTGACCTAATTTCATTAGAAAATATGTGAGACACCAAGGATTCACAGGGGCCCATAAACAGAGGCAAAAATATGTCAAGGATTCAAAGAGTCCATCAGTTCCACCCTCCCTTCCTCTGCCCACTCCCTACCCCTTACCAGGAAGGGAACTGATCTTGGAGTTAGTATGAGGGAGACCCTTTGATATGCTCACTTTGGCCACAAAGTTCTGGGCTATACCCCCGGTCATTGTCCCACCCTATAGTTTGGACTTTGCTGGAAGGTAAACATACACTGGGGGCTGCTGCACAAGCAATTCCATTCCCATCAGACAGGCCTTCACTGCCTAAGGAACTTCCTGACCTTACTCTTCAAGTATAATATTGCTCAGGATGACACATCTGATACTTTTCCCTCTTCAGGGAGCTCATTGCATCAGGAAATATCTCCCTCTCTCCAGAAAGTCCATTCTCTGAACTTTCAAATCAGGTACATTCAAACTTGGGGTTACCCATGAAGTAAACCCTCAAAGCTGTTGCAGTTTAGGAGATCTCTCTTATTAGGCTAGAAAGCTAGATTCTGTGATCATTCTGATGAGAGGACTTAAAATTCTCCCTTCCCTACACAGGAAGCTAGAATATTAAATATCCTCTTAAGGCACATGCAAATACATATTTGCTTTCACCATATACTTCTGCTATAAGGAGAGAAGGTGGGGAACTATGCAAGGGAATAGATTCTGCCCCCTTCCCTCCCCTGCCTTGGAATTCGGGTCTGCTCTATTGTCCTCTAGACTGTTTTCTGAAAGTCAAAGGGGAGAGAAAGCTTGTCTGTCAGCTTTTTAATAGAACACAGAGAGGGGCAATTTCTCTGATAAAAGCCCATCCTTCTAAATCTCATCCAGTCAGTTATCAGAAGTCCCCTAGTCCTTTCTGCAAGGCACAAATGCACACACATACCTTCCATGGGGAGATGAAGAAAATGATCTAGTGGACTTCAAGGTCATGTGACTATCAAATTGACATATTTATAACTTTCTTTAGATCCCTTAAGCTCTCTAATCCTAAAAAAAAAAAAAATTGAAAGTGCCAGATTTAGAAAAAACAACTGAATCCTTATGAAAAAGAATAAAATCTGTATGATTCAACACTGGGCAACTTTAATTCTTAAAGCATTCCCTCAGCAATTCTCCTGAATCGGTCTCCATCTTCCTGAAATAGAAACACAAGCAGTCTTATGGTTTTCTGTCTGGGACCCATCAAAACCTCTCCCTTGCTTCAGAGACTGTCATCATATCCTCTACTTTCCTTCCACTCAGCAACAAGAAGCAGACACTAATGTTGCCTATCTAAATAAGAAGAAAAGGGGGAACTAAAAATGAGCTGACTTTTTGACTGGGGTCTATCCATAGGTTAAGGAATCTCAAGCCTGAAAAAAATCTCCACCCTATAAAAAGCTACAAATACAGATTCAGCCCAGTTCAGAGAAGGAAAAGAGTAGAACAAAAGAAACAACTGCAGCAAGGGCCAATGCCTTATGGCTCTGCAAAGCCTGAAGTAAAGGGGACTCAAATCCAACTAGGACCAGTCTTTCTGTGACTCCTGGGGTTACTCCAACTAGGAAATCCCAAGTGTTCTAATGCTTGAGGAGCCTCCACTCAGGGGCAAGCCCATCAAGAAAGACAACAGAAGACAGAACATGAGGGATGGGGAGGATTTTTTTTTTTAAAGGTTGAAACACTAAATATTTCTGGAGAAAATTTCTCATTAAAAATCTAGAGCATAACCAAACAAATCAACAGTGAAGGCTCAAAAGCCTGGAGAATGTACAATAAATTATCAAAGAGAATAAGCTATCTCTTGACAGATTACAAAGCAAAGGAAAATTAACCAATGCCTAATGAAATACAGAAGTTTGTAGATTCCCAAGAGTTATGGAAAAACAAAAAGGAACTCTAGAATGATTTAAAAGAAAAGTGAAATCCATAAAAGAAAAAATTAGGAATGAATATAGGTCAAAATTTAGGGCTTTCGATACAGACTCTTAAAACTCAACAAATTAG
>CM053587.1:59710-71888 GCA_028646515.1 Pseudochirops corinnae
ATATATATATATATATATATATACACATAGATAGATAGATAATCTTTTTGGAGGGGGAAAGACAGAGCAATAAGGGTTAAGTGAGTTGCCCAAGGTCACACAGCTAAGAAGTGTTAAGTGTCTGATGCTGGATTTGAACACAGGTCCTCCTGACTCCAGGGCCAGTGCTCTATTCACTGCACCACGTAGCTGCCCTAGCACAGAGATATATTAATGATTACAAGTCTCCCAGAAGAACATGACACATCAAAAAACCTGAACATCACTGTGCAGGGACAAATCCAAGAAAACTGGTCACAACTCCTGAATACAGACAACTAATTGAGAAAATCTACAGATTACCTCTAGGGAAAAAAATAAACAAAAAACCTACTACAAAATCAAGGATAGACAGTGACTAAATTTAACAATTTCAATCAACAAATTTTAACAGTGGCCAGGAAAAATACCTTCAGATATAATATAAAAGGAATTTAAATAAAATTTTTCTACAGCCACCAAAAAAAATCACAGAAAGAAAAAGAATATTATATCCTGAAAGTAAAGGAATGTAGGCTGCAACCCAAAAATGATTTGTACTGCAAATCTGAGTCTAATCATTAGTTTAAAAAAAAAAGATGGATGCTCAATAAAACAAACCCAACAACAACAAACTCGACACAGGATATTTGACACACACACCCCCAAACCATTTTGAACTCCCAAGACCAGAGAAAAACCTGGATTGGCCAATTAGGAGAGACATTTTAGCCCACCTTGAGCTTAATCTACCATAATGCTTTGCTTTGCTCTCTGAGTGAATTCAAAATGATCCTTCCTGTGTAAACAACTATTGGGTCAGAGGAAACTGACCAGGGGCATTCTTCTATGTATGACCACTAAGGACAGGGTGCCTGGGATCAGACACTGTTTTAAATAGTGGAACTTTTCTTAGCGTGGTATTTTATGGACATATGCTATATAGGGAGAACATGATACTACCTGGGAACTATAATTTCAATGGACACTTTGGCACTTCTCTTATTGTATTTACAACCTGTCCAATTAAGACACTTCCTTTCTTATGCTATGATTAAACACATATGGACATTATAATTTTTGAGTGACTCTGGCATCCTAAATTGGGATTACTTTAAGAATATAAAAGGTCTTCCTCAATTTACTCATCTCTGAGTCAGAATTCTCTTCTGAGCCCATTATATTACATGTGTTCTGCTAGCTTAAGGGAATAAACAACATAAATATATATCACTTAGCTTGTTTTCCTCTTTTAACTAAACTTTAAGGTCGACAAAACAAAAGAAACAAAGAAAGGTAAATAAGTACAAGTAACCGAGAAAGTAAAAGGAATGAAATAAATGACCCCATGTTTAGAATTTTAGTTTGTGTTTGTGTTTTCTGGTTGTTGTTTTTTAAAGCAAGAAAGAGAAAGACTGAAATAAAACAAATAAATAAAACAACAAAACAGGAAATAAAACAAATCATGGGTGGGTGACTTTTATGTTTCCAAACAAAGGTGAATGATGAAATTTTGTAGATTCCTAAGAGTATATGATCATCTCTTCACTTCTCTCTTCCTCTTTAATTTCATCAAGCGGATTGAGGAAATCATCACATTGATCACAAATTTCCCTGATCGCTACCCTCCACTATCACCACCATTAGCACCATCATCATCATTACTGGAAGTACCCAAGAGTCAGCATTTTCCAGTATGATTTACGTGTGTACATGTGCATCATAGCTGTTGAAGACAATTGCTTCTCTCAATACTTTAGGAGTATGGAAGTCCCTATTTCCACTACCAGAGCCATGGTAGGAGGAAGAAATCCTTGCATACCTTCGAAGCAGCAAAGAAGAGATGTTTTTATGTTTCTGTGCCAAAGGGCTATGAAACTGTGCATACGCTTTGATTCAGCAATACCACTTCTAGGGCTATATCCCAAAGAGATGATAAAAATGGGGAAAGGATCCACATGTACAAAAATATTTATAGCAGCTCTTTTTGTGGTTACCAAGAATTGGAAGTTGAGGGGATGCCCATCAATTGGGGAATGGCTGAACAAGTTGTGGCATTTGAATGTGATGGAATACTATTGTTCCATAAGAAATGATGAGCAGGTGGACTTCAGAAAAACCTGGAAAGACTTACATGAACTGATGCTGAGTGAAGCGAGCAGAAAGAACCAAGAGAACATTGTATACAGTAACAGCAACATTGTGTGATGACTGACTTTGATAGACTTAGCTCTTCTCAGTAATACAAGGATCGAAGGCAGCTCCAAAAGACTCGTGATTGAAAATGTTGTCCACATCCAGAGAAAGAACTCTGGAGTCTGAATGCAGATCGAAGCAGACTGTTTACTCTCTCTTTTGTTGTTGTTTCTTCTTTCTCATGGTATCTCCCACTGGCTCTAATTCTTCTTTACAATATGACTAATGTGAAAATATGCTTAATATGAATGTATATGTATAGCCTATATCAGATTGCATGCCATCTTGGGGAGGGAAGAGAGGAAGAAGGGGGAGAAAATTTAGGACTCAAAATCTTATGGAAGTTAATGGTGAAAACTAAAAATAAATTTTAAAAAGTTGTTTAAACATGTGTGTGTGTGTGTGATTTGTCCTTCGTTCTTGAAGAGGACCATGATATCAGAGAGATGATGACATGACTAGCAGTTGACTTTGATTTGAGTGAGGGATGGCTGTGCAAAGGCAACAGCCTCACTTTCTCCTCCAGAGCCATCTGGATCCAGTGGCCAGATAGTGATCAGAACAACTAGAGCTTGCCTAACATACAATTCTTATCTTTCTCTTCTTGATAAACTTTGACCCAAATTCAAAGAACCAAAGAATTGCTCTGAAGAATCAATTCAAATCACAGAAGTAATGTTTATATATTATTATATTTTATATATAAAATAGAGCCCCCATAGTTACGTGATCAATTTTTATTGAAGAACAGTGATTTGCTGCAGGTACAGGTTGGATAGCCATAATTACATACAAGGGGAATCTTGGCCCTTTTAAATTAAGGTCTTTTCAAGTTCTCACTTTGGGTGAGAGTGCTCATTCAGTGAAGAGGCCTCTTTAAGAAGTGAGTCAAGAGATGACCCCTTCAATTAAAAAAAAAGTCAAACTGGGAGGGGAAGACCCTCAGGGTTGCTGGCTAAAAGAGAAACAGAAAAAAAGAAGAGATCTATTTCTGTCCCCTTGAATTAAAATTCAGATCATATTTTCCTGCATTTTAATGTTGGAATAAATTCCCAGGCAAACTTACAATTAACAAATAATGTAGCCAAAATAATATCTCCTATTTGTGTGCAGTGGATAAAGTGCTGGGCTTGGAGTCAGGAAGACTCATCTTCCTGAATTCAAATTCAGCTTCAGACATTTAGTAGCTATGTGACCCTGGGCAAGTCACTTAACCCTGTGTACCTCAGTTTCCTCATCTGCAAAATGATCTGGAGAAGGAAAAGGTGAACCACTCCAGCATCTTTGTCAAGAAAACCCCAAATGGATCATGAAGGGTCAAACACAACTGAAATGACTGAACAACAATTACTTGTGGCATTTTTAGTAGTAAACTGTGCTCTTGAGTTCCAAATAGCTGGCTTTCAGAGTAAATCTGGAACCTTAAATGCTTGTAGATCAGAGGCTATAACACGATAACACTACTGACATATCCTAAGTAAACTTTGTAGCTTAGAAACTTAGAATTATTTCAGGAGTAGCAGCATCAGGTTTTTGTGAGTCAGCCTCAGGCTCCTTCAACTCCTGATCACAGTAATCCAGGGTAACTAGGATTATGGGAGCAGTCTGTCTGTGACTGTAAAGCTG
Organism: Pseudochirops corinnae; assembly: GCA_028646515.1. Classification (NCBI taxonomy): domain Eukaryota; kingdom Metazoa; phylum Chordata; class Mammalia; order Diprotodontia; family Pseudocheiridae; genus Pseudochirops; species Pseudochirops corinnae. The sequence continues at coordinate 63,551 of CM053587.1, forward strand.
AAATGGTTTTTCAAATCTTGGTATGGGAACTCCTTCCACTGATGCAGATGGCCAGCTAAGCCATGTTTAATGGTCTTTAAAAGTTGCCAGAGGCAGCAAGAGGTAAAGTGAATTACTGTATATATCCCACAATTAATTTGTGTCCAAGGCAGATTTGCAGCCATATCTTTCTGACCACAGCTTCCAAATTCTATCTATTCACTACTCAGCTGCCTTTGGTGTTCCATTCCTTTTTTTTTTTTTCAACCTCGACCTGTGAATTCATTGGACTAGAGGGGTTTCCTGTCAGGAAACTCCCTAAATCAACACAGATGGGCATTTTCTCTGTAACTTAGAGTCTGACAGAGTTGCCTTGGGCCCTGGGAGGTCACACAGCCAGGATGTGTTAGAGGTAGAACTTGATTTAGATCTTTCTGCCTCTCTCTATCATATTCTAAAGTTAATTGGCTTTGTGACCCCTTTGGGTTTGGTTTTGGTTTTCTTTTGGCAAAGATACTGGAGTGATTTTTCATTTCCTTAGCTCATTTTACAAATAAGGAAATTGAGGCAAACAGGGTTAAGTGACATGCCCAGGGTCACACACTTAGTAAGTGTCTGAGTTCAGATTTGAACTCAGGTCTCCCTGACTCTGGGCAGCTGGGTCTCACAATGAATAGAGCACTGAGCTTGAGATCAGGAAGATTCTTCCTGATAAGTTCAAATCCAGCCTTAGACACTTACTAGCTATGTGACCCAGTGCAAGTTACTTAACCCTGTTTGACTCAGTTTCCTCATCTGTACAATGAACTGGAGAAGGAAATGGCAAACCACTCCAGTATCTTTGCCAAGAAAACCTCAAATGGGGTCGTAAAGACTTGGACATGACTAAAAATGATTAAATAATGACTTTCCTGCTCCAAGCACAATACGCTACCACTGTGCCATCTACTTGGTCCTGGCCCTGACTGACTTTCAGATCTATACTAATACCACATCATGATCCCAGCTCCTGCACACTTTCCTTAATTTCATATGCTTCACACGATTTTCTCCTAATCTTCATGTGCATATTCATGTCTTTTATCAATATACAAATCAAATTGTGCGTATTTTTGTTCCACCATTGTGTTGCTCAGTCATTTTGGTCATGTTTGACTCCTGGTCGCCCCATTTGGGACTTTCTTGATAAAAATACTGGAATGACTTGTCATTCTTCTCCATCATTCTGCCATATCTTTTTGTTAAGATGTTAACCAATATAATGATCCTTTGTTTTTTTAGTAAATCTTTCCTCACACATTCACATTTTTTAAAAAGCTAGAGGAGAAAACACATAGGGTTTTTTTTTCCCTTAATGACAATTTGTAATATTTGTTTCTTGTGGTTATTCTGACAGGTGGTGGGCTTCCATCAGCCTGGAAGCATCAGAATTGCAACAACTCCTACAAGGGTGGATGAATTTAAATACCAAATGACTCGAACCCGCTGGCATGCCACAGAACAGTATCTTATTGAGCCTGAAAAAGTACAAGAGATGTTCCCTTTACTGAACATGGAAAAGGTATTCTTTCTTAAGCAGGTCTTCAAATATTTACTGAATTGAATCACATTTGAAGTTTCTACATCAACTTAGGATATTGTGTTTTCATTTCAGAGATCAAAACTTGGTGAATAGATGCAAATCTTTGAGAAATTGTTAAACTGAGCATTATATCTGTTAAATGAAGTAAAGAATTGCATTTCTTTCCTATGCCACTTAAGGATACACTTTCAATACTTTTCTATAAATGCACTAAAGTGGGGGAAAGTAGGTCTAAGATCCTTTACAGTTAAACCTTCTTTGGGAATTTAGAAGAAAAAAAACCCCTGACTGTGTGAAGATAGTGTGAGGATCATGGATATGGTATATAGATATAGATATAGATATAGATATAGATATAGATATAGATATAGACATAGATATATATTTGTGTATATATTTATATGTATATATTATATATGTATTAATTAATTTATAGTTTTATATTATTATATATAATATTGAGATATAGTATTTATAGTATATTAAATAAAAGAGGAGCAGAATAAGAAACATTCTAATTATTCATGAATATTCAAATATGATTCAAGCCATTTATAAACTTCTTTGAGAGATCTTGTATCCAACTTGTAAAGAGATTTATGCCCTACTGTTTACACTAAGCAATACTAAGAGAATCGTGTTAAACAAGAGATGCTGTGTCTTTTCTGTATAATATTGTTCCCCATCCACATGTTCCTCTTGTCCCTTAATGGAGAAATCCCTACAGTTCTGTCCCTGAACCCTTTTTCCCCTTTCTATCTCTTCTCTCTTCATTGACAATTTCATTCATTCCCATACTTTCAACTCTCACCAGTGTGCAGATGATTCTAAATCTGTAACTCAAACCCAGACCTGCCTCCCAAGCTCCAGACCTTCATTTTCAGCTGCTTACCTGTGGGCATCTCCTTATAATCGTCTGCCTGGTACCTTAAACTCAACATGTCAGTGAATTAACCAGTCAAAAAGCATGTATTAAGCTCCTTCTATGCAAGGGACCTTACGCCTTTGCTCCAGTCTAGAGGCACCAAGCAAAGACCAGTCTGCTCTGAAGGAGCTTTCATTTTAAGGAGGGAGACAGTATACAAAAGATACATATAGCATAGAAGGCAGACAGTCTTAGAAAGGAAGACTCCTGCACCTGGCGGAGGGGGAATAGTCCCGGGAAAGGGCTCCTGCAGAAGGTATTATTTGAACTGAGTTTTGAGGAAAGCGAAGGATTCTAAGAGGCAGAAGTGTCCAAATGAATTTGGTTCCTCTTCCTCCCTCCCTTTCCTCTCTTCCTCCCCCTCCCCCCTCCCCTCCCAGCCCCTAGTCTACACTGCTGGACTGGCAAGCACTCAATAACTCAAAAAGATTGAAATAACTAAATGCTGATTGGGGGATAATTCTTCAATTAGCTTTCAGTAAAAAGTCAGACTACTGACTTGATAGAGCAAAGATAAAAATTAGTATAAAGCTAGAAGACAGAATACATGTGGGAAAAGGTGTAGTGTGTCACTAAAAGACTCTTATCCTGACCTATTTGTGAAATTGTTAAACATGAAAGATCAGATATGGCTGGAAGAAGAGACAAAGTTTACAAATATTTAAAACAGACATTTAACCTGTACAAATCGATTAGTATAACATAGACCCTCAGGAAAACTTTGCTGACATATTTTCCAAGAAGAGATATGTGTCAACCAAGGAAAACAATGTTTTAGAGTTCAGACTGTAAACCAATTTGTAAGATCTTTTGGAAAAGGATGATGGAAGATTTGAAGAGCATTGCTTCATAGTACAAAGAGAAGCAATGGAAGGCAAAATCAATTTAAGAAAGCTTAGAGAGAGACCCAAGGAAGCAAATCTGTCCTTAGGGCATTTAAGGATGAAAATCAAAGAAAGAAAACACAAACAAAGAAAATAGAGAAAGTCTACAAAAACAAAAACTTGTTTTATTTAGTATTTTATTTCCCCTAGTTACGTGTAAAAACAATTTTTAACATTCATTTATGCAACTTTGAGTTCCAAACTCTCTCTTCCTACCCCCCCCACCTTGAGAAGGCATGCAATTTGATATAGGCCATACATGTGTAGACATGCAAAACATATCCACAATAGTCATGTTGTGAAAGAAAATACAGACAAAAAAAAAACTCAAGAAAAATAAGGAAAGTTTAAAAAGTCTGCTTCAGTCTTCATTCAGTTACCAGCAGTCTTTGTCTGGGGATGGATAGCATTTTTCATCATAAGTCCTTCAGAGTTGTCTTGAAGCATTATATTGCTGAGAATTGCTAAATCATTCACAGCTGATCATTCTACAATATTACTTCTACTTTATACACAACACATTTGACTTTGCATCAGCTCATATAAGTCTTTCCAGCTTTCTCTGAGAACATCCTGCTCCTCATTTCCTGCAGTAGAATAGTATCCCATCAATCACATACCACAATTTGTTCAGTCATTCCCCAATTGATGGGCATATTGGATTAAGATCAAGGGACACCAGAGTCATTACTGTGAAAAGTGGAGGGGCAGGTATCTGCCTGCAGGACATGGAGATTCTACTCTGAATTCCCCAGCCTGTGGTTTTGCCTTTGTCTCTGAGCTGAATCCCATTAGTCCCTCCTAGCTTTCACTGCCCTCTATGCCTCTGACTTCATGACCTCCATTCAGGGAAACCCCTGGTTATACATAAATATCAGCAAAGCACAAAGCATGGATATCTCTATCTCTGTATTTATATCTATATCTATATCTATGCTCATGGAAGGTTTTTGCTACTGTTACAGAGGAAACCCATCATAAAATTCCAAGTTTAAGAGGGATTTCTTGTGGATTTTGAGATCCTCCAGATGCAGCCTATTTGTGGATGACATTGTCTTGGCTTCATTAAGCCCTAGAATATTACAGACACCTGGAAGAGAACCTAACTATTCATGCCCAAAGGAAAAACCCAATGGATTGAAGAATGTCTACAGCATAGATTATAAAATGAGGTTCGGTGGACAATCTATAGAGCTTGTTTGTTAAAAAAAAAAAAACCATTTTTTTGGTTTTTTTTTTTGGAGGGGGAAAAGGCAGGGCAGTTGGGGTTAAGTGACTTGCCCAAGGTCACACAACTAGTAAGTGTTAAGTGTCTCAGGCCAAATTTGAACTCAAGTCCTCCTGACTCCAGGGCTGGTGCTCTATTCATTGCACCACCTGGCTGCCCCTAGAACTTGTTCTTCAGTGCATATATGCATGTAAGTGTAGATAGATGTGGATATATCCATTCATCCATACACATACACACACATACTTGTGTGTGTGTGAGAGAGAGAGACAGAGACAGAGAGACAGAGAGAATGCTATGTAGTGAATGTCCTGAGTTGATGGTCCCAACTCTCTCTGAGGTATCAGGTCCCCATAGCATGGGAACTACATCCTTTCAGGTCCTAGGGGTAGCTTTGAGGTGTTGGGGGTCATTTAGCCCATAAGTCCCCACTTGTGTACCTCCTGCCATGACTATTGAGTAATACTAATTAGCTCTTATAAAAGGGATATTTACTAATGGGAGATAGTAAGAATGATTGGTATGAAACATATACTCCAGATGTCTGTGGAACACTCTCCCACAAGTGCACATAGGCTTCATAGAGTGCTATACTAGTATGCTTTCCATGTTAGGAAGAAGTAAGGAAGCCACTAGCACGTTGGGTGGGCCCTTTCAGGCAGCTAGCTGACAATTTTAGCCTGAGACACTAGCAACATGCCCTTCTGTTTGCCTCAGTTTCATCAACTGTAAAAGGTGGATCATATAGTGCCTGCCTTTCAGGGCTGTTGTGAGGATCCAATAAGATAATATGTGTAAAGGGCTAAGCACAGTGCTTATCACAAAGAAGACAATATAGACATGCTTATTCCCTTCCTCTTGAACCTCCCTTTGTGGGGAACTCATGATAGGACATGGACAAAAGTTGGAACAGGATGGCCAAATGTGGATGGCTCGACATACATACATACATATATATATGTTTGTATATATATATATATATATGTATATGTATATATATATATATATATATGTATATATATATTTATACACACACATCTCAGCACAATGCCTGGTACATTATAAGCACTTAATAAATGCTTATTGACTGTCTGGCTACCTGGAAAGCAATTAATCTGACTTCAAATTGATGAAATCCTGGGTCTATTTGACTCTCTGAATACTTTTGTTCAGACTCAAAGTGATTCCCCAGGAATTATATGTACACATGTATGTATGTATGTATATGTGTGTATACACACACATATATTTATATACACCATTAAGTTATTTAAATACACCAGGTGTTCTATTCCTCAGTAGCATCACTGCACTGTGAGTAGGTATGAAGCATATCCAACAGTCCATGGGCACAGTCCATGGGCACAGTCCATGGGCACAGTCTGTGGGCACAGTCCATGGGCACAGTCCGTGGGCACAGTCGTGGGCACAGTCCACGGGCAGAACACCAAATCAAATAGATAAGTAAACAATCCATTGTAAACAGAAGCCTTTTCAAATGTCCACAGAACATCTGGAACTGTTTAATACTATGAATTCCTATTTAAAGTAAGAGTGCTTTGTATATAGAAGATGCTCCACAAATATTTGTTAAATGAATTTAAAAATAGAATTCAGTTGTCAGAACTGCTGTAGCATTGAAGGAATGCTTTGTCAAAGTGCGTATGTTTCGGTATGTTACTAGCTTTCCAGTTTATGAAAATCATTAAACAGCTAGATAAAGATGATTATTTATTAAAAAAATAAAAACCACGGGAAAGTCTTCCAAAAAGCCTCTTTGCTGCAATGTTTATTGATATGTCCTATATGCCTCAATTACATAAGAGAAAAGTACCCTGGGAATAGTCCATACCATGACTCATGATGAGAAATGTTTTCCGCCTCCAGAGAAAGAACTGGTGGAGTCTGAATACAGACTGAAGTACACTATTTTTCACTTTCTGTATTTTTTTTGTAGCTTTTTTCTCTGGGTCTGTGTTTTCTTTCACAATATGGCTAATATGGTAATATGTTTTGCACGATTAAACATGTAAAATTTATTGATTCCTGCCTCAGGAGGGAAGGGAAGGAGAGAGAAAATTTAGAACTCAAATTTTTTTTAAAAAATGAATGTTAAGGGGAGGCTAATGGTGGGTTAGTTTCCAAAAATCTGATTTTATTCATATGTAGAGATGAAATGACCCTGGTAGAAAAACTCTACATTTCTCTGAATTCATCTTGTAATCCATTTAGGTTTTAGCTGGACTTTATAACCCTGGAGATGGTCACATTGATCCTTATTCTCTCACTATGGCGCTGGCTGCTGGGGCCCGAAAGTATGGTGCTCTACTAAAATTTCCTGCTCGAGTGATTAATCTAAAACCCAGATCAGATGGGGCCTGGGACGTTGAGACCCCAGAGGGATCTATCCAGGCTAATCGAATTGTGAACGCCACTGGTGAGCATCATTGGTACAGGTTTTGAAACCATTTCTTTAAAGTATGTAGTTATAAAACCTACTCAACATTAAATTCGGTTCAATTCCATTTGATAGGCAATTAGTAAGCACATAGTATGTGTAAGGCTCTCATTGCAAAGACAAATCTAGAACAGTTCTTCTGAAGGATGCTGTGTTCTGCTAGCTACTCATATTCATGTCATATGCCACTGAGTAACAAAGTCCCGTATGACCTAGGAACTGATATTAAATGCTTTACTGACTGATAAAATATTAGAGCTGAGAAGGATTTAAGAGCTATGGTTCTTTTTTTTTTCTTTTTGGAGGGGGGAAGGCAGGGCCACTTGGGATTAAGTGACTTGCTTAAGGTCACATGACAAGTAAGTGTTAAGTATCTGAGGCCACATTTGAACTCAGGTCCTCCTGACTCCAGGGCTGATGCTCTATTTACCGTGCCACCGAGCCATCCAGAGCTATGGTTATTAAAATATTCTTGGTCAAGTTATAGTATTCTGTGCCGTGAAGAATCATGGCACACTGAATATTTAAGTTGGCAACACTGTGAGAGGCTCAAGCATACATAATTTCCCTTTAATAAGAGTTCAGTTCTTAGCAATTTTAAGGTCTGACACATTTAGAAGTTGATATGTGTATGTAATAGGTAAATTTTTTCTATTTTACAGCTAATATACTTAGCCTACACTATATGCTGGCTAAGAAATATTTTACATTGAACAAAATTATTTATTTTTTAAAATTCATTTATTTATTTTCTTTTTTGTATCATTGATTTCCACGAGATTTTGAGATACAAAATTTCTCCCCAACTTTCCCCCACTCGCCACCCCAAAACAGCCATCTCACTGTATAACCCCTCCCCCAATCTGCTCTCTCCTATGTCCTCCCCCATCGCCCCTCTGACTTTCTGGTAGGGCAAAATGGATCTCCCTACCCCAGTGCCTGTATATCTTAATTCCTAGTTGCATGTAGTTAATAATAATTATATATATATATATATACACACATACATACATACATAGATATATATTAACATTTGGTTGTAGAACTTTAAATTCTAGATTCTTTCCCTCCCTCCCTCATCACCCACCCCCACTGGAAAGACAAACAATTCAATACAGGCTGTACATGTGTAGTTATGCAGAACATCTCCACAATGGACATAATGTAAGAGACAGATTATATGTCCCTCCTTCCTATCCTGCCCCCTCTTGTTCTATTCTCTACCCTGTCCCTGTCCCTTTACAGAAGTATGTGCTTCCAGCAACCCTCCCTGCCACCCTGC
>CM053587.1:72388-101846 GCA_028646515.1 Pseudochirops corinnae
CTCTAGCTTTAAGGCATTCTTCATGTTTATTGGAAGCCCCTCGTGGGGGTGCTCTGGCTTCACTCTCCTCCTCCCTCTCTCTCCCATGATCTTTCTTTTCCCCAAAGAAGGAATCTAGGGTTTGGGAGCTGTTCTTATTTTGTTTCTTATGCTTATTCTTACTCATGGTTGTTCAGACAGTGATTTTTTTTTTTAAAATCTCTATGGGGCTCTGCTTCCAGAAGGGAAAGCTCTGTCCCAAATGCTGGGGTCCTCTCAGCAGCCGTAGCTCTCAGGAAGATGCTGGGACTCTTCCTACCTACTTCCAGCTGACTTGATAATGAAGTCTCCAAGCCCGAGGCCCAAGATGGCGATCCAGATCCAGGCCGCTCAACGCGAGAGCACTGGCCTGAGCACAATCGCTAAGTCCCCCTGCGGTCTGCAGGCTGCGGGCGGGAAGCTACAACGCGGAGGCGGGTGCAAAACCTCTGCCTTTTGTTTTTCCACTCTGGAGGCCTTTCGGCCGACTGCTTATCTCCCCCTTTCACAATCCCCACTTGCAGCTGCTGCTAATCCGCCCATCAGAGAGGCTCCTCCGCTCCTCCCAGCTGCCCCGGGGCACAGCCATGGCTTCAGGCCAGGCTGGTTTCAGTTTGCAGTACTGATATGGTTCCTCGTAGCCGAGCTGACTGTAGTGGGAAGTATCTTTGTGTGCGTTTTGGAGTTCTAGGATTGGTTTAGAGTCCTATTTTATGGGTATTTTGGGGTGGCTATGTGAGAGCTGCAATGCGTTGCTGCTGCTACGCTGCCATCTTGGCTCCGCTCCCCCCAGCAGCATACTTTTCCAAACCATCATGTCCATGATGTTTCTAATTGAACAAATGAGAAAACTTGTACAATATATAGGTACTGTGTGTGTGACAGGGTTACTGTTGGCAGAGTAACTCCATTTGTGGCAAAAGGTATAATAAATATTGTTATATATAGAGAAAGAGACATCTACTCCTCTTATTTCAGACTTCATTTTTTGTTCCCAATGTCTATCCCCAAATAACAATACACATAGAGGTTAGCAAACTAATTTTTTAAATCTAGCTGTGGGAGAAATAATAGTAAGAATCAGCGCACTGAAAGTGAAAGAGTAGGAAGAGATCAGCAAAGTGGAGACAAAACTCTCCCTATTTGCTGATGCCATGATTTTGTACTTAGAAATCCAAGGGAATTGGCAAAGATTCTGACAATTAATAACTTTGTTGAAATTGCAAGCTAAAAAATAAACCCACAAAACAGGACAAAATTCCTATATAGTAACAAAATACAGAAGACAGTAATGGTAAGGGAAGTCCCATTCAAAATAACTCCAAAAATCCATAAAATATTTAGTAGCCGATCTACAAAAGGACACTCAATAGTTGTACAGATTTAGTTCCAAAATTATCCTTAAAGAAATAAATAACTTAAATAGCTGGAGAACATTCAGTACTCATGGCTAGTCTGTGACAATATAATAAAGATAACACTATCACAGTCAATTTATAAATTTAATGCTATACCAATCAGACTACCTACAAACCCAGATTAAATAATAACAGAATTCGTTGCCAAAAGATCTATGTTATCAGGGAAATCATGAAAAACGAGGTAGAAAAAAAAGGAAGGGAAGATGCCCAGCCCTCAAATATATCATAAAGTAGCCATCACCAAAACCATTTGGTGCTAGTTAAAAATTAGAATAGTAGATCAATGAGACAGATTAGAGAAGAATGATTCAGAAATAAACACAATAACCCAGGATTCAAGAAACTCCCAAACACAAATTGCTTAAGAAATAACTCCGTATTTGTTAAGAACGGCAGGGAAAACTGGCTAACAGTCTGGAAGAAATTTGACTTAGACTAACATCTCAAACCGTAGTCAACAATAAATCTAAAATGGATTGGTGACCTGAATATCAGAAATTGCACTGTAAAAATTTTGAAGAGAAGGCAGATTATATACCATTCATAGCTATGAGGAGATGGTAAATTCTTCCCTGAATAAGGAATAGAGGCAGTTACAAAAGATGAAATAGATAAATTAGATTACCTGAAATAAAAAAGCTTTTGCAAAAACAAAAACAGTGTATCCAGGACAAGAAGGGAAGTGGTAAATTGAAGAAAAAAGTCTTTGGGTAAAATATCTCTGATAAAGATTTGATATACAAGATATCAAACTAGATAATCAATAGAAATATAAAAGACCAAAAGCCATTCCCCATAATTAAAGGATCTGAACACCCCTCCTTATTCCTCCTAAATTTATTCTTTATTCTCATGGTGACCTCCAGCCCCTATACTACCCTTGGTCATCCTCCCAGACTGTTCTACATACTTTGAATGCACCTCTTCTCTATTTCTATCTTTTTGAACCCTTAGCTTTAAGACTCCACTTGGCTACCATGTCCTATTCAAAGTTCTCCCTGATCCCCTCAGTGATTAGTTCTCTCTCCCTCCACAAATTGTTTTCTACCACATCTACTGAACAAGATTTGGTAGAGGTAGGTTATAGGGAGAGGGGGAAGACTGGTTTCATGTATGGTATGTGGAGTAAAGAATGCTCTAGCTTCTGGGGAAATCCAGAAAGGCTCCATGTTTACACTGAATTTTGAAGGAAATTAGGGATCCTATGATACTGTGGATAATTCTATGATATTGTGGGCAACAGGGACAGGGCTTTGCAGATCTTAAAGTGTTACATAAATGTCAATTCAGTACTATAGCGGATCTAGGATCTCAAGTAAGTTCTAGCCCCGATCATTTAGGCTACAACCATCCACATCAGGGCTGTGCAGCCCCTGAGGACAGCCTCCTGTAAACTTTTTACATAGAGTCCTCCTTGTGGTAATGACAACAACAGCTCACATTTCTATGCCGTAATACAAACATTGAACAAAACGCTTTCCTCAGAAGCACCCTGGGAAGGCAGGCACCACAGCATTCTTATTCTTCTTATCCTCATTTGAGAGATGAGGAAACATAGATAATAAGTGTCAGAACCAGGACCTCAACCCAGGTCTTCAGATTCTGCCATGCTGTATGACAAGGTGGCTGTCATCATTGGTGATTATTTTCCACATGATCCCTTCCAAATACTCTTGCTGTTCCTTTGTGAAACTTTCTTAAGTATTTTTAACTTACTCAGTCAGAGGCATGCTCAGCTTCTACTCATGTGGAGCTCAGTATTTAGCCAAAAGAATTGCTCAACTTTAGCTGACATTCTGCATCAAAGGTATGACAGAGAATGGAGCCACTGTTGAGTCTGTGACAAATCCAGTGGGAGCGGGAAGCTCTTCAGCCAGCCTTCGCTCTTTATTTTAGCTTCATTTCTGCAGATCTCTACCAACAGCTTTGGTGCCAACAATTTCTAGGGCTTTTGTTTATTTCCCTTTCCTTTCAGTCACTGGTGTTTTCCATATGAACATCATCTTGTCTCTGATTTGTTTGTTTGTTTGAGGGTGGTATATGTTATGTTGTTGGTTCTTGGAGGAACTAGCTAATCAGAGGAAAAGGCTGTAGTGGAGGAGAATACTTCCAATGTGTGAAGTCCAGGGATAGTTTCCAAGGTAAAGAGGTTTCTATGGCATAGTAGAAAATCTGAAGCATACGGATGGAGGGGGCAGGCATGCAGCCTACAGAGCGGGGCATGGCTAGACTCCAAACTGTTAGAAGATCATGAGATGATTCATTGGGATGGTGGCTGACCCAGGGAGGAATCGAGCTAGTTATCCTCAAAGTGTTGGCAAAGCTCCATTCACCCACATTAATTATGGCACTGCAAAAGAACTACTATTTCATAGCTATTGCAGAAACTGACCAAAGGTTACTGATAGCTCTGTCATTTAGAAATAAAGGAACAACGAGGCACAGCCATGGTTCTAGGATGCCCAAATAAGACTAGACTGGGACATGTAGTAGCCACATGGTGGACCTCCCATTTGACTCTTAAACAGAGGCACTGTGTCTCATTTGGGGATCCACAGTTTAAGAGACCAGCGCTCCTAGGATTAAGAGCTGAAAGGGATCTTTGAGTACATCAAAGAAGCTGCCTGGAATAATGGAAAGAGAGCTGACCTGGGGATTAGGAAAGAGATTGGTTCCAATCCTGCCTCTGACACCTGCTAGTTATGTGACCATGAGCAATCATTGAACCCCTTTGAACCTCAGTGTCTCATCTATAAGATGGGAGCAATAATATTGGTGTTATCTATCTCACTGGACTGCTGTAGGAGTGCAGATCAACCAATCAATGAACATTTATTAAGCACCTACTCTGTGCTAAGCATTGTTCGGAGTGCTGAGGATATGAAGGGAGGAAAATGACAGTGAAAAAGACAAACTAAAATAATGTAAATAACTTATGTAAATTTTAGCTAGTATTCATTATCTGGTCCTGCTTGCCTTTTTTTTTTTTTTTTTTTACAAATGAGGAAACTAAGGCCTCATGAGGCTAAGTCATTTGTCCAAAGTTACACAATAATAGACAGCAGAGCCAGGGTTCAAAACCAAGGAATCTGAATCCAGAGCTAGAACTTTTTCCAGCCCAACAACCTGGATCAGATTCAGAAGAGGAGGGAAAAGGAAATGGTCCAAGGCTTAAGAAATAGGACCTTGGAGGAGAAAGCACAATTTAGAACAGTAAGTGGGATTCCTTAATCATCAGATGATCTTTCATAAATTATTATGAGGGAAAAAACCCCCACACAAGAAAAAATAGTGCATCCATTGAACAGGTGTGTTTGACAATGGCAGTGTCAGATAATGACCATAATTAATTGACCCCAACCACAAATAGTTGTTCTCTCACAGGGATGTTGGGAGGCTTACAAGATATAACATATGGGAAGTATTTTACAAGCTAACTAGTATTCCCTGCTGGTTGGAGATTCATCACTACAGCAGGATGTAAGTAGCCTTTCTGCTGTTTTAGCATTCAGAGCATCATCCCACAGGTGATTGGCCTTTGGATTCTTAAAATAAAGTGTCTTAGTAACCAAAATTTAATCAATAACATAATTGTACTTTAAATTTATTTTTGTTCTGGACTTAACAAACACCAAATGAAATAGGAGTTTCCATAGAGATGGCAGAAACACTAAGATTTTGGGGGTACCTTGTATACACAGGAAGTGACAATCCTGTCTTTTCTTATTTCATTCTTCCCCCAAGAATACACAGCAGGATGCAAACAGTAGGAACTAGATAAATGCTTGTTGAATGAAGAGTGCTGAGAGAACTCATCCTGGTCAAATTGCACACATTACTTTAAACACATTATCTCATTTGATCTTTACCCTAACCTTGAGGGCAGGTCACATTGGCATCCTCATCCCTTGTTTTATACCATCATAGATTTAGAATTGAAAGGAATCTTAAAAGTCCTTGAGTCCAATCATCTCATTTTACACATAAGGAAAATGAGGCTGAATGACTTATCCAGGGTCACACAGCTAGGTATGTATGTAACAAAATTGGTTTTTGAACCCAGCCCTTCCTGATTCTAATTCCACCCCCCTATCCACTATGTCATCTGCCCTAGCCCACACAGTCAATTCGTATTGCGGGGGCAGGGGAAGGATTTGAACTATGGTCTATCCTTACTTTAGGGTCTCATCTTCCCACTATGAAAGAAGAGAAAGTGTTTTATACTCCTCCAGATGTATAATCAATCCCATTCAATATTTTTCTTTTTAGTTAAATCACTTTGTGAGATAAGTATTAAATGCCACACATTTACGTTTGTGTTAAAATGCCCAATTATTATTCATTTAGGATTTTGGGCTCGTGAAGTTGGAAAAATGATTGGACTAGAACATCCTCTCATTCCGGTTCATCATCAGTATGTTGTCACAGCAACCATACCTGAAGTGAAAGCTTTAAAAAGAGAACTCCCAGTTCTTCGAGACCTGGAAGGATCATACTACTTGCGACAGGAACGAGACGGGCTTTTATTTGGTCCATATGAAAATCAGGAGAAAATGAAGGTCCAAGATTCCTGGGTGACCAACGGAGTCCCACCAGGTCAATCTATTAAGTGACATCTGTCCATTCACAGTGATTTTCAAGTTCCCTATAAGTCACAAAATCCCCCAAATGCTGGGCAATCATAAACCTGGGGGGCAAGGAGGGTTAGAAGCTGTCCTGAGGACCAGTACTCCTTTTGAAAAGAGCCCAAGGGGGATATAGGAAAGAATATGCAGTTGGGCTAGACAGTAGAGATTTATTCCTCAGGTTATCTTGAACATAAGGGCTCACAACATCTCCTGTCTGATACTAGATTCATTCTATCAACCCTCCCTTCCCTTTGGCTTACTTAGCCTTCTCTTTCCTCTTTCTGCCCCCTCCTTCCCACATACTTATCCCATTGCCCCTCCACCCCATTTGAAAGCCAATATCAACTCATTTTAAGAGATAATAATGATAGATAGAAGAGGCAGCTAGCGTTGTGGCACTCAACATATGTATGTGGTAGGTATGTATCTATATGTATGAAACTGGAAAAGCCTATATAACTATATCTGAGCCAGCTGATTTGATTCAGAGAAACATGGACTCAGATTCTATTGTACTCAGAGCATTAAAATGAGGCAGCGGGTGGGAGGGACACAAAAGGAGAATAAGGATCAGTTAGGTTTTGGAGATGACCTCCTTCCTTGAGAAGTGCAGAGCTAAAATGAGGAAGGGTAGGATTTTTTTTCCCATTCATATTTTTTATGTCTGATTCAGATGGTTGTTTTATTTATTTTTCCTATCCAGATTTTGCTGTTTTCATTATTTCCTATTTAGATTCTGTTATTGAAATGAGAAATTCGCATTTCAATAACAAAATTCCTGAAGATCAGTGGAAAGAGAAGCAGTTAGGAAGGGTTCCTTCTCTGGCTGGAGGGGTGTGCCTCAGGGCATCTTCAATTTTCCACTCCTGGAAAATATGTACTTGTAAGTAAAAGGTAACAATATCATAGAACAAACGTAGGTTCAAGTACTGCCTGCTACAGACACTGGCTGTGTCTCCCTGGGTAAGTCATGGCAACTTAGGCGACTGACTACAGGTTGTAGAACAGGGACTTATCGACCCCAAAGTACATAAAGGTAAAGACAGACTCTATTCCAATGAAATTGTAAGTCTATCCCAAAACAAAACAAATAAATTTTTTAAAGCCAAATTTTATTATTAATTTACTTACAATTATTTTCCTATTTGTATAAATTTTAATAATTCTATTGACTACAGAAGGAAAACAAATGAGAAACCTCTAAAAGAACAATTAGTCCCAAAGATATTTGTAAGACCTCAGAATTGCTGCATGCAGAATATGAGGGCTTCCCTGGCAGAGACCTTGCCCATAGGTCCCAATCAAATCAATGTGGGAATGTAGGCGCCAATTTGATTCTCTCTATGCTTCCAAACTCCAGCTATTTATCTCTCAAAGAGCTCCCTGCTCTGGCCCACCTGGCCCACCAGTATCTTGGTCAGGATGAAAATGAATTTCATCATTTGCCATCTTCTCCATGCAAAATTAAGGCAAAAGACTCCAGAGCCCCCTCTCCTCTGATGCTACTGTTTCACTCCCTCTTCTGTGTCATTCTTTCTCTCTTCTTTCTTTTTTTTTTTGAGGGGGGGAAGAGAGGGCAGTTGGGTTTAAGTGACTTGCCCAAAGTCACATGGCTAGTAAGTGTTAAGTGTCTGAGGTTGAATTTGAACTCAGGTGCTTCTGACTCCAGGGCTGGTGCTCTATACACTGCACCACCTAGCTGCCTCTCTTCTTTCTTTTTTTAGAAATCTTTTTAGGCTTTCTTGTTTATGCTTAATTTTTATCAATTACATACCAGATATACAGAGAAAAAGGAAAAATACCCCAGTGCTGGCTACATTTTTATGTGTATATGCATTGGTGTCAATGAATATGAAAGGTGATGGGGTCCAGGAGAGAGATAGAGAAACAGAGACAGACAGAGACAGAGAGAGATAGAGACAGAGACAGAGAGACAGAGACAGAAACAAAGAGAGACAGACAGACAGAAAGACAGAGAGAGACAGACAGAGAGACAGAGACAGAGACAAAGAGAGAGACAGAGACAGAGAGACAAAGATAGACAGAGAGAGAGATGGAGAGAGACAGAGACAAAGAGAGAGACAGAGACAGAGAGAGAGACAGAGAGAGACAGAGAGACGGAGAGAGAGACAGAGAGACAGAGAGAGACAGAGACAGAGGGACAGAGACAGAGACAGAGACAGAGAGCCTGCCTCAGACACTCCCTGACTATGTGACCTGAGGCTAGACATTTAACCTCTGAGTGTCCCCAGGTAACTGTCATTCTGTATAGTGCAAAGCAGGTATTGATCTTCACTGGAGGAGAGGAGTTTCTACCTCAGAGAATATAGTAATGAAATCACAGGTTAAAAGAAAAAAAAATTGTGAGGGAAAAATGGCAGATCCAGATGGTTATTGTGACCACCCTAGGTCTTGGAGTGATTTTTCCCAGGTATCCTAGTTTGACTCCCCTGCCCTACTCCAGCTTTATAATTTTTATTATTAGTGGAGAAGGCACCAGACCTGGAGTCAGGAAGACTCTTCTTCCTGAGTTCAATCTGGCCTCAGACACTTCCTAAGCTGTGTGACCCTGGGCAAGTCACTTCACCCCGTTTGCCTCAGTTTCCTCATCTGTAAAATGAGCTGGAGAAGGAAGTGGCGAACCACTCCAGTATCTTTGCCAAGAAAACCCCAAATGGGGTCATGAAGAATCAGATGTGACTGAAATGACTGAACAACAGAATATTTCCAGGACATAGATGACTCTATCTAATAGAAGTTTTAGTGATACTTTTCATCTGTACTGTAGTCATTTCCCTTTGTGTCCTTCCCCACCCCCCCCCCTCCTCCCTTGTAACAAAGAAGAGCAGTTCATCAAAATCAATCCAAGTAGCAGCTTCCTGATGGCTTATCTATAGCCGTGGTCTCTGACTTCTTGACACAGGGAAGGGAAGCACATGCCGTTGTTTGTTGTCCTGGGTCGAGTCTGGTTATTATTAGCCAACCTTGGGCTATTTACTTAGCTTAGAACTTTCGTCAGCCCACTCACTCCACACACAGAAGGTAGAACAGGTTAAGAACTAATTGGTGTCAAAGAAAACACTCACTTATTTTAAAGTAAAATCATTTGGGAACATAGGGAAATAGACTAAGTGGGTAATAAATCGTATGTAGAAAAATTATAGAATTTTTAAAAGGTTTAATTTCATAACTAATCATTTTCTTATTCTCGGTGATGATAACTATCTATTGACATGAAAGCATTTTATGACAGTTTGTTTTCTACTACAAGTGGTCTTCTAGATTGAATTTGCTTTATTGAAAAACAGATCAGTGGCAGAGTAACAGTGAAATGTGTTTTCAGGTTTTGGAAAGGAACTTTTTGAGTCTGATTTAGACAGAATCATGGAACATGTGGAAAATGCCATGGATATGATCCCAGTCTTGAGAAAGGCTGACATCATCAATATTGTTTCTGGTCCTATTACCTATTCTCCGGACATTCTGCCCATGGTGGGACCACATCAGGGTGTTAGAAATTACTGGGTAGCCGTTGGTTTTGGGTAAGTATTCCAGTAAAATTCAGTAATTCTGTTATATTTATTTATCCTCGTTGCTATTTTAAATGACATCTGTCACATAAGCTGAGACCAAGGAGAAGGGATGAAAAGAGGATGAGAGTTTTCTTCTCTTGATAAAGGAATATGTGTTCCCCATTACGCCAAGAAGAACTGAGAGTATGGCTTAGAGGAGAATCAAGAAGAGCTGAGTTCGAATTCCACATGTCTGAGTTTTGGCAAATCACTGTCTCTCTGAGTGTTTGCCCATTTGTAAAATAGATATCACATGAGATGATGTATCAAAGTGTTTTTAACAGTCTAAAAGAATGAAATATATGTGAGCCCTTCTTTTCATTGTATTTTAAGAGAGTCTTGTTGAGTAAGATGGTAGTGTTGCGATTGAATTTTAACAAGAAGGCAAACTGAGGCAGATCCTTGCGCAAGATGGCATTTATTAGCAGGAACATATTAATGGGTTCATGGCTTGCCTCCATTAAGGCAAAGATCCAGAGTAAGAAGACAGCTCCCCTTTTATAGGTTTTGGAGAGAACAGAGCAAGGTAGATGAACAGAGCAAGGGATTGAGGGCAACATGATTGGTTACAGAGCTGAGGTGCAGGGAACAACATGATTGGTTGGAAGTTTGGTGATGGGGGGTAGCAATGACTTCCCGTTTTCTTTCATAAGACTAAGAAGTGCTTCTTGTCTGAGTCCAGGGGCAAGATAGAGACTCAGACTTTTGGACAGCAGACCAGACGTCCTTGAAGGATAGCTTGGTGGCATAAAGATACCTTGCTTTCTCACACATTCTCCAAGGCCAGTTAAATTCCTTGAGGCAAGAGAGCTGGATTTTTAAACTTAACCCATTACAGGCTGAATTCTGAACTAAGTTCAGAGACAAAGAACCAAGACTTAAGCAGTTGCAGGGCAAAATCAATTACTAGTCAATAGGATCTGTAAGAAAATGATACAGGATCAATTTTCGTCTTCTCAATAGCGTGACATAATGGATAAAGGACTAGCCTTGGAATTAGGTAGATGCAGGTTCAAGTCTTGCCTCTCACACATATTAGCTGTGTGACCACAGACAAGTTCCTTAACCTTTCAATGCTCTAGGCAACCTTTGAAAACAAGTTGCCTGTCTGTACCAGTGGAGGAAATTTCCACACCAGAAGTTCCCAATGCCAATGAAATCCCAAGTCTGAACAACAACAACAAGTGAACTGGTAGAAATGGAAATTATTCAGTTTGAGAGTAGTGACTGTGACACTTTAATAATAATAATATGTTATGTTATTATATATTGTATATAAATAGGATATAATAACAAACTAGTATTTATATAGGAGGTTTGCAAAGTGCTTAACACATAAGATTTCATTTGATCCTCACAACAACACTGGGAGGTGGGTGCTATTATCATCTTCATTTCACCGATGAGGAAAAGAAGGAAAGGAAAGGCTAAATGACTTGCCCAGGATGACACAGGTAATAAGTATCTGAATCTGGATTTGAACTCAAGTCTTCCAACCTCCCCAGCCTAGGACTCTGCATTGCACCACTTAGCTGCCTAGCCAACCCTGATTAATCTTTTGTATTTATTTGATGCTTAGTGCACTCTCCAGTGGGGTCAGAGCATTCAAGATTCTCAATTGTTCCCCTCACGTGCCATTTCCACTACACAGTTCTGTTGTCCTCAGTATCCTTCTACAAGAACATTGGAATTAATTCTACGAGTACATTTTCACGAAATGATGGAGCAGTTATGACTCTAATGACCCCCATGTAGCCTGCCTGAGGCTCTCTTTCCACTACCAATTTTACAGTTCCCATTTGTCTAACTTGATTTGTTGGGTTAGATTCCCCAGGGTGGTTTCCTGCCTATGGGTCCATTATCCCCTTGATGTTTTGCTTTTACTATCGGCATCATTAATTTTGTGAATATTAAAATCAGGCCCAACTTACTGCTAAATCACAGCTCATAATAACGGATTCCCTTCCATGTCATTGTACCCAACTTTAATCCTTCTGCTAATGGAGCCTATATCCACATTTCTGGCACCTTACTTCCTTGTTATTCCTAAGATGTGTGATTGGAAGTTGAGGAATTTCACTAAGCCTTTTGTAACTGGATTCTCTCCTTCTTCCCTTTGTTTTTTTTACTGTCTACCAGTCCCAGTACCAGCTCCCCCCATCCACGCACTCCTCCTCCCCTGCAAGGGACAACCTCAATAAAGCAAGTCTTGAAGAGGAAAGGAAGTCACCAAAAGACTAGCTGGGAGTATAAGGAAGGCAGTAGGGAGGGACAGTCCCACTGCCTTGGTGTGGCTGTAGGTGCAGGTATCCCATCCTGTTGCTGTTCTACCCTTTTCCCAGCTGCTTTCCCCATTCAACCACCATGCTGGCACAACTGTACTCAACCCACTGGGGTGGACTCACTGCATTCCACCTGAGAATCCATGCCATCCCAGTATATCCCCCACATGTATCATCATTGGAATCAGCAGCAACGGTGGCATGTGCAGCCACAGGGCAGCCCAGGGTCTCTGCACCACCATCTCTAAATGAAGTTGCCTGAGGTATTGGCATTCTCAGCTACAACTGGAAGGTCTGTACTGGGATTAAGGGCCCTGTTTTTGTCCGGTAGTGGGCTGTCCTAGACCAGGCTTTTAAAGGAGCTCATCTCCAAATGAATTGTGAGCTTCTGCTGCAAGCCAGACTTGTTCCCAACATTTTCTGAATCACCTTACTCTCTGTGACCACCCAGAAACTCAGCATCACCTGCACAAGTTGCTCCAGGGCATAAGCAAGATGCAGCAAGCCTTTGTGGTCTTGGTCCTTTCAGCTGTGATGTCTGCCACTCTGGAGGCGTTGTTTATTGTATTTGAATTTTTCTTATTTTTAATACCATTTTTAAAAGGGAGAAGATAAGAGAGATCAGTGCTGAGCTGAGTGGGAGAGGCAGACATGCAGAGTCCATGTCTCAAGCAAAGGAAACTATGTATATACCTTCCCTATTCCTCCTGGCCCCCTTAGTACTTCCAAAGAGACTTACCACTCAACGAGCAGCAAGAAGGTGTAGGCTTTGGACTCAGAGGACCCGTGTTCAAATCTCACCTTGGCCACTTACTTCCTAATTGACCCTGGGCAAGTCATTTACCTCTGACTAGGCTTCAGTTTCCTCATCTGTAAAATAAGAGGAGTAGACTCAATGATCCCAATAATCCCTTCTAATTCTAAATCTATGAGCAGGAGACTCTCTGAACCTAAAGTGTGACCTTCAGGGTCAGGGGGATCTTCCCACATCTGAAGTTAACTTGATACCATTGAATAATACAAACGGTAAAAATGCACTGGAAAACACAGAGAAGATTGATTCTACAAACCCTAGGGAAAACCAGTCTCATTACTCTATAATCTTATCTCCTGCTCTGTTTTAACAGATGGCATGTTAATGTCGTATGTTTAATGTGTAACATATATGTCTATGCCTGTGTACATATATTTAATCACCATGGTCAGTCACTCTCTTGACTTTACAACCATTATATATATAGATACAGAGTTAGCCCGCCCTCTTGTCTCAGTCTGTTTCCTCATTTGTAAGAAGAGTAAGGTTGTTGTGAGGACCAAACAAGGTGACATGTACAAAGTGCTTTGTGCTTAAAGCATTGTATAGGTTGTGATGCCAATTGTTACTAACATTGTCGTTATCACTCCTCACCAAGAGGTGAGCTGGTAGGAAAAAAAATGCAACTAATGCTTCTTTCTGCCCACCACAAATAAGTGATTCTTCCCACGGAGTAAGTGGTTCTTTGTTAGGTTGCCTTAAAGACGTCCACAGGGGAGGGTGAACCGAGCTCCAGCCCAAGGAAAGATTTCTACCTCTTACTTGCTCTAATATCAATCTTTAGCAGTCCCTCCTGTGACTCATTATGATCGAGCTTGGCTCCAGAGGACCCCTGAGATCACAGTGACTGTCTGCTGGCTTCATTTTCTTTGCTTTCTGCTTCTCATTTTGATCTTCGTTTTTTTTTTCCCCTCTAAAAGCAGTATCCAGAACAGTCAGTGGTCTCTTGACAATGGAGAGGCAGACTAGGGTTCTCTCAGACAGGTAGTTGAATCTGGATCCTTTAAAAAAATTTTAGAGGAAAAGATTTTTGACAATATGAAGATTTAAAAAAAAAATGCTGTGTTCTAACGACCCCTTCACACACCGAGGCCAGGCAAAATATTGGCAAATACATTAAAAGTCTTTTTGCACTTCTGACGTTATTGAAAAAACCGTAACAGAAGTTCTAGTAGCAGGATGTTTATCTCTGTTTTTAAGATATGGCATCATCCATGCTGGCGGCATAGGGAAATATCTTAGTGACTGGATCCTTGGCGGAGAACCTCCTTTTGACCTGATTGAACTGGATCCCAATCGTTACGGAAAATGGACAACAACTCAGTATACAGAGGCCAAAGCAAGAGAGTCTTATGGATTCAACAACGTTGGTAAAG
Organism: Pseudochirops corinnae; assembly: GCA_028646515.1. Classification (NCBI taxonomy): domain Eukaryota; kingdom Metazoa; phylum Chordata; class Mammalia; order Diprotodontia; family Pseudocheiridae; genus Pseudochirops; species Pseudochirops corinnae. The sequence continues at coordinate 86,500 of CM053587.1, forward strand.
GGCGAATTTGTCATTAGACAGTGGGTCCCAAGAGGGTTTGCAGCAGCCGCCATTTGGTTGACTTTTGTAGATCTCTAGAAAGCATAGCTTTTCAAAAGCATAACATGGATGTTTTGAATACTGTTTTGCTCGCACCCTTGAGAAAACCAAATTAAAGTTGTGCTTCTTGGGATTCATGGTTTTGTGCAGGGGTGATGCTAAGCAGGGAATTCAGCATTTCTTCATTTAACCCTACCATGTATAGTCATTGCTTCTGGGTTTTTAAAAATAAGAAATGGATTTGGGGAACCTTATAAATATGTTTCACATTCCTCTCTACATGATATTCACTATGTGTTCACGTTTTTTTTTCCTCTCACCTTTCCAGTGATTTACCCTAAAGAAGAAAGGTTTGCTGGGAGACCTACTAAAAGAATCAGTGGGATTTACAATATCCTTAAATCTAAATGCTCCATGGGCTTCCATGCGGGATGGGAGCAGCCACATTGGTTTTACAAACCTGGACATGAGCCTGGATATAAGTATGTCCACTCTGAAATGGAAGGAAATCAGGATTGAGCTAGTAGGCCAGCCTTCTTCCCTTCTCCTCCCCTCCACTGGACCACTTAGAGAAAATGTTATTTTGTTGTGGGGCCATTTATCAGCTCTACCGTTTGCTATGTGAACCTCTGGTGGATTAAAAGGGTGATTTAGAGCCTTAGCTGCAGGAACCTGGCGACCCTTTGGGCTTTCCCAGGCATTCTCATACCTAAATGGCATTAGACATTAGGCAGTACCCAAAAGACGAGAGAAATCCCTAGGCTACAATGGGGCTGCTTCTCCAGGGTCACTCTGGTTTCAAGGCAAAATCCCAAGGAGGCACTGAAGACTGCCCAAGGACTGCCTCTAGAGCAGACTAAGGCATCATACTGAAAGCATCCATGACATGTAGTAATATACAGCTTGGGATTCATAAACATTGTGGAGACCTTCTGTCTTGGGCTCCCCATGGGAAAGCAGGAGGCAAATCTTTTCCAGCATGAGAAGAGAGATCATTTACTGAGCTCTCTCTGTTAAGATAAAGTGTATCTTTTTAAAAAAGGGGTTTTTTTTTGCTTTTTGGAGGGGGAAAGGCAGGGCAATTGGGGTTAAGTGACTTGCCCAAGGTCACACGGCTAGTAAGTGTTAAGTGTTTGAATCCAGATTTGAACTCAGGTCCTCCTGACTACAGGGCCGGTGCTCTATTCACTGTGCCACCTAGCCACCCCTAAAGTATATCTTCAAACAATTATTTCATTCTTCTAAAAACATTATAAAGCATAGTTGTCGCACTTTTAACAATCCCAGTTAAGCTTATCAATGAAAGGCAATGAGGCCTAATGGACAGAAGGCTTGCCTAAGAGTCAGAAAGAGCTGTTTGAGGCCTGCCTACTAGGACACAGACTAACTTTGTGATGCTGAGCCAGTCACGTATCCCCTCAATTGTTGTTAACTTGTGTCTGACCCTTTGTGACCCCATTTGGGGTTTTGCTGACAAAGATACTAGAGTGGTTTGCTATTTCTTCTTCAGCTCATTTTACAGATGAGGAAACTGAGGCAAACAGGGTGAAGTGACTTGCCCAGAGTCACAGAGCTAGGAAGTGTCTGACCAGATTTGAGCTCAGGTCTTTCCAACTCCCGACCTAGAGCTCTACCCACTGAGCTGCCTGGCTGCCCCTGTCATCTCAGTGCCCCAGGCAGAACCCCAAGAGAGTTAACCATCTGTATGACGCAGAGTTTCCACATGGGTAAGAACTTTATAACCCAGGAGAAGGAGGAGTTGACCAAATTTGCATATGTTTTTCCTGAGTTTGTAATCCAAAAGAAAATAGCAAATCCAGCAGTTCACTAGCCTTTGCTCCGACAGCTTTGGTTGTTTTATGAAGTTTCCATGTCTACGTGATGCAGAACTCTTCTCAGCACAAAGTAAAGCGGGCCATTAATGACTGAATGTAGTCTGTGTAGATTGCCCACATGGCTCATCCTGAGGGTGAAACGGTTTCATTTTGGTTTATTTGGTTTCTGAGTGATCTAGGTAGGTGCCGGCCTCACTCTGCTCTCACATTTTAGTTCCCAAACTAGGTTTTGTTTCCCAGCTGCAACACTTTGCTAGGAAACTAAAGCCCACCCTCCCCTCCATCTGGAGGCAGTTCAAGTGCACAGCCTAAGGGAGAGAACCAACCAGGTGACCTTCATCACTTTGGCCCTCAGCTGTCTTGTCTGAAATAAGGGCTAGATGGCCTTTGAGTTCCCTCCCAGCCCAGGGAGTCCTCACACTCTATCTCTTTTTCTGGTCAAATGAATTAATATTTTACCCATTCATTGACACGCAGATAACAGTAACACATGAGTAGCTCCAAAGAGGCTAGAGTCCATCTCACATGAATGATTTGCAAGCTGCAATTTGATGAGGCAGCAATGTGCAATGGGAAAAAAAAAGTCCTTTGGCCCTGGAAGTCAGAGAACCTTGGTTCAAATCCCCCCTCTGATGATTCCTACATGTAGGGCAAGTCACTGGGTCTCAGTTTCCTTTTTTGTTGTTTTTGAAGGCAATGGAAGTTAAATGACTTGCCTAGGGTCACAAAGCTAGTAAGTGTCTGAGGTCAAATTTGAACTCAGGTCTTCCTGCCTCTATCCACTTGTTGGTGCTCTATCCACTGTACCACCTAGCTGCCTCGCTCAGTTTTCTTATCTGCAGTCAGATTAAATCATCCCTGTGTGCCATTCTAGGTGTATGATCCCAGAGAACGTCTGTTTTTGTTTTTCCTGTATAGAACTTAAGCAACCGAGAAAAAAAGCAAGCTTTATTAAAAATTCTTTATTTTTGTGATTCTGTAAAATGGAGCGGTAGCTGTCTCATGATGCTCAAAACTGTGTTTCAGGCCAAGCTTCCGACGTACAAACTGGTTCCAGCCGGTGGGCTTAGAGTATCAACAGGTTATGCAAAAAGTGGGGGTGATAGACCTGTCCCCATTCGGCAAGTTTAAGGTCAGAGGCAAAGATTCCCTTAACCTATTGGATCGCCTCTTTGCAAATGTCGTTCCAAAGGTAAGTAAGATTACAAGGACACGAGGTTCTGGGATGGCAGCCTGTTGGATCCTTAATCTCTCACTCTTGTTTCTGAAAAGACAAGTTTTTGTTGTTAAATTGTTTCAGTTGGGTCTGGCTCTGTGACCCCTTTCTGGGGGGGAATTTTCTTGGCAAAGATCTTGGAGTGGTTTGCCATTTCCTTCTCCAGCTCATTTTACAGATGAGGAAACTGAGGCAAAAAGGTTAAGCGACTTGCCCAGGAGCACACAAATAGTAAGTGTTTGAGGCCACATTTGAACTCGGGCCTTCCTGACCCCAGACCCAGTGCTCTATGCACTCTGCCACCTAACTGCCTCCAAAGACAAATTAGAACAAAAATAAATTATTTTAGTATGCATAATGATCTTGGGAAGGGGAATAGATAACAATTTCCTTTAGCTTACACCATAAGTTTTGTCTCTTTTTTTTTTGGAGGGCAATTGGGGTTAAGTGACTTGCCCAAAGTCATACAGCTAGTAAGTGTATCAAGTGTCTGAGGCTGGATTTGAACTCAGGTCCTCCCAACTCCAGGGACGGGGCTCTATTCACTGTGCCACCTAGCCGCCCCATGTTTTGTCTCTTTTATATATTCAAACTTTTAACCAGTGAGTTATCTTAAAGGAAGCATATACTTCGGACATCATCAAAGGTCTTAATCAAAGGACCTGTTCTTCTTAATAATTAATTTACTCATTCAGTCAACAAATACCTGCCATATACAATATGCCATTCCAGGCCACATTTACTCTATGGAATATACTAGGCCTTGGGAAGATGAAGAAATAAATGCTATTTGGTCCCTGCCCTCAAGAAACTTGCAATATTTTAGAGGGAAAATTATGCCAAGAACTTGAAAACAGTATTGATTACTGACAATCTGGACGTTTAAAACTGCAGGCGAACTGGAAAAGTGAACTATTTAAAAACAATCATCTCGGAGGACAATTTCAAAATTAATCTTTTCCTAGTCAGGTTAAACACATAAAAATTATGATCCAAGGTCATATTACCTAGCATAAGTGAGAAAATTAAAGGCCTTTTAATCAGTAATTAAACGTTTTGCTAATATTCTTTTGTTGTAGGTGGGTTTTACAAACATAAGTCACATGTTGACACCAAAAGGCAGAGTTTATGCTGAGCTGACCGTCTGTCAACAATCTCCAGGGGAGTTCTTACTGATAACTGGTTCTGGATCAGAGCTTCATGACCTGAGGCAAGTGTAATTTTCATAAGATAACTATGGATTCAATAGGAGCAGCTAGGTGGCACAGTGCACAGAGTGCTGGACCTAGAGTCAGAAAGATTGATCTTCCTGAGTTCAAACCTGGCCTTAGACACTTACTAGCTGTATGACACCCTGGATAAGTCACTTCATCCTGTTTGCCTCAGTTTCCTCCTCTGTAAAATGAGACTGAGAAGGAAATGGCCAACCACTCCAGTTCTCTGCCAAGAAAACCCCAAAGACGGTCACAGAGAGCCAGGTACAGCTGGAAAACAACTGAGCAAAACCAAAATGAGGGTTATGATAGCACCTTCCTCATGGGATTTGTTGTGAGGATCAAACAAGATGTGAAGTTCAAAGCACTCCATAAACATGAAATATTATTATTCTAAACTACCATGTTCCTTTCTGTGAAACTTTCTCTTTGGCCCAGTGCTAAGTTTAAATTGTTGGCCTTTTAGCAGAAGGGCTAGACCTTTATTCTATCTGATAACTGAACTCTATTGTCCTGTAGGAAGTGTCTGGTTTTCATAACATAGCCTTGTCCTTACCCAGCATGCTTTGCAGTTGTAAAAAAATGCTGTAAGATCACGTGCTCTGATGAGATATATCTAAGCCTAGGTGGACGGTCACAGGTTAGTTCTTTGTAGAGAAGAGGGACACCTCAGGAGAGAAAATTGGAAACCCCCCCGCCCAGAATACACAATAGGTATTACAATAAAATAGTCCCTACAGAGATATTCAACAAAACCCTCGAAGCTCCTGGAAATGAGAAGTCTTTGAAGTTTTCATAGCCCTGTTACCAGGGCCAGAACAATTATATATTTGATTCCAAGACACATCAATGACTTGAAATAGTGGCCAGAACCTCACCTTGTAGAAGAGAGATCCTCCTGGAAATTTGGGCTTAAAATGAAACTTAAAAAAAATAATGTTTAAGAAATCACTGTTTAAAGTGACTCATTCTCATTTTTTGGCAGAATAATTAATACTGTAAATAATTATCATTTACTCTCTTTATCTCGTAAGCATGAGTTTTTGTGTATTGTTGTTCTGATTCTTTGTGACCCTGTTTGGGGTTTTTTGGCAAAAATCCTGGAGGCTAGATTTGAACTCAGGTCCTCCTGACTTGAGGGCGGTTGTCACCTAGCTGCCCTCATTATCTCTCTCTTTCACCAGCCTCCTCCATGCTTTACCCGCCCATGGGGAAAGGGGTGAGGAACAAATCAGAAAAACAAAACTCTTCTAAGAAATATGCATAGACGACCAAAACAAATTCTCTCATTGGCTGTGTCTGAAAACGTATGTCTTACTCTGCATCTTGAGTCTATTATCTCTCTGTCAGGAAATGTTCATTGCCGTTTGTTCAGCAATTTCAATCATGTTCAATTCTTTGTGACCCCATTTGGGGTTTTCTTGGCAGAGATACCAGAGTGGTTTGACATTTCCTTCTCCAGCTCATTTTACAGATGAGGAAACTGAGGCAAACAGGGTGAAGTGACTTGCCCAGGGTCACACACTTATTAAGTGTCTGAGGTCAGATTTGAGCTCAGGAAGATGAGTCTTCCTGATTTCAGCCCAGACATTCTATCCACTGCTGCCCCTAAATGTCCGTTAGCCCTCTGGAATTGTGATTGGTCATTATATTAATCCAAGTTCTTACTGTCTTTAATACCTTTAGTCTCTAAATAAAGTCTCAAGAAAATAATGTGAAATCTTTTGCCCAGGAAAGATTTTTAACAAAATGTCTACTTTTCAAAATACAGATGGATCGAAGAAGAAATTGTGAAAGGTGGATATAATGTCAAGATTGAAAATATTACCGATGATTTTGGAGTCCTTGGAGTAGCAGGGCCATCAGCAAGAAGGGTCCTGCAGAAACTGACCTCTGCCGATCTTAGTAATGATGCATTCAAATTCCTCCAATCTAAGCCTTTAGCAATTTCTAACATTCCTGTTACTGCTATTAGGATATCCTATACAGGTGAGAGTGTGGACCAAGCTAGACATATTAATTAAAATCTTATGGAATCTGATGGGATGATAATATCTGTCATCTTTCTAGATAGACTTTGGTAGGTGTATATATATATACACATTGTAACATTATATGTATATGTATACGCATGTGCACATGCAGAAATTTCTCTTAGAGGAGTATCCGAAGCAGCTGTTCCTCTCTCCCAAATTTCATTAGAATTCTACATGCTAACATCTTGTCTGCCATAAGCATCCTGTTGATGCCCCAGGCCAGTATCTCATCACCAGTTCAAAAGGTAAAGGAAGAATGAGAGAAGAAGCTGGCTATAGGACTGTGGTTATATAGGGGAGGGATGGCATGCTCTACATGCAAAGTGCCCCTTCATCTCAGACACAGGAGATGATTTCCAATGCCTTCTTCTATGCTCTGAAACTATTCTCTGGAATTCTTAAATTGGGGTCCAGGGACATTTCAGGGGGTTCATAAATGTGAATGAGAGAAAATGACATCTTTATTTCAAGATAATTGGTTTTCTTTGTAATCCTATTGAAAAGTATTTTGAGAAGGAGTTCATAGACTTAACCAGAAGGAGTCCCAGGCCAAAGGGATCCATGACACAAAAAGGGTTAAAAACCTCTTATTCTAAACCTTTCAAATTTCTCCTAGAAGCAATGTTGTTTAATGGAAAGGAAAGTGTATTTGGAGTCACAGAGACTAGACTTGAACCCTAGGCCAGCTATGTAGTAGCTGTGGGACTTCATGCAAATCCCTTAGTGTTTGTTTCTAAACAGCCTCAGTTTCCTCATCTGCAAAATGAGGATAATGGTACTTGCACTATACAATTTATAGATCAGTTGTTGTGAGGATCAAATGAGGCAATATACGTGAAAAAAAATCTGTGTGAGTGTGTGGGTATACAATGTTATCCACATAGAAAGATTTCTTGGTGCCTCTGCTGTGACTGTGTCATTCAAAGCTACAATATCACCACTTCCTAATTATTCAGGGTGATAAGGAACAAAGAAACCATAGATGATTTCAATGCACTGCTAGTCACCAAACCTGAATGTAGCCACAAGAGGGATATCTGCACGCACATGGGGCATATGCTTTCTATCACCTCCAAAGAGAAAGCGAGAATGTAACTGATAACTCTTCAGTGTGGTAGCTGCCCAGAACACCAGGAGGGGCTCTGAACTAGAGCTCCTTAGCTCATTTCTACTCTGCAAGGACCAACTAAGCCTAGAATGCAGGTCATCTCTTTGTGGGCCATTCCAAGCCTTGAGCTACCAATTGAAGTAACTTTGCATGCATGTGAGAGGGTTTGCTTTGATCCCTAATTTTTTTTTTTCTTCTCAGTGCCAACCTAGAGTCCCTTTATAATAGAGAAGTTACAAGTTTACAGCTTCATTGGAGCTATGGTATAACCTAATAAGAGCTGAACATTCAACCCCTCTATCCCCACCCCCACACTTTCATCTATACACTCTCTGCAGGGTCATCCAAAACTTTTTTTTTTTGGTAGGCACACCCAATGTCTCTCCACTTACCACCAGCACAAGGATAGAATGTAAACTCCTCAAGGGCAGGGACTATTTTGCATTTATCTTTGTATGTCCAGTATCTTCCACATAATGGTGAGCACTTAAAATTGCTTGTCAGTTGATTGATAGAGAAACCATCTCGCTACCTGTTTCTAGTAGTTACTTTTCTCAGTTCCTAAACTCTAACTAGGTAAGACTATTCGTTATCCAAGACATCAGCCAGATGTCCTAGGGAATGTAGCCAGCATCTTCCTTTGAAGGCAACCAAAACTTGTTACCTTCTTCTCTCACTGGCTTTTGGGATCTCTGTCAGGCAGACCACCAGGCCCTGCTAGCTTTGAACTCTGAATTCCCTGAGTCAGGGGGTCCCTTTAGATAGAAAGTGGGCTGTATTGTTCCTTTTAAAAGTCTCTTCATCACATCTCATCTTATGAAACTTCTGTCACAGAGCTTACTAATCCCCTATGGCCATTCAGTCTCAACATTCCTATTTCTTTGGTTCCTTCAAGATGTGGATGATTTAGGGGAAACAGACGCTGGCTACATAGCAGAAGGTTGACCCAGGAAATATTAAGTAGATACGTTATTTCCATCTCCTAGCTGGTCCTTACCACTGCCCAGCCTCCCACAAATGATCAGAATGACCATCAAGCTGAAAAATGCCCTGCTCTGCTCATTCCCCTTTGTTGGTGGAGACTGCTCATGAGCAGTGCAAGAATGAAGTGAACAGAGCACAGTGAAAATGAGGCATCCAGAGGATCCACACCTCTGATAGAGAATGAATTTAAAGAAGGATCTGAATGATAGTATTTGGCATTTATATTATACATTATCTCATTTTAGCTTCCACAATCATAAAAAGGTAGTCATTGTAAATATTATTAATCTGTTTACCGATCAGGAAACTGAAGCTCAGAGACATAGTGTCAGAGTCAGTATTTAAACTTGAATCTTCCTGACTCCAAATTCAGTTCTCCTTCTATTACACCAGTCAGTCATTCAGGAAGAACTCACATTGGAAAATAGTTAAATTATCTTCAACAACAACAACCCTGTTACCAACTATCCATGTGACAACTATCTGTGTTAGATTGTTATGATGCAGAAAGCAGTTAAGAATCACTATAAACTAGTCTCAGGGGATTAGAATCACAGATGTGTTTGTATTCTAGTTGGAGAAGGGCATCACCATATTTGTGGTTGCTAGTGTTCTTTTCAGTCCTATCTGACTCTTCCTGACCCCATTTGGGGTTCTCTTGGCAGAGATACTGGAGTGGTTTGCCATTTCCTTCTCTAACCTATTTTACAGATGAGGAAACTGAGGCAAACATCATTAAGTGACTTATATAGCTAGTCATATAGCTAGTAAGTGCCTGAAGCCAGATTTGAACTCAGGAAGATGGGTCTTCCTGACTCCAGGCCCAGCGCTCTGCAGGAATATCTCCAGTCATCCTGATCTATATCTGGGCACTGGATCCAGATGGCTCTGGAGGAAAAAGTGAGGCTAGTGACTTTGCATAGCCTTCCCTCACTTAAATCCAATTCACTTGTAAGTCATAGCATCACTTTCCTGACGTCAGGTCCTCTTCTAGAATAAAGAATGTCACATGCCCAGCACTCTATCCACTACTCCACCTAGCTGCCCCTACTACATATGTGTATATACATTTGTATGAATCAGCATCTGGTCGAAGTGAATCAGTGTGTCTAGGGATGATTTGAAATCAGGTTTTGTTCTGATTCAACCAAAACGTGCTTTTTAGAAAGTCAACAGCATATGTTCATTGCACAAATAAACTCTCTCCCCTTGTTTTATGGATTTCTAGCTAATGTATGTTAGAATCTGTGACCTTTGCTGTCCCATGACTATCACATGATAACGGTGGGTTTATTTCAGGTGAACTGGGCTGGGAGCTCTACCATAGACAAAAAGACTCCGCCACACTCTATGAGGCCATCATGGAAGCGGGCCAGGAGGAAGGAATTGACAATTTCGGGACTTATGCCATGAATGCCTTAAGAATGGAAAAAGCTTTCAGGGCCTGGGGGTCAGAGGTTTGAAATTCTAATAACCTTACATATATGTAGCTATTTAATATTCATTTTTTATTGTTTTGGTTACGTTCTCACTAGAGCTAGCTTTACCTGATATTAAAGTTGGTTCTGGTTCTAACAGGAATTGTATAACATGATTTAATTATTTTAGGAATTTAGTCATTAAGAAAATAATTTTTTTCTCCTAAAGGCAAGTAGAATTTTCTATTAAAGTCTCACTTCAGTACTTCATTAAGCTATGGAGATGGCCCTAGATTCTCAAAAGGTTAAGTTAATGGAGCTCTCATTATGTACAGCATGTCTTTTGTCCAAGGACCCACTTAATTAAGCCAAAGAAACGATCTGTTGGCTGTAGGATGCTAATTTTCAACCATAATTCTCCAACATTAATTACTAAGTCATGGGGAGTTTGATTTGGTATCAGTACCCACAATAATGGAAATCCCTGGTCTTTGGAGTTATGAAGTAAGTTAAAGTGTAATGGAACGCTGATAAAGAGTTGACTACGATTTTGAATGGTTTAAGCAATGCCCCCTGGAGATTGAACATTAATAGATAACAGACAGAAGACAGAACCCGACTCATGTTGATTCTGATTCAGAGAAGGTCTTCACCCTGGAAAATATAAAACAGCACTGGTTAAAAGCCCATGCTAGGGAAAAGGAAAAGCTGCTTCAAATGACTCCAAGTCTCTAGGGTTTAATGAATGACACTCTAGATTTCTGCGAGAACTTAAGGATGTGATTGTATTCTTTGAAAAATCATGTAAAGATTGGGAGGTTTCAGAAGAATTGAAAAAAAAACTGAACTTGTGATTTCATTGGTACAAAGAACTCCCAGTATAGACATTCCCTACATGGATATGGATGGGTGTCAGAAAGAGTTGCCTGGAACACTGAAAAGATAGTAGGTGTCCATTCTTGCACAGCCAGTACTTGTCAAAAGCAAGACTGAACCGAGGCCTTCAAGATTCCAAGGTCCTTTATGCCATAATACCTCTTACTGGAGGGATGGAAGTGAACAAATATAATCTGATTTTCCCAACAGCCTCAACGGACTCCTAGCAAAATTCTAGAGTAGCGAATATTGAGCATATAAGAACATTTAGCTAAGGAAGTGCTGATCACAGCAAGGCAGCACCGGTTCACTAAGAATAAGTCATGCCTGACAGACCTCATTTTTGAGGAAAATGCTTTGTAAAATGCAAGTCTATTACTGTTTCATAAGGCTATTCTAATGGTAGATCAGGGTGTATCTTGATTTCCACAAGAGAGCTAACAAAGTCTGTCATTATATCTTGGGAGAGAAGTTGGTGGAATGTAGGCTGGGTGTTAAGTGAGTTTGAACTGGCCAAGGAACCATGAGTGAAAAATGTTGAGTAACTGGATAATGACACCCTGGAGAAGGCTTTCCCACCATGGACTGCAGGGCTTTGTTCTTGGCTCCATCCAGTCTGACAACTCTATCAAAGGGTTAAATGAATACATGCTTATTAAATCTGCAAATGACAAAAAGCTAAGAAGGGTATTTAATTTGTTGCATGATAGAATCAGGATTCAAAAAGATCTCAACAGGTTGGAATGATGGTTCCAAATTATATCAAATTTAATACATAGAAATGTGAAGTCTTGCATTATAGTTCCCCCAAAATCAACTCTCTACTAATTGGAGCCTCCCAAAAATAGAGTGAGCAGTCTTGTGAATTAGGAAACTTCTCAGAACTGAGTTGTGAAAGCAGAAGCAAAGTGACAGTCTGTCAGGGATATTCAGAAAGGATTCCTGCCCCACCCTGGGTAGAAATCTGGATGACTCTTTTAGGGACCTTTCCATCTCTAGGATGTTATGATTTGAGTCTTTTCCCATTGGTTTGTCAGAATGTTATCACAGAAAGCCCTGAAAGGATAAGGTCAGGTGTTCAATAAGCATTTATTAAGCACTGATTATGGATCAGGCACTGGGCTAGATATTTAGGATGGTTCCTGACCTTAAAGAGAAGTGGGAGCTTAGGTGGATAGCAAACATCGAGCTTAGATGGGAGCTCTAATGGAAATCCTGGCCAGGTGCTGGGCAGCAAGAGAATGTTAGCAAAGAAAGGGAAGATTTTGGGAGGTGGGATTACAATAATAACCCACATCAACATTCCTTCCCTCATGGGAGTCTCACAATGACCCTGTGCTGTTGTTGCTACAGGCATTATCATCTCCATTTTGTTGATGAGGACACTGAAATTAAAAGGCTTTAAGTAATTTGCCCAAGGTCACACAGGTAGCAAGTGTCACAAGTGAGATTTGAACCGTGGTCAGTATGCCAAGTCCAACACTGCCCACTCAACCACCCTGCTTCTAGTATAATCTACTAGTGCAATCAGCTAAGGGGCAGTTAGACAGGGAGGATGGTTGGAAGAAGTTGGCACTGAAGATGGACCTTGACCCCTTTATAATTTTGCCTAGGGCTAGCCCTGAGGGGCTCCAGAACCACTCCCTCCCAGTATTCACAGATTTGTCAGTCAGTCAATGGTAGAGAAGCATTCAATCAATAATCATTTATTGAGTGCCTACTCTGTGCCAGCACTGTGCCAAATCCTGGAGATGTAAAGAAAGGCAAAAGATGCTCCCTGCACTCAAGGAGCTCACAACTTAATGTTCAGCCCAGCGTGCTTCCTGAGGAATCATTTCACAGCTGCTCCTGGGACACTGTCAAGTGGGCATGATGTAAGAGATGCCTATGGTCTCCACTGCCCGCTTCTAGTTAGGGTTAGGAGCAATTCGGTCAATACTGTTTTCGTTTGTGTGTGTTTAAACACACATATATGTATGTATACGTGTATGTGTCTATATATTTGTGTGTACATATGTATACATGTGTGCATACATATGTGTCCGTGTGTGCATATACACAGAGAGAGATAGAGAGTGACAGAGAGAGAGAGAGAGAGTGAGAGACAGAGACAGACAGACAGACAGAGACAGAGACAGAGAGAGAGAGAGAGAGAGAGGGAGAGAGTCGTTCAGTTGTTTTGTCATGACCAACTCTTCATGATCCCATTTGGAGTTTTTTGGTAAAGATACTGAAATATTTTGCCATTTCCTTCTCCAGTGTGTGTGTGTGTGTGTGTGTGTGTGTGTGTGTGTGTGTGTGTGTGTGTGTGTGTAAAACTAAAGGTTTTTATTTTGATGTTAAAAAGAGAGGACAACTTTCATTTAGAATCTGGGATTTCAAGCGCATCAGGACAGCCTTGCTTATGAACTTTCAAAGACACAGTCATCCATATTGATTTTACCTTTGAAGAACAAAAAGCCTCCTCTGCTGTCTATCTTCATTTTTAAAAAGTGTTTTCTGTCCCAACATTTAACCTAGAGCACAAATGAGGGGGAGGGGAAGAGAACTATCTCAGTTCGAACTCCGAGGGAAAGCCTGACCCTCAAAGAAGAAATTTGAAATAGAAATCCTTTTCTTTGTCCAAGATCTCATTGCAGTCGAGCCTGTCCCCCCTCATTCTTCTCTCTTTTATTCACTTACCTGATCTCCCTTTCCTCCGCTGTAGCTTTCTTCCCAAGCTCAGTAACCTTCAAATTTCCCAGTAGTATTAGAGAGCCATCTAGTGCTACTACAGCAATCAATCTTTTCTTTCTTCCTGGACACTGATGCTTAAGTTTGGAGCAGACAGATCTTCAGATCTGATTTGGCAGCGAGTCCAGATTCTATTTATCATTGAAAGAACTGATCAATTTTTGGTATTTATCAATTTTTCGAAGCTTGATATTTTTCTCCTCAAAAGCTTGATTGTGCCTTAGAATGGCTTGAGAATCTCAGATCCCTGAATCATAGTAAAAGGACTTTCAGTTCAGTTCTAATTTGAGTCTGAATTGAGGCCATATCGAACATGCTATGATTACAGTATCTAAATGTAACTTGTAAAAGTCTGAGCACAGTCTTTCATGATGTTCTTAGTAAAATGATGACAAAGAAAATAACAAAGATGTTGGGATCAGTGTTGATTAAAAACAAATAAAATAACTTTATTTAAATAAAATTTACCAAAATAATCACAGCAATTTTCATTTGGAAGTTTGTGGGAAATGTTCAGTGTAACACATGTGTATTTTGAAATAGTGTGGCCTAGATTTCAGCTCTAACATAGACCCAGGTTCAAGTATAAACATAACCTAAGGCCTCAGGTATTTAGGACCTTGCCTTCTCTTTTCTCCTTTTTCATGCTCTATAGCAGCGGTTCTCAATCTGTGGGTTGTGACCCCTTTGGGGGTTGAATGACCCTTTCACAGGGATTGCCTAAGACCATTGGAAAACACATATTTCCTATGGTCTTAGGCACCGAGACACCACTTCTCTATCCGTCTCCAGGCGAGTTAGCCCCCATGCAGATATGCCCACATACATACAAGTATTAAAGGGTTGAGGCATTAGGAAGGTTGAGAACCACTGCTCCATAGGGAAGCAATTTCCACTTGCTCCACCTTTAACTTCTCTTTATTCTGGACTTTTAATAGCACCAGTCAATATCTTTTCACTAGTTATTTATATTCCTGAAATAGTATAAAGGGAATTATATAAAGATAGATAAATGGAATATATATTTGAGAGATCTGTATTTCAACCAAGGATAATTTTATGTACTTTATGGAGCATATACTTTAGATGTCAAAGAAAATTCAACAAGAATGGCAATTTAAAAGTAAACCTTCCATCTTTTCAGTTATACAATGATAGTCATGTGTTGAAAAAGTTATTCTTTCTCTCTTTTTTAATTGAAAGAGTTGTTAGAAATCCATCTTTATTTGAAATTTGTCTTTTTAAAACCAGACGGCAAAATCGAAAATTATGAGGTTTTTTTAAAAGGAAAAAGCTGTGGAAAAAGACAGTTTTCAAAACGATTATCCAACCTTCTAATTTGAAAATGTCTTTTTTCCTTTGTAGATGAATTGTGATACAAACCCTCTGGAGGCTGGCCTGGACCATTTTATAAAGTTAAATAAAGTAAGTCTGCATTCTGGAGTATTTGTTATATATCAGGTTTGTGGTGAAATTTTGGAATAAGACTTCATATTACTGTGGTTTTCTATTTGCTCAAGGGGAACATATTCAGGGTCTCATGTAGTCTGCCTTAGATCCAGGTTGAAGTAAAAGTATCACCTAAGGTCTTCTAGCAACAGTTCAGCTCTTACCCCAAAGCTCTCATGCTCTTCATTTCTGATTTTAAGTATCATTAAAGAAATTCGTGGGTTTTAATTGGTGACTGTTATGGGAATCTGAAGATCTTCCCTGCCCCTAGGCCTTTGCTAAAGTGGCTACGTGACTCTGAGAACCTTCCCAGATTTGAAAGTATACTGTTCCCTAATAGGCTCAATGTGGTCACGTGGAGCCTGGGGCGCCAGGCTTGCTTTCCAGGAATGCCCATGCCTTGTAGCTTTGTGTTTGGGCAGTGGGTCTAGAGGGCTGT
>CM053587.1:102346-191354 GCA_028646515.1 Pseudochirops corinnae
GAGTTAATCTATTTTTTAGGGTGTTAATTTCTTCAGTCAGATTGCTGACTCTCTTTTCATGATTTTCTTGCAACATTCTTATTTCTCTTCCCAATTTTTCTTCCACTTCTCTTATTTGGTTTTCAAAATCCTTCTTCGGCTCATCTCTAGCTTTAAGGCAATTTTCATGTTTATTGGAAGCCCCTGGTGGGGGAGCTCTGACTGTGCTGTCCTGCAGCTCTCTGCCTTGGTCCTTCTTTTCTTCAAAGAAGGAATCTAGGGTTTGGTTGCTGTTCTTACCCTGCTTCTTATGCTTATTCTTACTCGTGGTTGGTCAGTCCATGGTTTTGTTTTTTTTTAATCTCTGTGGGGCTCTGCTTCCAGAAGGGAAAGCTCTATCCCAAATTGCTGAGGTCCTCCCGGCTGCCGTAGCTCTCAGGAAGGTGCCGGGTCCCTTTCTCACTTCCGGCTCACTGAATAAAGAAGACTCACAGGACCAAAGCCCAAGACCACGATCTGGATACAGGCCGCTCAACGCAAGAGCACTTGGCCTCTGAATGATCGCTTAGTCCCCCTGCAGTCTGCAGGCTGAGGATGCAGAAGGTACAATGCAGAGGCGGATGCAAAACCTCTGCCTTTCGCTTTCCCGCCCTGGAGGCATTTTGGCCAGACCGCTTTTCTCCCAAGACCGCGCAGGTTCGTTCTGAACACTGCCGCAGCTGCCGCCAATCTGCTCACCCGAGGCTCCTCGGCTCCCCTCATCTAGCCACCCCAGGGCTCAGCCAGGGCTTCAGGCCAGGCTGGTTTTGGTTCACAGTGCTGATATGGTTCCGCGTAGCTGAGCTGACTTTAGTGGAAAGTATATTTGTGTGCGTTTTGGAGTTCTAGGATTAGTTTAGAGTCATATTTTATGGGTATTTTTGGATGGCTATGTGAGAGCTGCGATATGTTGCTGCTGCTTTGCCGCCATCTTCATAAAACGTATTTCCACATGAGTCATGTTGTGAAAGAAGAAACAGAACAAAAGGGATTAAACAATGGAAAAAACAAAGAAAGTGAAAATAACCTGCCTCTATGGGCATTCAGACTCCATGAGTTGTTTCTCTGGATGCAGATAGCATTTTTCATCATGAATCTTTTGGGATTGTCTTGAATCATTGCATTGCTGAGAAGAGCTAAATCAGTCATAGTTACCCCACACTGTTGCTCTTACTGTGTACAGTATTCTCCTGGCTCTTCTCAATTCACTCCATTGCTGTCTACCTTGAATATTGGAGTAGCCTCCTAAAGAATCTTCCCAATCCAGTCTTGCCCTTCTGATTGTTCTTCCATACTGCTGCCAGAATATTCAGCCTCATCCTTAAATCTATGCTCAAAAGTCTTTAATGGCTCCCTTCTGGCTACTGAGTAAGGTCAGATGTTGACTGGAATTCAAGATGATCAACAGTTTGGTGATACCCTGGCCTTTCAGTCTTATACCTTCCCTACACTCTATGTTCTAGCCAAACTGGGCAGCTCTGCCGCCACCAACACTCTGTGTACTCCGCTTTTATGCCTTTCCTGCAGGAGTTCTTAGCCTGGAGTCCATGGGTATGCTTTAAAAAATATTTTCATCTCTGTATTTCAGTAAAACTGGTTTCCTTTATGATCTTATTTATTTTATTTTGTGCATTAAAAATATGATTTTGTGAAGGAGTTCATAGGCCCAAGCAGATTGCCAGAGGAGTCCATGACACAAAAAAGGTCAAGAAACCCTGCTCTGTTTGGAACACACCCTCTCATCCTCTTTGCCTACAGAATTCCTACCCACCCTGTAAAACTCAACTTAAACTTCTTCATGAAACCCTCCTTGTTCCCTCTTTTGAAAATAATCTTCTACCTAGGGCTTCTTATCACATTTTGTTCTGCATCTTCCTAACGCACTTACGCCCATAGGTAACAAGTCAAGTCCACGAGTATTTTATAAACACTTATAGTGTGCTGGGCACTGTACTGGTCACTGGGGTTATATTAGTGAAGCTTTTTCTCTCTCCTAATATGCCAGATTTTTCCCATGGTAAATGATTGTTGACTGCTGTGGAATGAATGTTTGTGACCTGGATACGTATGCATTTTAATAGCCACTTCCCCCACCTGCTGGCAGAAAGTCAAACTAACATTGCAGAATTCACTAATACAGACTGCATACTACATATGAGATTGATTAGCTAATATGCACCTGGCATTTACCAGATGCTAGGAGCATATATCAGAATAGAGCAGTTTACATGGAGGCTCTGAATCCCTCAGGCTCCTTGAACATGCCCATTTCCACATACCATGCACGTTGCAATATGTATCCTACGTGGAAACAGCACCAGGCTAGGAATCAAAAGACCGGCTCTGACTATGCCACTAATTAGCTCCTTATGGTTAGTATTCTTCATGCATTCACTTTGGCATTCCAATTGGAATCCATTTTGATTGTTTTTCTTTAAAGACTGCAAAAAAAAAAGAAAACTTTTCAGTTGACATGGATGATGTACTTACTTGATTCAAAGAGAAATCTGCTCATGATGTACCAGTTTCCTGTACATACTCCCTGGCATTCCATATTCCTTTACTTCAATACTTTAGCTGTTCACTTATCCATGCTCTCATTGCTGTGAGCATTTCCTTCCCCTGAAATAGAAATCAGGGATTTAGGATCAGCTAGGTAGCACGGTAGATTGAACGCTAGGCCCAGAGTCAGCAAGACCCAAATTCAAATCCAACCTCAGAAACTTCCTAGCTTTCTGACCTGGAGTAAGTCACTTAACCTCTGCCTTGATTTTCTCATCTGTCAGATGGGGACAGTAATAGTAACCACCTCCCAGGGCTGTTGTCTGAGGATCAAAGAGATATTTGTGAAGCACTTAGCATTTTGTCTGGCATGAATTACATGCTATTCAACTATCGTTAACTGTTATTATTTAACTATTATTAAATATTAAACTACTTAACTATATGTTAATTATTATTACTAGAACATCTTGGAGAGTTTTTGTGACTGAAAGCTTTACCCCTTGGAGACTAGTCTGGTGGCAATCGTTTGCCGCCTTGACCAGGGTGATCCTGGAATGACACAGTCTGTCCCTGGGCCTGTTTTTGAAGCCCTTCTAACTTGGGAGGCCCTGTCAGGGTTTGTCCTGGTGTGGTTTTTGAGAACCCAAGTTTATTTCTTTTCCTTAAGAAGGCATCAGGGTGTTTTTTGTTTTAAATTCTTTAATGTTTAGGCAACACTCAAATTGTGCTTAGGACTTTGTAGTGTATGACAGAGTTGCACAGTGAGCTCCCATTTTAACTAAAACTTATGGCTGGTGACAGCAGGTGGCATTCCATCTCTTGTTTTTGATCCTTCTTCATTCCTTTTGAGAAAGGAAGAAAGCAAAATGATGTGGTAGGCCTTGGTGAAAATTCTTCCTCTTCTACTCCCAGCAATAGTTAAGCAAAGTAATTTTGGGCCTAGACCCAAACAGGTTACGTTTTCTGTCCCCATCTGAACCTGATAGTCTGTGGAGGAGAAAAAAAAGAGACTCCATATCTAAGGGACACAAGCCAGCATTTCTTATTGCATTGAAAAGCTAATTTTTATTGATAAGTTGTATTTTTATATCAACTTCATTTCTAAATATGTCACTCTTTCCTTCTCCAGTGAGCCAAGCCATCCCTTGTAAGAGAGAGGGGAAAAAGCCAGGTTAGCCAAACTAAGCAAGACATCCACCAAGTCTGAGTCTGAGAGTGTATGCAATGTTCTGCTTCTTTAAAGAAAGGAGTGAAGTGCCTGCATATTGTCATGGGAGAAATATCTTCTCTCTGAGTTAATGTCGTGGGTAACTGCTGCCAAATATGTATTTACCACAATGCGGAAATTGTGGAGGTAAAAACCTAAGTTTTGCTCAAGCATGGGTTCAGGCCTCAGAAAAAACCTGAACAATCATGAAGAGTGTGACAAGGCTTCTCATGGGCAAAATTACATCAGAGTGACAGGAAAAGAATTCATGATGCAATTTTGCACATTCCTCTTAGGCCATAAAAGTTAAAGAGAAGGTAGATCCATAATCCCATACTTCTTTCAGTGCCATAAAAGTTGAGCACACTTGGTTAAACAGAGTCATAATTATACAATCCCCTAAGGAAACAAGCTTCCTCAAACAAACTGTAGGTGAACTAAGTCAGGTTACAGATTAAACTACTTTTAGAGTATGCGCAGATAGGCTGGTTATTGCCAAGGAGTGAGGGACGGTCGAGACTCATGTTTAAGAGTCTTAAGTAAATTTTTATATCCCATTGGACAGATCTTGGTCAGGTGAGGTAAGTATTAACCAAAAAACTGGAGGGAGCAAGAGGAAATAAAAATTCCCATGACTGTAGTTCAGTAGACAAGAGGTAGGGATCTGCAGATAGCCCAGCAGCCTCAGGGGCTTGTGAGGGATATGTCCCTGTTAGAGCTTCTCGGGCCTTCTCCAAGCTCGAGACAACAGAGGGAGCAGGGAGAGTTGTACAAGGTTACACTGGCATCGGTTGCTACTTCAGCTCTCACTTCCTCTTTGTCTCCATATCTCTCTTCCTCCCCCTTAACCTCTCTGTTCCAACTTCTCATCTCCAGTCCTGATTTGGCCAAGTCTCACTCTCCATCGTTGCCCTAATGGACAAAGCGGTCCTTAGTTATTTGGGGTTCAGTGTCTCCTCATGCCTGAGGACTTGGGAGTAGAGTGAAAGGAACAATCTGGAAGGGGACAGTGGATTACATAAGGAATGTCAGAAGTGGGCAGAAAGTGCAGTGGGGAGCCTAGGATGGGAGGAAGGAGGGAGAGTAGGTACCTCCAATAGTTTGCCATCTTCCTTTAAAGAAAAAAAAACACCTGAGGAGTCTGTGATATTTACAAACCTTAGGGGCGCTTGTAGTCACGCATCTCAAGACCCAGAGAACACAACACATAAATCTTGACTGTAGAAATTTTCCATTGACATGCTTCCCCGTCTTTGCGATAACACTGGTCTTAGTTTTGCCCGTTCTGAATTATCTTCTGTTTGCATGTAATTTCAAGTATCCTTCATAAACATACTCAGGAAAACGAATCATTTCCTCAGACGGCAAAGGTGACAAGGACATTCTGTGTTTTGAAACCCTTCTCTGTGGGTATTGAAGAGGAATAAACATTTATGACGTCCCCTACTCTCAAAGCACTGCACATTTGACATTTGGTCCTTGCTACAACCCTGGGAGATAGGTTCTCTTATTATCTCCATTTTACGGTTCAGGAAACCGAGGCAGACAAATGTTAAGTGACTTGCTCAAGGTTAAATAGCTAGTACATGTCTGAGGTCATATTTGAACTCAGGACTTCTTATGTCCAGGCCCAGCATTCTATCGATTGTACTACCTGATTGCTTCCAGAAGTATCTTCTGAGGGAACGGCTGTGTGTGTGTGTGTGTGTGTGTGTGTGTGTGTAACAGTGTGGAGTAGTTGCAATAATTCCGGCTTTAGAAGCAGAGGACCTGAATGAAAATCCCTAATCTGCTTCTCATTAGCTATAAAATAGGCTAGAAGTGGTCAGGGTAATGTCTCTGTGCCTCAGTTTACAATGAGGACTTTGGACTAGATCATTTCTGAGCTTCCTTTGAACTGTAAAATCCTGCCAGCCTTTTTGTGGTTTGGTCATGTCTGACTCTTTGTGACTCCATTTTTCAGTTTTCTTGGGAAAGATACTGGAATAATTTGCCATTTCTTTCTCTAGCTCATCTTACAGATGAGGAAGCTGAGGCAAACAATGATTTGCCCAGTGTCACACAGCTAGCAGGTGTCTGAAGCTGGATTTGAACTAAGAAAGGATGCGTCTTTTTCCTGATTCCAGTCTGGCACTCTGTCTGCTGCCCCACCTACCTGCCCCCTGATCCTCATAGCTTGTAAGTTCACCAGTGGCTTCTTGACAGCTCAATTTATATTTCTGACAGAATTATTGTTAATCATGAGATGTTCCATTCTGAACTAGATGACTTACCATTTGTTATCTTTTGGTTTTATTCCATCAACCTTTTTTATTCTTTCTTCCCCCCCCCCCCCAAAAAAAAAAAAAAAGCAAACTCATACAGAGAAAAATTTTCATTGGCTAGAATTTCCTTTCCTCTATCCCTTGGGTTCGACTTAAATTTCTACTTTTAAGAAAGTATCTGGACTGAAAGAATTTCTGGCTTGCTTATTCTTCTCTCCAAAGATGTCCCTTCCATCAGCTTAGTTGGCTACCTGCCCTCTTTACTAATCAAAACCAAAAATAAATAACTCCTTCCAGCAGCCAGTGATTCGAGCCAGCGCTGATGCATGAGCACTGAAAGACCATGCCAGATGGCGGACCTGGCCTGCAAACGACCATAAAGCAAGTTCTGTAGCTCTTGGCACCAGGGCTGTGGGCAGCTGACCATTTAGTGGAATGCTGAAGAGGAACCCAGATTTCATCTATTGATTTGTCTCCTGGGGTACCTCTCAAAATAAACCCTAAGGAGGAACTGGGGTGGGGATTGGGGGCTAGTACTTGATTGCAGTTCTGTCTTCCAGCTCATGGATGGTGTAGCAGATTGGTTCTCAGCTCCTTCCTTGACTTGATTTGTGATCGTGAAATCTCCTGCCTAGCTTTTCTCATGTGCAAAATGACTGCAGTGGAATTGCCTACTTTCCAAATCTCCTGTGTTACTTTAGCCAGAGGTGCTGCATGGGCTTTATTGGAAGGTGTGAATTCAGCTCTCTTAATGTCTAGAGAGAAGGGTTGCATTTATTGCTATGCATTTCACAGTGTCTTTCTTACTCTCACAGGTGTTTTTTTTTTTTTTTTAGTATATTTCTGGTATGACTTAAATACTCAGAGAATCCAATGGGATAACATGTACCTAGATTGCCCACTGCTGCCTCTGGCATATACCTGAATGAGGGGGTGTAATGTTAACAGGATTTGAAGATCTTTCCTGCCCCTCCATGGGCCTCACCTGGAGCCCAAGAGCAGCTTGATTAGGAGAGGCTTGTTTTTCAGGAAGGTCCATACCTTTTGTTACTTTGTAATTAGGCAGTGGGCCATGAGGATTGTGATGCCCTGTGACCCTGAAGAGACATACATTCATACATACATACATATATTATATATACGTTTTATTATTATATATATTATATTATTATATATACATTTTATTTTGGGGCTTACTCCTGGGAAGAGTGTTCCAGTGATGTTGTAGCCAGATGAGACTCTAGGTAGCTGTTAAGGAGCCTCCCCGGCTTTGAAAACCCAGATGCTGGTGCTTCTCTCTTTCTGGTAACTATGTATCTATGTAATGATCAGACAGTTGGATCTGTCTATTGATCTGTGATATGTGCATTATTTGGTCAGACGGTTAGATGTCCTGTCTGTTGGTCTTTATGCTATTATTTCTACTTTTAATTTCTATTTGTATTTTCTCTGAAGTTCAGGGTGCTGACTTTTTCTGTTGAACTAAGTAAATGATATATACGTTTGATTAAAGTAAGATTGTTGACCCCTTTTGAATTGCTTTCCTTTAGAAAAGCAGATCAAAGAACTTGTGCTAGTGGCTACCCTGGGCATTCTAGGGTGCTTGCTGTTACAGGGGGGAAGATTACCAGAAATGTGGGGTTAAGGCCTGAGAGTCTTTCTTTCCAGCTCAAGAAAACACTTAGTGCCCGCTTGTTCCACCATCATTTATAGCTAAATAGATTTCAAGGGAGAGATCCCTTCTCAGTCCATATGAGGCTAGCCAGAGGAAAACCAAATGGTGCAGTGTGTAGAGTGTTGTACTTTGAGGTTAGAAAGACCTGAGTTCAAATCCTTTTTCAAACATTTACTAGTTATATGTTTCCGGGCAAGTCACTTAACATGTTTCAGCCTCAGTTTCACCCTTTGTAAAATGGGGATGATAATAATAATATCAGCCTCACAGTGTGAGAATCAAATGAGATAATACATGTAAAGTACTCTGCAAATCTGAAGAAGGTATATAAATTCTAGTCATTATTATTATTATTATTGTTTTTATAAACACTGTAATAATTTCAACTATGTCCATCATATTCCATAAGGTCTTCCATTACTCTGGGGATGTCCTAAATGTCTCCTTATGTCCCAGGGCCTATCTCAGGGTCTTGCACACATTAAAACTTTAATAAATGTTTGTCAGGTGAATAAAGTGGTCAAGGAAAATCTGCTCAGAAGGAATAGATTGTGTGTGCATGGTGTAAAAGAAGCAAAGAGGATACTAACAGTTTTCCTTTTCACATTCACATTAAGGGCTTTGAAAATGGTTGCTCTACATGAAACTGCTTTGGCTGCCTTAGTTCAGATGCCCTGGCAGGGCCCAAAACAGGCTCCTAGCATTGGCCAGACATTGACGTCAGCTTTTCTTGCAATATCACAAAAATGCCTGTCAAATACATTTTCAGGAACTGAAAGAAACAAGTTCTATATTATTGTAAATAATGAGGAGAGATGCAGCCTCACCACCTGGCTCTCCACCCAGGGCTAAAGAGAAGCCAAATCACAGGATTCTGCTTTCTAGTGATTAGGAGGAATTTTCTGCCTGTGATTAGTACAATTTCCTTTTTTTCAATGTGTGTCTTTATTGATGGTGGACCTTCCAGGTTTGACAAAATCTTAATTTAGTCACGCCTCTACTCATCCTGCTCCGTATATATTGTATATGTTGCTCTGTTCATGGAGCACAAGGCTAACTTTCTGTCAGTGAGACTACTACTGGATTTGTTTTTGTTTGATTTTTTGGTGAAAGATTTCGCATTTTTCTTTTTCTTCCCTTCTCCATTCTGTGTCAGAACAGAGCTTCCCGAACCCGGTTTTGTGACATTTCTAATTTGCCTTCAGTTATTTCAGAGAGTTTCAGGAAATTCTCAAAGCAATTTAATTTTACTTTACTTTTTTTTTTGAAAAAAAGGCATGTATCACATAGCCCTTTTGGGAAGAATGGGAGATGTGTCATTTCACAAAGGGTGGCTCTGGGAAGACACCCAAAGAAATAAAAGTTCAAGAGTGCACCAGAGTTTGTGTAAAAGTTGGTTAATAGAAGCCTCTCATGTAACAGAAACAAGTTTATGGACCGGAAAAGCTTTTGTTTAATTTCCCAAATGTTTTGGCTTTTATTTTTCGCATCATATTCCAGTTGTATTGAAACCTCTCCAGTCTGTGAACCCGGTGGTCAAGTCTGAGTCATCAGTCTGGTAAGGTCTTCAGTCAGGGATGTGATGACTCAGTGGGTCACGCCTTTCTGCATAAAATCAATAGCTAACGATTATATTGCATTTACTGTGTGCCTGACATTTTGTTAAACATGATACAATTATTGTCTCATCTGATCCTCACAGTGACCCCAGAGATAGGTGCTATGATCTCCATTATGTGTAAACATGAGGAAACTGAGGCAAAGAGGAGTTAAGTGACATGCCCAGGGTCACACTGCTAGTAAGTAGCTGATGTGAGATTTGAACTCAGGTCTTTCTGACTTCAGGTCTGGAGCTCTATTGTGCCACCTAACTACCTTAGGAGTCACTGAGGTCAAAGACTAACTTTTTGTTATGAAAAATTATACACATCTTAATGGGAATCAATTCTCCCTCATTCTTTCCTGTTGTAAGATGGGTGTTTTGGGGGGGGGGGGGATTTTAAACACTATTGAATTATTTGTTCAGTATAATCACCCCCAGTTCCTGGGTTTGACTTAGGAGCACATGAGAGACACCTTTTAAGTATCTGAAGAACTGTTATGTGCAAGAGGGCAGGCTTGGGGGATAGTTGCCCAGTGATAAATTGCTGCTCAACATCAGAAAAATCTTTCTGTCAATTTGAGTTGCTTAAAAGTAGATTGGGGGGCAGCTAGGTGGTGCAGTGAATAGAGCACCAGCCCTGGAGTCAGGAGGACATGAGTTCAAATCCAGCCTCAGACATTTGACCCTTACTAGCTTTGTGACCTTGGGCAAATCACTTAACCCCAATTGTGCAAAAACATTTTAATTTTATGATATAAAAATTGACAAATTGTCAAAGCATATAAATAGGCAGCTCTCAGAGGAAGAAATCCAAGCTATCTATAGCCATATGAAAAAGTGTTCCAAACCATTAAATAATTGTATTTGATCCTTAAAGCAGTAGAAGGCACTAGAGTTTATTGAGTAGTGGGGTAACATGATTAGACCAGCACTTTAGAAAAATTACTAGTGGATGGAATGGAATAGGGAGAGACTTGAGACAGGCTAACCCACAAATAAGTTGCTGTAACAGTTCAGGTGTGAGGTGATGAGGGTCCGCACTGAAGGTGGGGTCAGAGGAGAGAAGGGAGTGTATTCAAGAGGTGAGATTTATTGGCATTGGCAACAGCTTGGATGGGAGGGCAGTGAGAGATAGTGAGGAATCTAGGAAGACTTGTAGGTTGTGAGCCTGAGGGACTGGAAGGATGATGTTGCCAAAAAAAAAAAATGTAGATTGGGCTGCCTTGGGAGGTAGTAGGTTCCTCCTTCTCAGGGATCTCTAAATGAGGTCTGGATGGCTACTTGACAGGGAGAGTGTGTGTGTGTGTGTGTGTGTGTGTGTGTGTGTGTACACACACATACATACATGCACATATATGTGTGTGTATACATGTGTATATACATATATACACATGCACACACATATATAGACACACATATATATACATATATAATGTATTATAGAGGGATTTCAGTTGAGACTGCTAAGATTCCTTCCAACTTGAATATTCTATAATTGTGTGTGTGCTGTGTCAGAGCTTCTTTGGGATCATCTAATTTCCCTGGAAGCAGCTGGGTGGCTCAGTGGATAGAGTGCTTGGTCTAGAGTCAAGAAGTCAGATGCTTAATAGATGTGTGAACCTGGACAAGTCACTTCACCTCTGTTTGCCTTAGCCCACTTGAGAAGGAAATGGCAAACCATTCCAGGGTTTGCCAAGGAAACCTCCTGGGCAGTATTAATGTGCAGTGGTCCGTAGGGTCATAAGGAGTTGGATGTGACTGAACTGAAATTTCTCTAACCGACTGGTCCCATTCCGATGATCTCGCAAGCCTCTCAAGGCAGAAAACACAACTGGTTTTCTTTACAGCTTACAACTTACATTAGAGCCCATGGAAGATAACACACCAGTGGGAAAAGTTCTCCCCAGGGAGAATTACAGCTTCAGTCACTTACAGACCGTGGTGATTATAGCTCCCTTTCTGGTGGTCTCATGGAGCATCCTCTTGAGGCTTAGTCTCTGTTATCTGAGTCACATCTACCCTGACCCTCAGCCCTCAGTTCTCTTCAGCTCACAGAGAGTGGCCTCGGACATTCTCACCTGCATGCTCAAGTGTGGGCAAGGGCTGTCTTAGGTTCTCCTTGAAGAACTCCAGAGCCAGAACTAGCATCAGGTTGCTAGGGCTATGCCCCACGTGGCAACATGAGATTCCAAAGGATACAGTTTCCTTCCTCTGGTGGAGAACTTGTCACCTAATAAGACTTGCTACCTTGCTTACACTGGAGCTGCCATTATAGAGTTCTGTGGGCTTTCTGCTCGTTTCCCAGAGTTTCCTTCCCCTTGGAGACCTGTATCACGGGAATGCCCAGGATCAGTGTGTGGAGAAGGATCATTGAAGTGACTGGGGTGGTTCCTTTGGAGGTACTTCTTCCCCTCTTTTGTAGTAAAATTTTTTTAGGGCACATTCTCTTCCTTTATTTAAATGAAAGAACTATTTACTGATACTGTAATCACATATCCATAGAGAATTAGGACAGACACAGCTACATTTCATGGGATGAAGAGACCAATGGGTTTGCAGTCATAGGACCTAGGTAATTGCTGCCTCTGATACTTATTGTGTGACCTGAAGTAAGTCTCTGTATCTCTCATGGCCTCAGTTTCCTCATCTGTAAAATGAAGGGGTTGCATTAGATAAACTCTAAGGTCTCTTGCAATTTTTTTATCTTTTTAATGGTTATATGATTTAAAATTTTTTAAAGTAACAAACATTTGTTTTTTTGTTGCATTTCTATAATTTTAATGGCTTGGAACATTTTTTCATATGCCTATAGATAGCTTGGATTTCTTCCTCCAAGAGTTGCCTGTTCATATCCTTTGATAATTTGTTAATTTTTATTTCATAAAATTAAAAAGTTTCTGTACACACAAAACCAATGCAGCTAAGATTAAGGGGGAAACAGTTACATTGGGAAAATTTTTTGCAGCAGATTCTCTTCTAAAGGTTCCATCTTGGGCCCTCTTTTCTTCTCTCTCTATATTACTTCACTTAGTGATCTCATCAGCTCCCGTGAACTTAATTACCATTTCTGTGCTGATGATTCTTAAATCTTCCTATGCTGCCCTAATTTCTCTGCTGACCTCCAGTCTCAAATCTCCAAGACTTTTCAGACGTCTTGAGCTGGACATCCAGTAGACACCTTAAACTCAGTATGTTCAAAACAGAGCCGATTATCTTTCCCTTGAAACCTTCCCTATTACTATAGAGGGCAATTGCATCCTCCCAGTCCCTCAGGCTCACAGCCTACGAGTGTTCCTGGATTCCTCACTATCTCTCACTGCCCCCCCCCCCCATCCAAGCTGTTGCCAATGCCGATAAATTTCACCTCTTGAATACATTCCCTTCCCTCTTCTGACCCCACCTTCAGTGCAGCCCCTCATCACCTTACCCTGGATTGTTACAACAACCTTCTTGTGGGTTAGCCTGTCTCAAGTCTCTCCCTATTCCATTCCATCCTCCATTCAGTCACCAGTAATTTTCCGAAAGTGCTGGTCTGACCATGTTACCCCCATACTCTGTACACTCTAGTGCCCTTCATTATCTTAAGGATCAAATACAAAACCCTTCATAACCTAGCCCCTTCCTCCTTGTTTAGTCTTCTTATACCTTACTCCCCATCACATATGCTTTGATTCAGTGACACTGGTCTCCTGACTGTTCTACCAACAAGACTCTCCATCTCTTGGCTCTGGGCACTGTCTCTGGCTGTTCCCCATTCTTGCAATGCCCTCCCTCCTTATCGCTGGCTTCTGGCATCCTCCAATTTAAGTGCCACTTTCTCCAGGAAACCTTTCCCGGTCTCTCTTAATTTTAGTGCCTCCCCACTCTTAATTATTCCCCCCTTATCCTGCATGTACCTTGTTTACTTCTTGTCTCTCTTATTAAATGGTGAATTCCTTGAGGGCAAGGAACATCTTTCCCCTCTTTTGGTATCCCCAGCATTTAACACAATGTCTGGCATGCAGTAGGTGCTTACTAAATGTTTATTGACTTGCTGATAAAGGCCTCTTACCCTATGAATTGATTCAGATTTTGTAAGGATAAGAACCATTCCCATAATAAACTTACTAATTTGTGAAATGAGATAATCGTTAGAACTTGCACATCTACCTCCAAGGATGGTGGGGAGGAAAGTGCTTTGCAAACTGTAAAGAGCTATTTGAATGTGTTGTAACCTCAGCTGGTATTCACAGCCCCACTACAGAGAAAGGCACAAGCAGAAAAGATGTATGTGGGGTGGCTAGGTGGTGCAGTGAATAGAGCACTGGCCCTGGAGTCAGGAGAACCTGAGTTCCAATTCGGCCTCAGACGCTTAATGCTTACTAGCCGTGTGACCTTGGGCAAGTCACTTAACCCCAATTGCCCTGCCTTTCCCCCTCCAAAAAAAAAAGAAAAAAAGAGGTATGCTTTGTGGGCTACTCCATTTTGTAAGTGACAGTAAATGTCCTTAAGTTCCAAGATGGACCTCGCAGATCATGTAGTCTCAGCCACTCACTGGAGAGATGAGGAAACTGAAACCCGGAGTGGGAGATTGACGTTCCCATTATCACGTGGCTAATTAGGACATTGGACTCAGACTTAAGGCACTCGGGTCCTGGTCTTGGCTCAGCAGCACCTAGTGCTCCTAGCCCCAAACTGGGGTCCTTAGAAGGCAGTTGTCTAAGGGGGTCTTGTCTTTTGGTTTTGGGTGGGTTTTGGTTTTTTCTGTTTTTGAGGTCGCTAGATGGTGTAGTATGTAGTGCACAGGACTTAGACTCAGGAAGACCTGACTTAAAGCTGTGCCTCAGACATTAGCTATATGACCTTACCAAGTCATTTAATCTCTGAGCCTCAGTCTCTTGATCTGCAGAATGGGAATCATAATGCATCTACCTCACACAGTTGTGATGAGGCTCAAATGGGGTGATATGTGTAAAATGCCTTGCATACTTTAAAACATGATGCAAATTGTCATTATTATTACTGTTATTACTTATTACTATTCCCATCCACCCTCCTGTTGAAATGTAAACAAGGTACTAGGCCTTTTACAGAGTAGATGTTCAATAAATATGTTTGACGAATGAAAACGGATAAATGATTAGATATTATGAAGATACTTATTTCTTACAGTGTTTTTAAAGTGCCTGAAATAAAGACTCTCATCCCACTCTTGTCAGGAAAGAAATTGAAGCTGACAAGAGGAGTAACTAGTGACTAGCCACCCACTGGGACGGCGCGGAGCTCATGACTCCCTGCTGGGTCTCTGGTGCAGATCATCAGAAAACACTGTCATTAAGAGGGGGCGCATTCTCCTTCAGGTTTTCAGTTGATCAGAGTCTCTTTTGATGTAATTCTGTGTTTCTTTTTTTCATTATTTCAGCGTGCTCAAAATTGTGTTCATCATCAGAGCACTGGGACGTGGAAACAGAAAATCACATCTGCATCAAAGGATAATAGGAAATGATGGCAGGCTTATTAGAAGGGATATTTACTCATTACTCCAAGGATCTGTGATTTTGTTGATGAGGATACTCCCCCCACTGACTCGGATCACTCCCTCTATTTCGCTTGGAGAATTAATGAAGCCAAAAACTTCATCACCCTGCTTTCTACCTACTGATGAGCCCTTCTGGCCTTCCTTAGATTGGCCCTCAGGCTACAGAGAGACAGTCGGTTGCTGGGCTGAGCGCTTGTGTTGTTGCATGCTGGTGATTCATAGACAAAAATGAAATAGGCTTGGTCCTCAGTAAGCTTAGATTCTGAACATGGAGACATTTTATATATAATATTTTACACACCGGTATGTATGTATGTATATATGTATAGGTACACACATATGTACATGTGTGTATATATAAAGGCTTTATTTTTAAATTTTTTTGCTTTTTGTAGGGGGGGAAAGGAAGGGCAGTTGGGGTTAAGTGACTTGCCCAAGGTCACACAGCTAGTTTTTGTGTTAAATGTCTGAGGTCAAATTTGAACTCAGGTCCTCCTGACTCCAGGGCTGGTGCCACCTAGCGCCCCCTTATATGAAGGCTTTATATGTGTTATATCTGTATGTATTGTATATTTTTGGGGGCGTGGTGAGAAATGTGATACTATCACAGGCAGCTAGGTGCTATGGTGCTAGAGTGCTGTACATGTTTTCAGGAAGACCCGAGTTCAAATCCTGCCTCAGATCATTCTTTGCTGTGTGACCTTAGGCAAATCACTTAATCTCTCTGAGCTTTAGTTTCCTCATCTGCAGAATGGGGATAATGGCATCCACCTCACAGGTTGTGAAGCTCCAGTGAAATAACATGTACAAAGTGTACGTAAAATTCCTGGCCAGCCTTAAAGCACTATGAAAGCCACCGTCTCATTATTATTATTGTTGCCGCTTTTGTTGCTCGTCCAGGGCCGCGCATCTTACTAGGGCCCGAGGTCAAATTTGCACGCGGGTCTTTCTGACCCCCAGGTCCCGGGCTCCATCTCCTGGGCCACTTAGGTTGTTGCTGAAATTGTATGATAATAATAAAAAGAAATCGACAGTGAGTGATTCAGCAGCAATAAGTTAATGATTTAATAACATAATAATAGTCATTAGAACACTTACAACTAATAACAGTAGCTGTTGTTACTAGCCAGACGGGTAAGGAAAAGCTGCCCGATCTTCTGAGCTACCGAGTGATCAATGAGTAACAGTTATTGTTGTGGGACCCACTAGGCAGACAGGAAAGACTTCACTTGGAAGATGACGTGTTGTTTTTAAGGAATCAGGGGATCCTGAAAGGTAGAGTAAGGAGCAGAGGCATCCCACACAGAGGGGACAACCAAGGCAGAGACCCAGAGGTCGGAGGTAGAGCCCTGTGTGGAAGGAACAGCAAGAAGACTGGTTTGCATGTGTGCGATGCTGGTGAGTCAGTTAGACCTGATTGTGAAGGGATCCCAGAGCCAATAGTGAGTCACTGGAGCTTGAGGAGGGTAGGGATAGATCAGATCTGGGCCTCAAGAGAATTCCTTTGGCATTTTAGTGGCAGATAGATTGGAGAGGGGAGAGTCTTTAGGTAGGGACACTACTTGGGAGGCTGTGGCAGTAGTCCAGAAAGTGCTAACGAGGGCCTGAACCAGAGGGGTGGCCATGTGAATAAAGAGAAGTGCATGCCTTCGAGAGAAGATATGGAAGGAGACCCAACAACATTTGACCACTTCCTGACAGTCTGGGGTGAGGGAACTTGAGAAGCTGAGAATGCACCGAGGTTATGAAGAAGCTTGTGGTGCCCTGAACAGAAATAGGAAAGTTTAGAAGAGGGGCTTGTATGGGAAATGAAAATGAGGGTCGTTTTGGACATAATGATAACTGCCAGCATTTATGTAGCACTACTATCTGTAAGGCCCTGTGCTTAACACTTTATGAATATCATTGATTCATACGACGATCTTAGCAGGTAGGTGCTATGGTTATGGCCATTTTATAGTGGAGAATATTGAGACGTGCTGAGTTTGATCTTATTTCCAGTATAGAGATAACACTTGAGATCTGGTGAAGCAGAGAGAAAAAGAGAAGAGCCAGGACAGAGCCGACTCTAATGCCTTCTGTCCTGTGTAGGTGACCCTAGGTGCTTTTTATATTTTTAGACCCTGGGCTCTTGGCGGTTTGGCTAGCCAAGTGTAGGCACTGTGAGGGCACACAAAACTAGAAATTCCAGTGATGCTTAAAAGGTTGAAAATCCAGAATCCCACTACATATAGGACCTCTGGAATTTCTTGAGTCTATCTTTCTATCTCAAAACAGGGCTTATTTAAACTGCCCCCTTAAGAAAGATCTTTCAACTTTAAAGCTCTCCTGGAAAAGAGACTTAATGGTCTTTAGCCCCCTATCTTCATTCCTACACCATAAACTACAAGTAATTCAAAGCTGTGTGTGGTACCATTTAAGAATGGTAAGTTCATTTGGTTTCTGTGTTAGCAAAGGGAAGTGTAGACTCAGGAGAGAAGGAACATGCAAGACTGAAGGGAGAAGGGAAGGATCTATGTGAGGAAAGAAGGGAAATGTAGAACTGACTGAAGAATGTCTATGAATGATGGTAAAGTTTACTCCATCCAATCTAGGTCCCTGTTGCTACCATCCATAGAATTCCAGGTTACTCTCCCTGCCCTTTTCAAAGACCCTGGCCTTGTCTTTCTTCAACATCTTCAGATACCAGGACCTCTATTTCTAGTCTATTTGGATCATCCATTCATTGAAGTAGCCTTTATTCTTCCTTTTCTCCCCTTCCCACTTTACTGAACTTATCCAAGGTGCCAGAACTCCTGTTTATGGCTTTGTGTTTCCCCCCTACCACACTGTTGTCAGTGTTGGGAATTTGGGGATTCTCCCAATACTTACTTCCAGGCTCCAAGTACTCTCCACTTGGCTTCTCTCACAATTAAGTGATATTTTCTTCACTGGGGAAGGGACAAATTCAGTCTTAAGGAGTCCTAGCCCTTTACCCTAGCTTTCATTCCAGCTTGATCTTGAGCCCCAAATCCCTTATTGGTAACTGGGTGGCTCCTTCTTCCTTCTGTTCCTCCAGCCCCACAGCCATTTCTGATTTTCTTCTCACCTCAGAAATCATACCTGCTCTTCTTTGGCTTCAACATGTAGAGAAGGGAGACAGGATGGGGAAAACTGAGCCAGCTTTCCTACCCCGCCTGCTCCCCCTTCCCATTCCATGACCCTACTACATACATATTAGTTCCTAGGGTACTATGAAGATGAAGAAGATATGTCTCTTGGCTTTTTTTAATAGGAAAAATAAGACACAGATATGTACATGTAAGGCGTAATGAATTGAAACACAAATAAATGAAACACTCAATGAAATACAAAGTGCTGGTTCAGCAGAAGGATAGATCTGCTTTGACCCAGGGGACCAAAAAGTGATTTAACATTTTTAAAAATTTATTTTTAATTTATGAAATAAAATAAACATTTCCATAATGTAGTATAATAAAAAATATGATTGCATATGAAACTGCAAATCTATTATGTACAACTTGCTATTCCTTGTAAATATATAATAAAGTTATCATGTAAATGTTTTTTCTTTTTTTTTCCTTTTTTGCTTCCCTCCCTCCACCTGCTCTAGAGATGGCTACCATTAGACACAAATATGTATGTATATATGTAAAATAATTCTATGCATATTTTTATTTGTCAAGCCTTCCTCTGGATGCAGATAGTGTCTTTTTTCATATGTCCTTTATAGTTAATTTGGATCTTTATAATAGTCAAAATAACTTAGTCACTTAAAGTTGTCCTTAAAACAGTGTTGCTGTTACTGTGTACAGTGTTGTCTTGGTCCTGCTCATTTCACTCTTCATTATTTCATGCAAGTCTATTTGTGGTTTTTTAGGATCATTGAGCTCATCACTTCTTATAGCACAGTAGTATTCCATTACAATCATATACCTCAACTTGTTCCATCATTCTCTAATTGATGGACATCCTTGCTTTGCCACCATAAACAGAACTGCTGTAAGTATTTTAGAATATATAAGATCTTTTCCTTTTTCCCTAATCATCTTAGGGAACAGACCTAGTAGTGGTATAGGAAGAACTGATTCTTGAGACTGGCAGTTGAGTTGGCTTCAATTGGAATATGGAATTTGAAGCATTGGCTTCAATATGCTCTGAAACCCTTTCTGAATATTACTAGGTCTTCAAGGACTGTAGAAATGATAGTAAGAACAATAATTTTAGTTTAAAAAGTATTCCAAGTGATTTCTACACGCTGTTGCAAAGATTCTCATCTCAGGTTATCATTGCAGTTCAGAAATAGGAACTGAAATCTATTGTGGATCTTGAGTCCATCGTGTAATGGGGATTGGTTGAAGAAAGTGAAGGTATTTAGCCTAAAGTAGAGAAGACTCAGGGAGAACCAAACAGCTATCCTTATTTAATGGTCAGTCAGTGGCAGAGGATTGAGACTAACTCTGACCTTAGCAGGTGGTATCAGGGACACTGGGTAGAAGTGGTAAAGGGGGAGGTTTAATGGTTTAATTTTGTTTTCAGTAAGTGCACCCTCATAATTAGAGTTGCCCCTAAGTAGAAGGAGCTGGCTCAGAAGGCTCTGGATTCCTCCCCATTGGAGGTCTGTAAGCAGAAGCTGAATGTCCACTTGTTGGGTATTTTGTAGCAGTGAGTTCTTTTTAAGTGTAGGTTGGATGACTAATATGGAAATAGGTTTTGCATGACTCTAGATGTAGAACATATGTCAAATTGCTTACCTTCTCAATGAGGGGTGCAAGGAGAGAGGGAGAGAATTTGGAACTCAAAATTTTAGAAAGAAATGTTAAAAATTGTTTTTACATGTAATTTGGGAAAAATACAAATCTAAATAAATCATTTAAAAATATAAGAAAAACAAGTATAAGTTGGACTAGTTGGCCTCTGAGATCTCTTCCCTTCCCTTCCCGATCCCATCTATGTAGTGCTTTTTACTCTAAAATTTAAAAAATTTCCTTTTTTTTCATTATGAGCCTGACCAGCACCTGCAAACACAAACATTTCTGTCCATTCAAAAACATGAAAGGAGAATTGCATGTGATTTTGTGAATCTATTACATTCAGCTTAGTTTTCGTTTTTGAAAGTATACTTTAAATTTACTTGGTAATTCTCATATTGTTCTGCTTTGTCTCTGTTCCTTCTACTTTCTTTTTTCTTAGTTTTAAATTTGTTTTTTCAATGAACAAAAATCAAATTTCTCTCCCTCCCCCCCATCATTGGGAAAAGGAAGGAAAGAGAATAAGTATTTATCAAGAGCCTACTGTGTGCCAGGCACTTTGCTAAGTGCCTTATAAATATCTCATTTGATTTCAGGGAAAAAACAAACAAAAACCATGTAAGAAATATGCACAGTTACCAAGCAAACCAAATTCCTGCATTGGCCACGTCCAGAAATGTGGGTCTCATTCTGTACCCTGAATCTGACATGTTTCATCGTGGATCTTCTGGAATCATGGCTGGTCGTTGTGTTGGTCTTTCAAAGTTGTTTATTTGTATAATATTGTTGTTATTGTAGAAATTATTCTCCTGGTTCTGCTCATTTTGCTCTACATCAGTTCATACAAGCCTTTCTTTCTTTCTTTTTTTTGCTTTTTTGGAGCGGGGAATGCAGAGCATTTGGAGTTAAGTGACTTGCCCCATGTCACACGGCTAGTAAGTGTTAAGTGTCTGAGGCTGAATTTGAAGTCAGGTCCTCTTGACTCCAGGGCCGGTGCTCTACTCACTGCGCCACCTAGCTGCCCCCATACAAGTCTTTCAAGGTTTCTCTGAAAACTATTCCCTTCATCATTTCTTATAGCACAATAGGACTCCATTGTATTCCTATACTATGATTTGTTCAGCCATTTCCCAGTTCTCTTTTCTGGGTATTTTTAAAAAATTCCATTAATGCTCTTATTCTTTTCTTCTATATCTCTATCATACCCTATTGTATAACAAACACCCCCCCCCCCCCGCCCAAACACACACAGACCTCCAACCACCACCACGATAAAAAGATATCCTTTATGACAAGTATAGGCAAAGACTGGTTTATTTTTTCTGTTACAAAGCATTCCCACGTGCATTTCCTTTTTTTATTTTTCCTTTATTTCTTTACTTTTGGTTTTCAACATTCACTTTTATAAGATTTTGAGTTCCAGATTTTCGCCCCTTTCTCCCCTCTCCCCCCTCCCCAAGATGGCACGCAATCTGATATAGGCCATTCACGTATCATCATATTAAGCATATTTCCACATTAGTCACATTATTGAATGAAGAATGAGAACAAAAGGGAAAAACCATGAGAAAGAGGGGAAAAAAGGGAGAAAATAGTATCTGCATTCAGACTCCGTAGTTCTTTCTCTGGACTACATGCATTTCCTTGTCTGATCAGGCCAATGAGCTCCCTTTCGGATACGCCATATAGCGACAAGAATAGGAGTTCAAGTCTAATGTTGTCTTCATGATACTCTCATATACCAGGTGGCAGCATCACTCATGGCTGATCTTCTGTTTGTTCCTTTAAGATACATACAGGTTTACAGCATCAGATAATCTGGCCCTGTCAACCTAGCTGCATCCCCCTCAATGAAAAGCTGCTGCCGGAACTTCTTCGGGAGGCTGGATATGTCACCCATATGGTGGGAAAGTGGCACCTGGGCATGTTCCGAAAAGAATGTCTCCCAACCCGCAGAGGATTTGATACATTCTTTGGTAATGGAAATCCACATGGTTTGATTTACAGTTTGATCCAACCCTATCCCTGTAATAAACATACTCAACTCTAATCAGATGAAATAACTGGAAATGTCAGTGCTGAGCGAATCAGTCCCTATTATGTTATCTCCATAAACAAATTCCTGCATTGGCCATGTCCAAAAATGTATGTCTTACTCTATACCATGAATCCCATATCTCTCTGTTAGGAAGTGGTGGCATCGTGTGGGTCAATGATCTTCAGTCTTTTCCCCCTGTCACACTTCTCCCCACCTGGGTAATCTTTTGCTTTCAAAGTAAATAGAATTTCTTTCCCTGGGTAAGGTGGAGGGAGAGCCACCCAAAAGTTTCCTATGAAGGCCAGGCATATTTACAAAGACAATCCTTTTTGGCAGGAAGTGTAAGCAAATGGGGAGAACACTGTATTTTGAGACACGTTTGAATCCTGACTTTGCCACTTACTGCCTTAGTAATCTTGGACAAGTGGACATCAGTTTCCTCATCTGAGAAATGGAGGGGTTGGTCTAGATCAGGAGTTCTTCACCTAGGATCCATTAAATTAAAAAAAATCTTTTAATTGCATATCAGTATAATCAATGTCCTTTGTAATCTTATGTGTTTTCTTTTATTCATTTAAAAAACATCGCTCAGGAATCCATAGGCTTCCCTAGACTGCCATAGGGGTCCATGACACAAAAAAGGTTAAAAACTCATCTAGATAACTTTTAGAGTCCCTTCTAACTCTAAATCTAGTATTATATGAAATGGCCTAATAGTTGTGTAATAGTAAATTTATATGAAAATCTTAAGTCTGTTTTTTTTTAAATTCTTTTGAAAAAATTTTTTAAATCTTTTTTCAATACATTATTGCTAGGGAGAACAAATCAAGTTTATATTTCCTCCTCTGCAGCGTTTCCATAATACTCCAAATATTCCTGCCATATGGCTAGCATTATTATTATGAGTTGACTGTTATGTGTTTTGGTTTTTTTTGTCAGGGATTGAATTGTTCAAAAACATTTTTTATGTTTCCAAAAAAGGCACAGGTAATAGCACAGTTTTAGGGGCTAATGGCTTTCAAAATATAAATTCATGTTTGTAAATCACTGGAAAGATAAAAAGCTCTGTGTGTTCATAATGATGATTATTATTTTATTACTTGAAATCAGTTTGGCGGTTAAGCTATTTGTAGATTAATGGAGCAGCACAAAGAAATGTGTGAACAAATAGCTGTCATTTCTCTGGTGTCTTCTTATTTATTATATCTTTTCAATATTAATATTTGGCACATATATAACATCTTTGTACCAGGCCTCTCATCTGGATAGATTCCCCTAGATGATAAGCCTATTGTCTGCAGTTTACAGGTGGACAAGCTGAAGTGAGTTCCACAAGATCGCATAATAAATCATTGGTACAGCCCAGAAATAGAATACTCCTCTCTAC
Source organism: Pseudochirops corinnae (assembly GCA_028646515.1). Lineage (NCBI taxonomy): Eukaryota > Metazoa > Chordata > Mammalia > Diprotodontia > Pseudocheiridae > Pseudochirops > Pseudochirops corinnae. The sequence continues at coordinate 125,313 of CM053587.1, forward strand.
CCACCCAGTCCACTCCCGCCCCAAGTCTCCTAATACCTAATACATCCCCAACATATGCAATGTGACTTTTATAAGAACTCTGCTTCCTTCAATGCAAATCAAGTAGTTTAAAGGGCATGCTTCGGGTTTCTAGAGCTTTGACATATGAAGGAATGACTTTATGGGTGTGTGTGTGTGTGTGTGTGTGTGTGTGTGTGTGTGTGTGTGTGTGTGTGTGTGTGTATTTTTAAACAAAATATTTTGAGAACTATATACAGTTTTAAAAAAAAATTAATTTGCCTCATTTTGCCCTTCTGATATTATTTAACACAAAAACCATGTAGCCAGAGAACAAAGGCTTTGTTAACCTGATGGGCCCCCGATTTGCTGAATCATGGAGGATGGGGAGCTGTTTGAAAAGAATCTTAGGAACAGAGATGTTGATCTGGAAAGCACCTATGAGGACATCTAATCCAAACGCTTTGTTTTACAGATAAGAGAATTAAAGTGCAGAGATATTAAGGGACTTACCTTGTATCTGTTTGTTTTTATGATAATGGAGGAGGTTCTTACTGTGTAGACAGTGGGGATTTGAAACTGGGGAGAAGGCTCATTCTCTTATCATCAGGGAAGTTTGCTAGGATCTGTCTGTAGATGGCTTCTGTAATAAAGAGCAAGGTTGTCCATCTTAATGTTTTAAGAGAAGACCCCAGTAACGTTCATTTACAGAACTATTGATAGAGGATACCCATTTCTCATCTCTTAGCCCCATATATGGGGCAGGCAGGCAGTTGACATCTGACTCACTGGAGGAATTTAAATATATGAAAAGTCTAATTTAGATACCGGTTTTGAGTTGGTTTTATGAATATTCCACACGATGGCCCCCTGGCTTTATTAGGAAAGATTTATGTCTTTCACCAGCTGGTGTCAGCATCCGACTAGAGATGCCTCAGCTGCTCGTGGCATAGTCAGTATCACTAACAGTCTGAGGATATCAGGAATAAAACCATCTCCCATGCCCCCTCCAGATGAAGCCAGATGTCCAGATTGTGCCAACCGCAGCTGTTTCAAGCTTCATTCTAACTTTAGAAGTCCAAGACATCATTCCCTTCACTTCATGTGGTCTCTGAGCTGTTTTTATGTATTTCGCTGATATCACCCACTTGCCTCATAAAACAGCCACGCTGCTGTTCTCCAGATCTTTGGGGGGTCATAGGTTAGACTGGCACCACAAATGAAATTTTCATGCTTTACAGTATCAGATATAGAGATGTTAAAGAATCTTGCTCTGATTAACCTTGTCATATGATTAACCTTGTCATGGGTAATCAATTGCATTAGGTGATTAAATGCTGAAGCATTGGTTTGTATAACAAGACTTATGCTGTGCTGACTGCATTCATCTTCCGTTCTCATTGTAGGCTATCTCCTAGGTAGTGAAGATTACTACTCCCATGAACGCTGTGTACACATTGATGCCCTGAATGTCTCCCGATGCGCTCTTGATTTTAGAGATGGAGAAGATGTTGCAGAAGGGTACAAAAATATGTATTCAACAAATGTATTTACTCAAAGAGCTATAGACCTTATTGCTAACCATCCAGCTGAGAAGGTACATTCTTTCTTCTTTTTCTTTCTTTCTCCCTTTCTTTTCTTTCCATTTCTCTCTCTTTCCTTCCCAATCTCACTTTTTTTCTCCCTTTCTTCCTGACTCCCTTTCTTCCTCACTTTTTTTCTTTTTCCCATCCTCCCTCCTTCCCTTCCTCCCTTCCTTTCTTTCTCCCTTCCTTCCTTCTTAGGAAACTCTTCATTACATATGTTACAAGGTAACTAGACATGAATTAGAAGATTCTGCTTTGAATGGCAGCAGCCAAAGTATTACTGTCTGGGGCAGGTCAGACATAGGCCTTCTTCTCTCCATTGGTCTAGATGAGTGTCCTCACCATGGCCACATCAATGCCATACATCTTCTTTGAGACCTGCTTGATCTGCTGCTTCTTGGCCTTGACATCCATGATACATACCATGATGCTGTTGTCCTCAGTCTTCTTCAGAAATGACAGATTGGTCATGGGGAACTTGATGGCATAGTGATCAAGGGTGCTCCACCTAGGGACACTCTCCTGAGAATATGTAAAGTTGAGCTGCCTATTAAATTAAAGTGCATTGAGTCATTGAAAGGTGCAGGGCATTTGGATCACCTTTTTGGGTCACCTTTTAACAATGTTTTATTTTGTCTAGAGGAAGATAATTTTCTTTTTTAACCTTTGATGCCTTGAGGTAGAGAAGGGCTCATTTTTTCTTTACAAATCATGAGATACCAAGCTAAGTGCTGCAGTGGATAGAGCACTGGGCCTTGAGTCTGAAAGGTCTGAGTTCAGATCTGGCTTCAGACCCTTATTAGCTGTATGATCCTGAGTTAAGTCATTTAACCTCTGTCTGCCTTGACTGTAAAAAAAAAAGTATAGGACTAGCACTTATCTCCCAGGGTTGTTGTGAAGCTCAAATGAGATAGTAAATTGTTAAGTGCTTGGCAGAATACTAGTTACTGTTATTATTACTACTGTTCTCTATCCTGGGTCATAGAATCACAGATTTAGAGCTGGAAGGGACATTGGCGATCATCTGATCCAAGCTCCTTCACTGTAGACTTTCAGAAGCTTAGACCTGGAGAGGCTGGGCAATTTGCTTCAAAGTAAGCTCTGCTTCAGACTATCTTACACATTGCTTTCAAGGTAATTTTCCTTAAAAATAGATCTGACCACATTATTCCCTTACTCAACCAACCCCAATGGCTTCTTTTTACCTAACAGATAAAATGTGAATTCTTCTATTTAGTTTTTTAAGTCCTACACAATCTGGCCATAAACTGTCTTTCTGGTTTCACTGGATATTACTCTTCTCTCCCTCCCCCTCACCCATTTGATTCAGCCAGAATGACTTTCTCTGTTCCTCCCAGGAAGCCTCGATCTCTTGTCTTTGTGCCTTTGCTTTGGCCATCCCATGTGCCTGGAATGCACTTCCTCCTTTCTTCTGTCTCACAGAGTCCCTCTCTTCCTTTGTTCTTTGTCCTTCATTTTCAGAGAGGACCAGTGACATCACAGGGCTGTGTCTTGCCTCTTGGGTGAATTGGATTGAAGTGAGACAGAGTTGCACAGAGTCATGGAGTTCAAGTTCCATCTTCTATAACAAGCCTTTCCTCATTCACCCAACTCCAAAACTATCTTGCATTTAACTACTTTGTATAGGTTTGCATTTCTTCACCCTATATTTATGCTGCATTATTTTTACATGTACTCGTCTCCCCCATTATAAGGTCCTTGTGAGTAGGAAGTATTTCTTTTCTTGTGCTTTGTTTCCAGCCCCTAAGCAAGTGTTTGGAACATAGGAGGTGATTAATAAATATTTATTGATTGATTGATTGGCTGCCCAAGGGTACACATGCAATGATGGGCAAGCTTTGCTCTTTCAGGACAACTTTAGGGGAAGGCCAGTATAAACTTGCGAACATTTTGGACTCTAGAGCATTTAAGAAGAAACCTAGTTTTGTTACTTCATATATATGTGTGTATGCGTGTCTCTCAGTATTTGTACATACACATGTAAAATCTAGGTCTTCGTGTAAAAGCATGATTAGAAAAGTAATACAAATAATGGAACATAGTTTATTCTCTTAAATAGTCTTAGGATTTCTCCCATAATCTTTTTTAACATTATAAATTATGCTAGGCTTTTTTTTTTTTTCAAAGATGATACAAAAGCAAATTTACATTCCTGGGAGAAATACCTCAGTCTAACTAGAGATCAAATTTTCATAGATTGAGGTCACCAAAATAAAAAATGAATGAGGCTATACTGTGTGGAAGTTAACTTTTGGGACATATAATTTATTTAAAATATTGTCTTTATATTATAAACAATGCCCAAACAAGTCTTGTAACTTTTTATTTTGTTCCAAGATCCTCAGCAAACATATTGTTGTAATTTTTCATTAGATATGTTGATAATGCGGTAATAGAAATATATGATATATGAATAAAGAGCTAGAGCCAGAAGGGACATTAGGGGCCATCTAGGCCCACCTTCTCGTTTTATGGATGAGGAAAATGCTCTGAGAAGACTTGCCCAGGGGCAGCTAGGTGGTGCAGTGAATAGAGCACCGGCACTGGAGTCAGGAGGACCTGAGTTCAAATGTGACCTCAGAAACTTAACACTTACTAGCTGTGTGACCTTGGGCAAGTCATTTAACCCCAAATGCCCTGCCCTCCCCCCTCCAAAAAAGCAAAAAAAACCCCCCACACACAAAAAAAAGACTTGCCCAAAGTCACATACTCTGTTGATGCCCAGTCTCACATCTTCAGCTATCTGTGAGACATCTCAAACTCAATGTCCTCTAGATATCTTTTAAAAAAATTTATAATTAGTTAATTTAGTTTTCGACATTCACTTCCATAAGATTTTGAGTTTTAAATTTTCTCCCCCTCCTTCTCCTTCCCCCTCCCCAAGACTGTTCATTTTGATAAAGTCTCTACTTAAACATTCATATTAAACATATTTTCATGTTAGTCATGATGTAAAAAAGAATTAGAACTAATGGGAGGAACCATGAGAAAGAAGAAACAAAACAACAAAAGAAAAGGAGGGCAAATAGCGTGCTTCCATCTGCATTCAGACTCCAAAGTTCTTTCTCTGGATGTGAATAGCATTTTTCATTGCGAGTCTTTTGGAGTTGTCTTAGATCCTTGCGTTGCTGAGAAGAGCTGAGTCTATCGGCGTCAGTCATTGTATAATGTGGCTATTACTGTGTACAGTGTTCTCCTGGTTCTGCTCATTTCACTCAGCATCAGTCCATATAAGTCCTTCTAGAGTTTTCTGAAATTTGCTTGCTCATCATTTCTTATGGCACAATAGCATTCCATTGCATTCATATACCACAACTTGTTCAGACATGCCCTATTTTATGTACATTGGCTTAATTTCTAATTCTTTGCTACCACAAAAAGAGCTGCTATAAACATTTTTGTACATGTGGGTCCTTTTCCCATTTTTATGGTCTCTTTGGGATACAGACTTAGAAGTGGTATTTCTGGGTATGCATAGTTTTATAGCTCCTTGGGCATAGTTCCAAATTGCTCTCCAGAATGGTTAGATCAGTTTACAACTCTACCAATAATGCATTAGTGTTTCAATTTTCCTACATCTTCTCCAACATTTATCATTTTCCTGTTTTGTCATGTTAGCCAATCTGATAGGTGTGATATGATACCTCTCCTCTAGACATATTAAACTCACCGTGTATAAAGCAGAACTCATTCTCTTTCCCCCTAATCACCCTCCCCATACCTTCCTTGTTACTCTAGAGGACAGCACCATCCTCCCAGTCTCTCAGGCTTACAACCTAGGCATCGATCTCATCTTTTCACTGTCTCTTAAACATATCCCCTTCTCTCCTCTGACATCACACCACTTTCTCCTCTGCACCCTTCTGGTACAGGTCTTCATCACCCATGTTGGACTACTGCATTGTAACCTGGTGTCTGACACCAGTATGGTGTTCCCCCAAATCAGAGACAGGGGAAACAGCTGTGTAAGGAGATACAAACTGAGTCAGGTCAAGAATAGAGCAGGTGAAAGCTTCTATGCTCATCAACAGTGGGATCTGGCCTGTGAATGGCAGTTGTACTTCCAGCCTGGGAGAAAGAGAGATGGAGACTAACTAACTTAAAAAAAAAAATGTACCCAAGTCCTCTGACCTCAAATCAGGGGATTTTCCCGTGACACTGTGTAGTCCATTCATTAGCTATATGACCTGAGAAAAGTCATGTAACTTCTCTGAACTTGATTATTCTTCTATAAAATGGGGAGCATTTTCTGAGCACAGAAAAATATTAAACTGCAAAAGTGAGGCCACATTGGGTGATCCCTTTACGAGGTATAAATTAGTCCCTTTGTGAATCAGAAAGGAAGCAACATGATAGGAAAAATAATGACAGGTTGTGCTTCTAGACCACCTTTAATAGTCACTGAGGCCAGGAGTCAGACTTGAAGAGGGACCTAGATTCTGATGTGATAGGGAGAAGATACAGGGAACTAGTGAAAGGGGAGCTCTGGGAAACCACATGGATGTGGGAGAGTGTAGACAGAGGTAATCACAACAAAGAAAGGGCTCCAGGACTCTAGGAGGGAGGCTGCTTCAGCCCTTTAAACACAAGGCATGTCAGAACACAAGCTATGTTGGTGAAATCCCCCAGACTACAGACCTTCAAGGAAGTAATCCTGTGTCTCCTCTCTCCATTGAAACCCTTCATAGTCAGGTAGTCAGTCAGTCAGTCAGTCATGCCAGGCACTGTGCTAAACACTAGGGATACAAAGAAAGAAAGAAAAAAGACAATTCCTACCTTCAAGGAGCTTACAGTCTAATGGGGGAGGCAAGAAATAAACAGATATATACCAACAAGCTACATACAAACTGGATAAATAGAAAATATCAGAGGGAAGAGACTAGAACTAAGAGGAACTGAGAAAAGCTTCCAATAGAAGGTGGGACAGGAAGTGTCTTGCCTATAAACTGTGTTATTCTGGAGAAGTTGCTTGATCTTTCAATGCACCAAATGACTCTTTAAGACTAGAAATTGCTGGGATGGAAGGATTTTCCTTCTCTATTCCCTAGATGAAATGAGAGAGGGATCAGAGGAGAGAGAGGAAGAAAGGATGGCAGGGAGAGGTTTAAATGTGTGTGTCAGACAGTGTTAGGGACAAGCCAACAGTGGCATTTGATAGTTCTCATTCAATGCTGGGACAGAAGGAGGTGCCTGGAAGTCGTTGAATAATTAACAAAAGGAATTTGACTGTATATAGCAAGTATAGGCAACAAGAATGCAGTGGCTCATCTATCAACTGTGTTGTCTTTGTCTTCATATTGAAAAGTATTTGTTCATAAGGCCAGAGTGTGACAGTTCACAGGGTCTTCAGGCAGCCCCCAGGCTACAGGGACCCCAATGCCACGTGGATTGGGCTTTCTGTCATCCTTTGTAAACCAAGAATCCACATGAACACAGCCAGAGACCACCAAGCTATGTCAGGGGAGGACAGCTTGAACCTTGTCTTCCCTTCCCCTTCCCCCAAGTACTGGCTTTGTTTCCTTTACCTAAACCCACATTAGCAAGTGGGGAACCCTGGGAGATATTGATCCTAGTACAGATGGTATTGTGGGAGGAGCTGTATTTGTTTAGATGTGAATAATTTCTATAAATGTGTATAAATGCAGAGGGAGAAATATAGGGTAGTGGTAATAATCCAGTGGGCAGCTAAGTAGTGCAGTGGATGGAGAGTCTCGCCTAGAGTCAGGAAGACTCATCTTACTGGGTTCAAATCTAGCTTTAGGCACTTACTAGCTGCTTGATTCTGGGCAAGTCACTTATTTGCTCATCTGTCAAATGAGCCAGAGAAGGAAATGGCCAACCACTCTAGCATCTTTGCTAAGAAAACTCCAAATGGGGGCACAAAGAGTCAAACTCCTGAAAAAATGACCGAACAACAATAATCCAGTGAATTGAACTCCCAAGTTACCTTCTAAGTTTCTGACACACATTTTCTATGTAGCTTAAGTGCCTGATTTTCGCCAGTGTGAGAATGATGTTTATACTTTGAAATCTTTCAGCCTTTGAAGTCTTTGCCTAAAAAACTTTTGTTAGCCCAAGGTTCTGTTAGAGCACAATGAGGATGGTGACGGGGAAGAGCTAGGTTAGAAGGTGAGGAGAAAGGCAGATAAAGAAAGCACAACTGATTGAGAGCACCACTGAGATTAGTGTTAAGTGGAAATAAAATGTCAATTTATTCATTTATTTCTAGCTCTCAGGAATCAAATAGGTTGAACATTCGATGCAAACTATTAAAATTCATATTCTCATGTGATATGGTAGTGGAGAAAGCCACATCCCTGCTTCCGAGGTAGCCACATCCTACATCCCGGGATTCTGATGCTTAGAGCAGGATGGGAGAATGGCCTGATTGGGAGTTGGGGTTGGGATTGGGGAGAGGGGAAGGTGAGATATGGCGGCTGTTACTCTAATTAGCCAATAAATGCAGGTCTTCGTGCTCTGTGACATTTCCCACTTGACTGCTCTCTTACCTGATTGGTATAATTCTTTTCCAGCCTCTGTTTCTCTACCTCGCCCTCCAGTCTGTCCATGAGCCCCTTCAGGTCCCCAAGGACTATCTCCAGCTATACGACTTTATCCAAGATGAGAAGAGACGTCATTACGCAGGAATGGTGACCCTTATGGATGAAGCTGTGGGAAATGTCACGAGAGCCCTAAACAAGTATGGGCTTTGGAATAACACGGTGTTCATCTTCTCCACAGGTAAATCTGTCTGATATAAAACCATCTTCACCCAGAAGCTAGGACGCAGCATTCAATAAAGTGAATGAAGACAAAGTGGAACAGTTAGTGGTCCCTTATTAAAACAGATTTCAACCGCAGTGGTAGAGGCATGATGGCAAAAGATAGAAAGATGTTCCTGAAGAAGGAAACAGAATTATTTTTTTCTTCTTTCTGATGTCAGAATGTTTTGACATATTCTTGAAAGAAAAGGAAGATAATTCCACCTGGCTATAGATAAATTAATGATGTTTACATACACATGCACATGTATATGGACTTTTTAAAAGCGTACAAAGTACTTTGTATATAAGGTCTTATCAGAGCTCCATAACAAATCTAGGAGTTGGGTACTCCTGCTCTTGTTACCCCTGTTTTACAGGCAAGGAAACTGAGACTCATCGTGGTTAGTGCTTTTCTCGTGGTCACACAGCTAACAAGAATCAGAGGAAAAATCTGGGCCCAGGTCCTCTTGTGTATCTGCTTGGGCACCTCCTTGGCATCAGTAGGCTCTGTTTGGATTTAGCTGTGCAATTAAGTAGTCCACGTAAAGCATCTTCTCCTTTCTTTTTGTAGCCTTTGTGTCTTCTGTGGGTACAGCTTCAATCGACCAAAAAGGAAACGTGGTACAAAAAGAGGGATGTATAAAATTGCAGAGAAAGGGATGAAAATGAGGTCCTTTTGATGCTGACTGAGTCGACTTCTATTACTTATTAGAGGGAGCCACTTTGGGCTGTGATGTGAGTGATCATCAGGAACACGTATTTATTGACATTTTCACGAGGTTCTTTGTTTCTAACTGGAACTTGGATATAATCACAAATGAACTAGAGGCTGAAATCTTTAATAGTTTGCTCATCTTCGAGAACTCTACAGTTCTAATAAAAGAAGGGCCAAAGTCAAGTTCTGTACTCTAATGGATTCTTGACTTGTGGGGTGTGGGCAATGCCCTCATCAGTGCAGACTAGCAATCTCTCCACATCTGTGTACAGAAAAAGGGGTGTCAAGTTAACAGCTATCGTCAAAACACCCCCTGTGCTAAGCACTGGAGATGCAAAGAAAGGGAAAAGATAAACCAAAGACACTAGCCTCTTCTAGGAGCTCACAGTCTAAGGGGGAGATAGCATGGAAACAACGATGTACAAACAAGATCTATCCAGCCAAATTGAAGGCAATCAACAGAGGGAAGCCACTAGTAATGAGAGGGGCCAGGAGGGGCTTTGTGCAGGAGGTAGGATTTTAGTTGAAGCTTGAAGGACTCTAGGGAAGCTAGGAGGCTGAGATAAGGAGGGACTGACAGCCAGTGAAAATGTGTGGAGTTAGGAGAATTGAGTGTTTTGGTCAAGGAAAAATAAGGAAGCTGGTGACACTGGATGGTAGAGTACATGAAAGGCAGTAAGTTGTAAGACTGGAAAGGCAGAGGAGGGCCAGGTTAAGAAGAGCTTTCAAGCCAAATAGAGGACTTTAAATTTGACCCTACAGGTAATAGGGAACCAGTGGAGTTTACTGAATGAGAGATGACATGGTCAGACTTGCATTTCATGAAGATCACTCTCACAGGTGAGAGGAGATGGACTAGATTGGGGTGAGACTTGAGGTAGGGACACCAAGCAGAAAACTATTGCTTTAGTTCAGTTGTGTAGTGATGACAACTGGCCAGAGTGATGGGGGATGGCTGTGGAGAGGGGATTAGGGAGAATATATGAGGTGTGGTGCAAAGGTAGAAATGACAAGACTTGGCGACTGATTGGGTATGGTGGGTGAGAGAGTGAAGAGTAAATGAGGACACCCAGGTTATGAGCCTGTATGACTGGAGGATGGTGGCACTTCCATAGTCATATGGAAGTTAGGAAGAGAGGAGGATATGGGGAGAAATATCATCTGCATAGAGATGATAATTGAATCTATGGGAACTGATGAGATGAAGTAAAATAGTATAGAGGGAGAAGAGAGTCCAAGATAGGGCCTTGGGGGACACAAGTGGTTGATGGTCAGAGAGGGTATTAAGAATCACCCTTTTTAGACCATATGTAAACATTGATTTAATTATTGGTATTCAAAAGTTGATATTCACCACCACTGGGTAGGTGGTACAGTCGATAAACTACTGGACCTAGAGTCAGGGAGACTCACCTTTGTGAGTTCAAATCTGACCTCAGATACTTTGTACCTGTGTGACCCTGGGCAAGTCACTTAACCCTGTTTGCCTCAGTTTCCTCATCTGTCAGATGAGCTGGAGAAGGAAATGGCAAACCACTGCAGTATCTTTGCCAATAAAACCCCAAATGAGAGTCAGATATGACTGCAAGCGACTGAACACATGACACACACTCGAAAGTTCTGATATTCATCCCTAACCCAATGAGACAAGTTCTGACCCATTGGCCACTAGCGCTTATGTCAGGTATCATCACTCGAAGGCCTGAGCCAAGAATGTTGGGGAGAAGGCAGTAAAATGAGGTGTTTGAAAAGTTTATGGAACGTTACAAGATCATGATCCTGGTCATCTTTATAAAGTGAGTGTGTATTTTTAATAGCAGTTTTCCAGAATAATCTATTTCACTTGCACTTAGATAAGAGGCTGTCAGGAGAAGCTAAAGCTGCACTTCTCTCCAGGGTGATTTTGACTGTGTTAATTGACAATTTAAGCAACCTGAGGTGGAGTTAATAATGTGATTGAAATCCAAAGTGATTAGGCCTGCTCGATTTGGTGAATTGTAGGACAAGAGATTCATTTTTTCCAGTCTCCTTAGTCTGTTTTGGGCAGATTTTCTTTACAGGCGTAGAAACACTGCGTTGGAGGCCCAGCTTCCAAACAAACAAATGTTGAAACCGTTATGTACAGAAAACCGTGAAGTATCTTCTCCTTCTTCGTGTCATGCTCACATTTTGTGGAAGGAAGAGGCAGAAGGGATGGGGGAGAGGAGTGGAATATTTGCAGGGGAATGTTTTGAGAGACTTTGTATGTTGTTGTCCCATTGGATTTTTTTCCCATCAATTCCTTGGGCCCTCTGACTTCTTTCCCCTCTAGCCTCTGGGGGCCTGAGGTGGCCAGTGCTGAAACCATGAGAAAGAGATCCTTAATGAGGATTTGGGCATCCAAAAATAAATGGGATTTAAAGCCCAATCTCTTGCCTGCAAATGGGAAATTCCTAGAGTTCTGATTTCAGTTTGGGGAGGTCTCTCTGCACAAGTCCTTTTGTGTGGGGGTGGAGGAGTAGGGGGGGATGGTGGAGCAGGAGAGAAGTAGGACTAGAATTATGATTTCATAGATGCAATGAATTCCCAGGAAGAAAATTCCCTCTGCCAACAATGCCTGTGGCACTGAAAAGTTCAAATGACTTCCCCAGGGTCACACAACCAAAGGTAGGTGTTGGAGGCAGGACTTGAACTCAGCCCTTTCTAAATCTGAAGCTGGATCTCTGCACTCCTTGACAAGCTGCCTGATTATGTGCTCATTTCAGGAAATAGACTGTAGGCACAAGGGAGCATGGGAAAATGTATGATTTGGCTATCTAGCTTCTACCTTTCCATTACAAACTGACAAGTCTGAGAAATGTCACTCTGACAGACAAATGACAACGAGCAGATTCAGTAACTGTTGCTTGGTGTCAGAGGCCTGTCAGTACAAATGCAATGTACTGTCTTTAGCAGAGATGGCACTCAGGACTTGCCTCCAGTAGGACATGATTTGGGTTCCAGGACCATCTCTGCTAATAACTGTCTGGTTGTGTGACCTTGGGCACATCATTCTTTTCTCTTTCCCCTCCCCACCCCCAAATCAGCTCCTCTTCTATAAAATGGGGGGGGGGATAGAGGGGAAGGAGATCATTTGTTAAAAAGGTTTTATGAGTGTCTTTTCTTTTTCTTTTTACATAGAATTCAGTTCTAAATATATGCCTCCCCATCCCATCCCATCCCATCCCTGCATTGTAACAAAGAGTAAAGGTTAAGAAAAAAACAGTAACGCATTGCCTCTGTCTGGTATGTACACACTATTCTGTCCCTGTAGTCCCCCTGAGAAGAGGCAGATGGATTTCATTATCGGTTATTGTTGTTGTTATTGTCTCTAGGGGCAAGACTGGTTATTATAGTTGTTCATGGTATGATTTTCTTTTAGTTTTCTTTTTATCATTGTCATCACTGTATAAATAGTGTCCTTCTGATTCTGCTATTTTATTCTACATCAGTTCATATAAATCTTCCCATGTTTCTTTAAATTACTTATACTTGTAACTTGTTATTTCCATTATAATCATATGCTGTGCATTTATTTCATATACATGTGTGCATAATACACATATGTGTGTACATACTTGTCTCCTCTGATAGAATGGAAACTCCTTGGGGGTAGAGGTTTTCACATTTGTCTTTGTATTTCCTGCATCGACATAGTACAGTGCCTAGCTCAGAGCAGGTGCTCAGTGAATACTTATGGATTGATTGATTGATTCCTCAGTCAGTGGATACTCACGTTGTTTCTAGGTTCTTGCCTGGAGAAGTGCTTTTATGCTTGTACATAATTGTGTGTGTGTTGTGTCTCCTATTGGACTGTGAGTTTCTTGAGAGAAGAGGCCATTTCGGCTTTCTTCATGCCCTTAGCACTTAGCACAGTGACTGGCATGCAGCAAAGGCTTGACAAATGCCTGGTGACTTGACTTGACCGTGAATTTTCAGTCAGTCAATAAACTTATTTAAATTTATTATATGGCTTCTGTAGTGCTAGGCACTGTGCTGAGTGCTAGAGATACAAAAAAAGACAAAAAACAGTCCATGTCCTTCAGAGGCTCATAATCTAGTGGGCAGACAACATGCAAACAATTATGATCAAATTATATATAGTGATTTATTTATACTGCTCCATTAACATTATCTTCTCAGCTCCTTTGTAACTACTGTTTTTATTTTTTCTCAATTACATGTAAACAAAAAAAAATGACATCCAGTTCTTAAATTTTGAGTTCCAAATCCTCCTCTCCCTCTCCTATCTCCTCCTTTAGAAGTCAAGCAATTTGATATAGATAATACATATGCAGTCGTGCAGAACATTTCCATATTGGCCATCTTGCAAAAGAAAGTGCAGACAAAAAAAAACCCCAAACAAACAACAACACAGGAACAATAAAAAAAAGTTTAAAAAGTATGCATCAATCTGCATTCAGACTCCAGCAGTTCTTTCTCTGGAGTTGGATAGCATTTTTCATCATAGGTCTTTCAGAATTTTCTTGGACCTTTGTATTGCTGGGAATAGCTACATCATTCCTGGCTGATTATTGCACAATGTGGCTGTTACTGTGTACAGTGTTCTCCTGGTTCTGCTCACTTGATTTTGCATCAGTTCATATAAGTCTTTCCAGGTTTTTCTGAAACTATCCGGCTTGTTATTTCTTATAGTACAATAATATTCCATCACAATCATATACCAACACAACTTATTCATCTATTCCTCAGATGATGGGCATCCCCTCAATTTCCAGTTTTTTGCCACCACAAAAAGAGCTGCTATAAAAGTTTTTGTACACGTGTCATTTTCTTTCATCTCTTTGGCATACAGACCTAGTAATGGCATTGCTGGGTCAAAGGGTCTGCACAGTTTTATAGTCCTTTGAACATAGTTCCAAATTGCTCTCCAGACTGGTTGGATCAGTTCACAACTCCACCAACAATGCATTAATGTGTGCCTACCATTTTTAAAGTGACTACATTTTTAAAGGCCAAGGTTACAGTTGTAGTTCTGGACGCACTTTTGCCTATAAGTTCAGACCAGTGACTTAGTCTTAACTAACCAGTTATAGGAATAATTATAGACCTTTTCACATTTAATAATTGAGCCCCTTACAGAATTGTATCTAATCTCAAGGGGTGCCATAAAGAACAAAGTAGATGAACATTGAGAGGTAGCCTGGTGAAGTAGATGGAGACCCAGCCTCAGCTAAGGAGACCTAGATTCAGATTCTGCCTTTTGATATTTACTGGCTGTATGACCCTGGTCAGACTAGTTATCCATTCAGTATCCCAGGTAACTTTCAAAGATAGGAAGTTACAGAGTTCTTGCATTGGTGGAGGTGGTTTCCTTATGTCTGAACAAAAAAAATTATGCATCATTCTCCATTCCCTCTCCCCCATCCCTTTCTCCTCACCCCCCAATCCTCCCTCCATTAGCGTTTCTTCAAAGCCTGGCAGTTAGCACATGGGACTCCTAAGTTTTCAAAGGTACTTAATGTAATTTGCAGGTGGAGTTCAAGACCCTTTTAAAACATTTTAGAGACGCCGTGCCAACAATGAAGCAATGTGACCGTTAGAAAACTCAGTGTTGTTCCTATCTGTTCTGGCCTTTTGCGTATCAGTAAATGAAGCCTCTTAAGTCGGTCTTGGAGTGTGGCCCATTTGTTGTTTGTTAGTCATTTTCAGTCATGTCCGAGTCTTTGTGACCCCTTTGGGGTTTTCTTGGCAGAGATGCTGCAATGTTTTGCCATTTCTTTCTTCAGATCGTTTGACAGATGAGAAGAATGAGGTGAACAGGGTTCAGTGACTTGCCCAGGGTCACACAGCTAATGTTTGAGATCAGATTTGAACTTAGGTCTTCTTGACTCCAGGGCTGGCCACTCTAGCTACCGTCCCAGCTAGCCGTCCCTTGAACCCATAGTTTCTCTCTTTGAAAACAGCTTGTGATAAAGCATAAGGGCTGGCTTTTGGTTGTAAAGGTTTACGGCAGCCAGGCGGCTTAGTAAGTAGAGTTCTGGCCTGGAGTCAGGAAGATCTCAGTCCAGTTGTTGCCTAGCGATGGGATGCTAGTCTAGTCCCTGGGTCTCTGTCTTCCTTAGTTTCCTCATCTGTGAAATGGGATAATAACGACGTCTACCTCCCAGGGTTGTTCTGAGGACACAGTAAGATAATGTTTATTTGTAAAGTATTTTGTAAACCTTAAAGAGCTACATAAATGCTAGTTGTTATTGTCATTATTTTAAAAAAATCCACCCGTCTCGTTTTATTCTGTGACATTCTTCTCTGAGAACAGAGTGATTGATCATGTAGATTCCGATATTCTTGGAACACTATAGCGAAAGTAGCTTCCTTGAACCCAAGAGATAATTGCTGTGACCTAAAGTATGCTGCTATAAGGGTAGCTAGGTGGTACAGTGAATAGGGTGCTGGGCCTGGAGTTCAAATCCAGCTTCAGACACTTACTAGCTGCGTGACCTTGGACAAGTCACTTAATCTTGTTTGCCTCAGGGCCTTCATTTTTAAAATGCAGTGCAGAAGGAAATGGCGAACCACTTCGGTATCTTTGCCAAGAAAACTTCAAATGGGGTCACAGGGAGCCAGGAATGACGAAAGCGACTGAACAACAACAGTTGGTTGGTAAAGATTGGTTAAATTCTGAATCAGTCGGACGTTGTTATCATCAGTTGTCCTTTAAACTGTGATTTTGCTCCTCCTCTGTTCCCTTCTCTGGCTTCTTCCCCCCTTACAGATCTTCTTGTCCAGCCCACTTTATTATCTAGATGAGGACCTGAAGTTTGAAGGGTACACCATCACATAATGGGATTGTGCTAGGCTTGTCAGTAGTACCTAGCCGAGTGTTGTAACTAGGCATGGGCAGCTGGGATTCTCTGCTCCTGAGTGGGTTATTGAGAAGGGGGCTGAAATTTTTCCCTATTTTCCCTGCTTCCACTAACTCCTTCCCCAGAAGAGAAGCAACGGATCCTCCCTTCTTTGTTAGGAGGCTCTCATTTCTCTGCTCCGTTTCATGGTCTGACTGTCCACCAATGTCCTTTTTTCCCTGCCCAGCTTCAGATCAGGCAGAATCAGTGACCTCACTTTGAGAAGGACAAACACCTCATGGTGTCTCAGAGTATGCTTCCTCCCCTTTATACTGTGCCCTAGTTCTCCACTTCTGTGCTTCAGGCATTCTCCTTGCCCTAAGTGAACATTTTGCTCACCGTAACTCGCACCCAGATCTACTGACATCTAGCCCAGGGCTGTCTCTTATGGCTCTTTGTATCAGGGAAGTCCAAGACCAGAACCCTCGCCATTAACTCCCATAAGGACAACTTATTTTTATGCTCTAATTCAAAACACCTGAGATGTGAGTGATTCTCCTAAGAAAATGCCACTTATTATACAGTTACAAAGGTATAGAGAGATGCCTCCTCTGAACAAATCTTTGTACTGGAAAGAACACTCAGTTTGTACTAACAGGACTTGGATTCAAATCCTGCTTCTTTGCTTGTGTCTGACTTTGGACAAGTGATTCAAACTCTATAAGAAATGTTAAGGGCTTTCCAGCTCTGAAACCTATGGATCTTACTGTTAGCTAGGAGTGTCTTCCTCCCCATTCCGAATGAATCCCCTCCTCCATGTTACAGTTACTCTGTGCTAGCCACCTTCACTGAGGAGGGGGATGTTTGCTTGGGAGAAGCTCCTTGGTGCCACAGAGAAAGAGCAGGATCAGATGTCTGACTAGGAATCAGAAGCCTGAGCTCTGAGAGCTCTGCCAATTATCACCAAGTCCTTTAACTTATTCAAGCTTCAGTTTCCTCATCTGTAAAATGGGAGACAGTCACACCTACCTTACCAGATTGTTTTGAGGATCTACTGAAATGATGCATCAAAGAACTTTCTGGCAACTATAAAGCCTAAGGACATAGAAGATGCTTTAGGTATATAACATAGCATAACATGACACAACGTAACATAACATAACACACATTACATAACACAGTATCACATAACACAACAACACAGCATAACATAACATCACATAATACAACATCACACAATACATCACACAACACATCACATAACACAACACAACAGCACATAACACAACATAACACAACACATCACATAACACAACATAACACAACACGACATAACACAGTACAACATCACATAACAACAACATCACATAACACAACATCACATCACATAGTGTAATACGATATAACTAATAAAATATGATATAATATACCATGATGTATATGATGGAATGTAATCAATACAGTATAATAGGTAGCATTTGCACGGCACATTAAGGTCTGCACAGGTCCTTGATGTTTATGTTACTCATCTGATCCTCACAAGAGCCTGAAGCAAACAGGCTGAGAAAAGCAACAGGGCCCAGGGTCTTTCAGCTGGTAAGTGTCTGAGACAGGGTTTGGACTCAGATCTCTCCGACCCCACACTTATCCGCTCTGGCATGGAGACAGCACTGCCACTGGCGCTCTCCTCGGATGTTCTGGACTCTGAAACGTTGTGCCAGCGTGACACAAGCCTGGGCAGGTCTTACCAGCTTGGAAACGTGGACCATGGACGAATGTCAGTGGAGTGTTAGCTTCGCTGCCTTCAGAGAGGCATATCACAGTGGATGGGCCACCAAATAATGAATATTTGGGACCACCGTAGGCTTTGACTCAGGAGTTAAGTGGAAAATGATGTCATGTTTGGAATCAGAGGACCTGGTTCTACACTTACTACCACCACCACCACTTACTACTGCTACTACTACTACTACTACCACTACTACTACTACTGCCACCACCACCACTACCACCACCACCACTTACTACTGCTGCTGCTACTACTACTACTACTACTGCCACCACCACCGCTACCACCACCACCACTTCCCACTGCTACTACTACTACCACTACCACCACTTACTACCACTACTACCACTACTACTACTACTGCCACCACCACCGCTACCACCACCACCACTAGCTAACATTTATGTAATATTGTAAGATTTACAAAGCACTTTACATGTGTTATCTCAGCTGATCCTCACAACCACCCTAGGAGGCGGGCACTACCTATGAGACCTTGGACAAGTCACTTCCCTCACTTCTCTGGGTCTCTGTTTCCTCATCTGCAAAATGAGAGAGTCGAACTAGAAAAGTGGTATATGGAATGAATGCTGACTTTGGAATCCAGGAACCTGAGTTCAAATTCCACCTCTTTCAAAGTCCCTTAAGCTTCCCTGGACTTCTTATTAGTCATCTATAAGTGATGGGATTGGAGCAGCTCTAACCCTTGGCTCCCAGGATTTTATGAAGACTATGGTTATGATGTCTGTGGGTGGAGGGAGTGTTCCAAAGGTTTAAGTCATGGCTAGACCTTTTGAAATGCGTAAGGAATGTGTTCAATGGGCGTTTATGGGCTGGCCTACAATCCTAAATGTTTAACCTTGTTTCTATGGGGAAAGTGCATTCTGAATTCTAAACAACCAATTTAGAGCCTTTTGGGATACAACTAGCTTGTAGTCCAAGTGCTGCCTCTGAGGGCCAACACCGCTCTGAGTGGTGTCTTTTCTACAGCAAATTCAGAGTGTATTTTAATCATATATTGTGAAAATTGTGTCCAAACTCCCATTGAGGGGGTGCCTTAAGTTGCTAGGCAGAGTTCAACACCGACTCATTTAGAGGATTAGTAAGAAAGGTTTGCTGCACAAGCCAACTCATCAGCCTCCCACCCTCTGCCCGCTTGGAGAATTCTGCGATTTTTAGCATACTGACAGTAAATTAAAATAGTTTTTACTTGTAAGTCCACATTAGGAAAAACAGCCACAACGATAATATTACTGCGAGGGGCAGTGCGTTTATGCAGCACTGTAAAGCTTACGGTACACTTTGCGGGTATTATCACATTTTACCCTCACTCTGCCCCAGGAAGCGGTAAGTCTTAGTACTATCACCATTTTTCAAATGGGGAAGTTGAGGCAGGCAGAGGTTAAGAGACTTGTCCAGGGTTATACATGAGGGGCTAAGACTAAATTTGAACTCGGATATTCCTGATTTCAAATCCAGGGCTCTATGAATTGTACATCCCGTGGCTTGTAATAATGGGTTAACTTAGGACTGTTAGGAAGACCTTGGTTCTAGCCACATCCCTGCCATTGGCTTTCTGACCCTAAGCAAATCTTTTGAACTCTCAAACCCCACCCCCGCCCCCTTCCCCCTGGGCACTTCTCTAAGACTGACTGCATTGGGAGAGGGAGGTGTTGGACGTGAAAGGATCCTGACCTTTATGCTTTACCTTACTATGCCTCGCCTCATAGCCACCCTTAGAGGCAGGTAGAAAGATTACAAATAAGGGTATCCTGATTTTACAGATGAGTTAAGTATTTGCCAAAGTTCACATGGCAAGCATGTTGCAGAACTGGGTTTTGAACCTAGAGCTTTGACTCCTCATCCCGTGGTCTTTTCTACCAAATGATGAGGAACCCAAGGTTCTGATTGTTGTTGTTCAGTCATTTTCGGGTGTGTCCAACATTTCATGATCCCATTTGGGATTTTGTTGGCAAAGATGCTGAGTGCTTTGCCGTTCCCTTCTTGAGGTCATTGTACAGATGAAGAAACTAAGGCAAACTGAGTTAAGTGACTTACCCAGGGTGACATAGCTACTAAGTGTCTGAGGCTGAATTTGAATTCAGGTCTTCCTCACTCCAGGTCCTCCACTCTATCCACAGCTCCACCTAGCTGTCCTAAGGTTCCGATAATTTTTTTTTTTTTGGAGGGCAATTGGGGTTAAGTGACTTGTCCAAAGTCACATGGGTCGTAAGTGTGTCAGGTGTCTGAGGCCGGATTTGAACTCAGGTCCTCCTGACTCCAGGGTTGGTGCTCTATTCACTGCACCACCCAGCCACCCCAGTTCTGGTAATTATTAACATATCATACTTTAAATGAACACAGCTGCGAGTTGGCCCTCTCATTAATTTCCAAAAGCTCCCAAGAAAGAATTGAAGTTGGGCTTTATTCGGTGACTTAATCATGACG
Source organism: Pseudochirops corinnae (assembly GCA_028646515.1). Lineage (NCBI taxonomy): Eukaryota > Metazoa > Chordata > Mammalia > Diprotodontia > Pseudocheiridae > Pseudochirops > Pseudochirops corinnae. The sequence continues at coordinate 145,457 of CM053587.1, forward strand.
CAGTCAGTCAGGCTTCAGGATCCGCCAGCCAGCCAGATGCAAAGATTTTTTTTGTCACGTCATATGCTATTGTCTTCTCTCAGGCTTGTCTTGTTTGTGTTGTTGTTTTTTTTAATTTTTCCAGATTCTTGTTTTACTTTTCAGAACACTGATGGCTGGGCGCTTTCTTTTGCGTTCCCTCACTTCCCTTGATGGACAGCCGAACCAGACTTTCTTGCCTGGTTGTGGCATTGCAGAGGCAGTGGTTCAGTCTGTGTTTTACCTCTGGTTCGACCTGGCCCTCTGTAGTTCCCCAAATGCTCTGGAGAAGCTAAATGTCAAGCACCTCGAGTTTCAGGTGAAGTTACTGGCCCTGGGACAGAACTGTGGGATCAGTTAGTCCAGGGTTTCTTCACCTGGGATCCATGGGCCCCTAGGATAGGTTTTAGGGCATCAGTCAGCTTGGATGGGGGAAAAGGTACCGGCATTTCTATTCCTACATCCTTATTTTTATTAGCTTTGAACTGAGATTTAGCATTTGCTTCAGTTATGGATGTAGGGAACAGGCATGTTTCTGAAAAGGGGCTCATAGGCTTCACCAGACTGCCAGAGGGGTCTGTGACACAAGAAGGGTGAAGGTCTGGTCTGGCCACTTCATTTTGCAGATGAGAAAACGGAAGGCCAGAGAGGTAATTATGACTTGTTCAAGAGCACACAGGAAGTAAATGATAACAGCAGTAATTATGACTGATCACGATACAGCGATTTACCCTGGTTATTTCAGCTAATTCCTACCACACCTCTGGCAAGAAGGTAGTGTTATTTCCCCCATTCTACAGATGAGTAAACTGAGACTCAGAGCAGGTAAGTGACTGCTTATAATGTCAGAGGTGACACCTGAATCCAGGTTGATTCCCACTCTAGGGTTTGTTCCACCGTACTGTACTTATTATATAGTGCTGGGATTACCACTGAGGACGTCCTTCTCCAAATCAAGAGTTCTCCTCACCATGCCGTCCTGGTGCTTCTTTTGCTAGCATGTTCTTCTTATTAAGTAATTAAATTAAGTAAATAGTTATTAAATGCTGACTGTGTTCATGGCACTGGGTGAAAAATATTTCATCTTTTGTGTGTGTGTGAATGGAAGTCCATATACTTCCCAGAAGGATGAGAGATTTGTAGTGTTATAAACATCATAGAGGACCTGGTTCTACCACCACCACCACTACCACCACCCTACTACTACTACTGCTACTGCTACCGCTACTACTACTACTATCGCCACTACTACTACTTTACTACTACTACTACTACTACTGCTACTACTACCACTACTACAACTACTATCACTACTACTACTACTTTACTGCTACTACTACTACTACTGCTACTACTACTACTACTACTACTGCTACTACTACTGCTACTGCTACCACTACTACTACTATTACTACTATCGCCACTACTACTACTTTACTACTACTACTACTACTGCTACTACTATCACTACTACAACTACTATCACTACTACTACTACTTTACTACTACTACTACTGCTACTACTACTACTATCACTACTACTACTACTTTACTACTACTACTGCTACTGCTACCAGTACTACTACTACTATCACTACTACTACTACTACTACTACTACTTTACTGCTACTGCTACTACTACTACTACTATCACTACTACTACTTTACTACTACTGCTACTGCTACTATTACTACTATCACTACTACTACTTTACTACTACTGCTACTACTACTTTACTACTACTACTATTTTACTACTACTATCACTACTACTACTAATTTACTACTAGCTAACATTTATATAGTGATTTTAATTTACAAAGCATTTTACGTGTGTTTCTCACTTGATCCTCACAACCACCCTTGAAGATTTTATTTGCTTCCTTCTACTCCCTTCCCCCATAAATCTATATCGACAAATAGATTAAAATGATCACAAGGTTCCCATAGAATGTTTCTGGGTGGGGATGTTTGTCGGTCTCTCCCACATAGTCAGAGCTTTGACTAGAGCTATTTTATAGTAAATAGTAGTAAATAGCTGTAGTAAATAGCTCCCACATAGCACACTGGATAAATCTCAACACAGTCTTTAAGCAAGCTTTCCTAAACCGGGTAATCATGCATGTCAGTTTGTTTCTTAGAGAAAAGTGTTGTCTGTAGACATGGTATTTTCTGAATGATAAGGATGATTAATTGGTTTTTTTTAAGTAGTCTTTTGTGAGTAACAAGTACAGACATGAGTGACTTTGAGTAAATATATGTTACTAAAAGGATTATAATTCAGTGCCAGTAAAACTCAAGGAATGGGTGATGGCTTTCCTTTCCTTGGAAATTTACAGATGTCAGTTCTTCTACCACAAAAAAGCCCATATTCTCTCTTTCCTCCTTCCCCATCCAGCTGCGTGATTTGGGATAAGGCACTGACCTTTTTCTTTCAAGTTTCAGGTTCTCATCTGTAAAATGGGAAGGGGTTGGTGGTGGGATTAAACCAGATTATCTCCCAGGTTCCTTTCATCCCTAATATTGCATGATGCTATGATTATTTGGCTGCTAGGTGGCAAATCATGTCTCACAGTTGATTCCAAAGTTCTTCAGAGGGACCTTGAGAGTGTCCTTGTATGGCTTCTTCTGACCTTTATGTGAGCACTTGCCTTGTGCGAGTTCTCCATAAAATAGCCTTTTAGGCAGATGCATGATTGATTGGAGTTGTGCCCTCTGTAGTAAATAAAGTTTGAATGCTTGGCAGGTCATCTTGAGAAGGGACATAATTGTCTTAATGGTACCTTGCCTTGCCCGGTGATCTTAGAATCTTCCTAAGACAATTCATATGGAAGCGATTCAGCCTCCTGGCCCAGCACGGATGGACTGCCCAGGTTTCACAAGCATGCGGTACATGCATACACGTAGTAGCAGAAGATGGAACACAGAGTTCAGGAACAGTAAATAGTCATGGACATGGATGAGTTCTTTGACGGGAGAAGGTGGCAGAGACCAGAGGGCAATCACTCAGTTTCAGAGAAGATTCAGAATTAGCGGACAAGAAAAGAAGGACAAGCTGGCGGAAGATACGAGGGGTTGGGACGAGTGGTGGGAAGAGCCTTCAGGCCACAGACCGTCTTGTGCCTGAATTCTGCAGCTGCTAGGGTGTTGTCTCTTCTGATAACTGAGTGTAAGCCCCTGAGAGAAGGGAAGGATGGTTTCACCTTTGAATTTGCACCTCTAGCGCCTAGCACCTAACAGTGTTCTTGTTCAGTCGCTTCAGTTGTTTCCGACTCTCTGTGACTCCAGTTGGGGTTTTCTTGGCAGAGACACTGGAGAGGTTTGCCTTTTCCTTCTCCAGCTCATTTTGTAGATGAGGAAACTAAAGCAAACAGGATTAAGTGACTTGTCCAGGGTCCCACAGTTAATAAGTAGCTGAGGCCAGATCTGAACTCAGGAAGATGAATCTTCCTGACGCCAGGCCTGGCACTCTGTCCACTTTGCCATCTAGTTTATTGACTGCTTGTCAAAATAAGTTGGTTAAAAAATGAGATGACTTAGTCTAATATCTGAGCTCACATCATCCCAGCCAATTCACTTTCCAGGATAAAAACCCTCTTCCAAGGTGGTACCCAGTTGCCCCAGGCAAAGGTGAGATGACTAAATAAAGAGAGAGGTGGCCAGATGATCAGTGCGACTCATTACTACTTTTTTGGGAGACAGTTTAAAGCATGTGAATTGATTGGTGTGGTTGATGTGAGTAATATCTTCATAAGAGAAATATGGCACCCCTCTCGCAAACAAGTTTCCATAAAATGAGACCAACTTATATCATTTGATTGGCATTGGACTGCACATTGCCAGGTGGATCAGAGGTACTCTAAGGTTTGGTGGTAAATGGTTTCCGTTCCAGGCACAGGGAACACCACTGGACCCACCCAATTGAAGATTGTTCTGTTTCATTTTTTAAATTACCAATGGGTGATACATATTTAGGTAATCTCTGTATCCAGGTACATATAAAAAGTGCCTTCTTCATGACTCTTGGTGCATTACTTCCACACTGAGAAAATACATCAGCTTGATTTCCAACTAAAATGCAAAACTTCCGTTTGATTCCCAGGGAAGCTGTTTTAGGACTCAGGCATCATTGGGGCATAGCCAATCAGCTTTCAGTTATCCCTGAAAATGGGGTCAGGGAAGACACAGGCCAGCAACCTCCACATATAAGGTAAAAGCTCTCATTTTGTCTTGAGAGGCCACAACTCCTATGTAAGCTTTACTGCCAGGAGGCAGTAAAATGGACTGATGACACTTTTATCTCCTTTCCTTTCTCTGGCTGAGCTTCTGATAGAAGTGTTAATGAGCAGTGAAATGGTCAGGGATAGAAAGAGAGAGAGGGATGGAACAGGAGGGGGAAAAGAGAGAGAGAGACAGAGAGAGAGAGAGAGAGAGAGAACGAGAACAAACAGAACAGATGCAAAAGCAGCTCCTTTCTACTGAACAGAGTGGATTGCGTTGCAGGCAGTATCAGCTTTGTCCCTGAGTTTCTGTTCATTCCTCTCATTATTAATAATGGACAGAGGATGTGCAGTGTGGACTCCAGCTTCAAATAGGACACCAATGCTATTATGTGAAAAGTAAAGAAAGGTGCGTTACGTTGTTCAGACCCAAGTCCCCGGGTGTAGCAAATTGAAATACTCATTGGTTTCTCTTTAGGAAATTTTTGCGAGAGAGACAGAGAGAGGCAAGGCAGCCTCTAGCCACTGAAGAACCCAAGAGACTTAGTTCTTTGCTAGGTCTCCACTGAAGTCATGGCCATCTTGTGTGGAATATATTTGCCACGAGAGAGTTGAGCCAGAAAAGAAGAGAATTTCCAGGGCTTGTTTTCACCCACATTCAGTCCTTGTTTCCCATACATGGTGGTTTTTGTAAAGCAGGGACTGTGGTCCTTCTGATTTGATTCTGAGTGTCAGCTTCATCCCTCAGTCAATTAAGGAAGGACTCTGGACAGCTTCTCCCAGGAACATTTTCTCTATCAGCTCACTCTTCTTGCTTGTAGGGCCTGAGAAAGGCGTGATTAAACCCACTCTCCCTGTGCTTGGCCTGTAAACAGGGCTGTTAGTGCTTTGCTTTCATAAGCATGAAATTCCCTTACCAGACTTAAAAAATAATAATAAAAATGTAAAAAAAAAAGCCACCATTTGTTTCCCCTGCTGACTCTGGCAGTTTCTTCTAGAGTACCTTCCAAACTTTGTGTACAGAAATTCTGCCTTCTAGGCTTGTTCTTTTCCTGCAGAATGGTTTTGACCTCATGTTTTTTAATAAGTAAATATTTCTGAGACTATTGGCACCACAGGTTTATTCCTTCTAGATTTTGTTTTGTGCTCAACCACTAGAATCTCCATGGTCTCTTTCTTAAAAAAATCCTTTTTTGCAATATAGGCTACATCTAGCCAACTTCTTTCCTTGTACAAATTTTCAGAATCCAGCTTCCTTTCTATCGTCCCCTTCCCCAAATACTTTTATTATTCATAGGGTCTTCTTTTGAAAAATATTTAACTCATACCAACAGCTGGACAAGTCAGTTTCATGGATCTTCACATCAGAGACTGGAACAGGGGAAAGCATTTTCTATCAGGTCCTTGAATTCTTACTCATGATTAGGACTTAATCATTGGCCAAATTGTTATGCTTGAGCACTTAAGTTTATTCAGCATCTTGCTAGGCACTATCAAGGGATATAAAGAATTAAACTCTGACCTCATGAAGCTCGTGACTCTGAACACTGAAAGCCACCTTTATTGATCCATCCATCAGTTAATCAACACATTTGTTAAACAATTGCCCTGTGCCAGCCCCTGTGCTAAAGACTGGGAATATAAATATAAACACAAAGGGGCAATCTCTGCCCTCAAAGAGCTTATGTTCTAATGGGGGAGTACAACATGTAAAAGGAGGGTGAAAAGAGATGGGGAGCACGAAGGTCAGCCAGGTGAAAAAATGAAGCCACAACTGGCCGGGGCAGCCTCCTTAAATAGAGGAGCCATCCAGGGGGAGGGAGGGGCTGCAGCAGGGTATAGGGTACTTGCAAGGCAAGAATTGAGGGCTGGAGTGATTCATCTCTCAGAAAAGAGGTTTCTGGAACATGGTAGAAAAGTTCAGATAGCAACCTGGGGAGAAAGGATCAAATGATGCTTTATTCCTAGTACCTTCCCCTTCAAAGCCATGAATCTTTGTCATGCTGTCATGAAGTGACTAGAGATGGCCTTGGATTAAGGAACACTTGGCAGCTGGACAGCTCAGTAGATGCAGCACTTGGTCTAAGAGCTGGGAAGACCTGAGTTCAAATGTGGCCTCAGACGCTTACTGTGTGATCCTGGGCAAGTCACTTAACCTCTGCCTCAATTTCCCCATCAGTAAAATGGAGATAATAATAGCATCCACCTACCAAGGCTGTTGTGAGGATTAAATAAGATTGCAATTATGAAGTGTTTAGCACAGTGCCTGGCCCATAGAAGGCGTTTCCTAAATGTTAGCTGTTATGATCCAAGTTCCCATCTCTGTCACAAACTGGCCGTGTGACCTTGAGCAAGTCACCTAATCTCTCCTTGCCCCAGAAAGTTGTCAAGGAGCATAAGTTAGAAATGAGTCAAGGCCCTGCATTATCAGAGGGAGTGTGTATAAAGGATTCCCTAGTTTTTCCAAACTTCGCACCCCCACCAAAAATGTTTTATAGAGTTATTATAAATTAGAGGCAGGTAGGCAGAGTGGTGGGTGGAGTACCTGGCCCGGAATCAGGAAGACTCATCTTTATGAGTTCAAATCTGGCCTCGCACACTTACTAGATGTGTGACCCTGGCCAAGTCACTTAATCCTATTTGCCTTGGTTCCTCCATAAAATAATCTGAGAAGGAAATGGCAAACCTCTCCAGTATCTTTGCCAAGAAAACCTTAAAAAGGGATCATGAGGAGTCAGACATGACTGAAAGAACAAGACAACAACAGTTATAAATTAATGGGGCTTATTTTTGTGTGGCTTCTAAAAGTATCCTGAAGACATTTTAAACAAAGGAGTTCCATAAATGTCTTAAACAACGATAGCATTATTGCAATTAGCATATAGTCTCTGAAGGGATTACTAGGAAGGGCCGTGTTCATTTGAATAGCAAAGTTATTATGTTTATTAAAAATAATTATTACTTATGCTTATTCTTTGTACAATGCTTAAACTACGTCAAAACTTGAAAGAACTGCAGTTTCATCAGTGTGTAGGTACTCTCTCTACTAGTGCAGAATTCCACTCCTGTATAAATGTAGTACATGGTCTCCAGGCTGGAAAATCCGGCCCTCTGCCACCAATCTGGCGATGAACCTCTCCAGACTTCCCCAGGCTGTGCATCAAAGAACCAACGTGAGCCATCTTTTCTTGCAGCCTGTCTCATATATGACAGGACTTTGTAAAGCTCAGACTCTGCTGACGTAGTCTTTTAGCATGCCGTATTGAGGCATCAGAGTAGGACTTTGAAGATGCCTAACTTAGTGCCACTTACAAGTAAATGCTTCATCAAGGATACTAAGGTCCTCAGCTTATTTTGAGTAATGAAAAGAGTGCTGGGTTTGGAATCAGAGAGCCTAGGTATGGCTACCTGTGTAACCTTGGCTTTCAGTTTCATAGTTTACAAGGTAGAGGCACTGAAAGAGAGAAATTAGATTTGGGATCTGATTCTCACTAATAAGGAAGAAGTGATGAGAACCTTTGGGGAAGTGACTGATACCTGTTAAAGTATTGAACAAGACTGTGAGAGTCATGAGACCATGCCATAGGAAGATTGGTTGAAAGAGGCAAGCATGAGAATCCCTATGGCAGGGACATGAAGCTGTGTTGAAGTTTTTTGGAAGGCCTGTCATGTAGAAGAGGTATCAGACATCTTGTCTTTGGCCACCCGTGGCAGAATCTGGAGCATTGGGTACAAGTTATAGAAGAAAATTTAGGCTTTGTGTTAGAAAGATCTAACAGGGTCATCTCCAAAGTGGAATGGGCTAGGGGCAGCTAGTGGCACAGTGAATAGGGCACCAGCCCTGGAGTCAGGAGGACCTGAGTTCAAATCCAGCCTCAGACATTTGACACTTACTAGCTGTGTGACCTTGGGCAAGTCACTTAACCCCAATTGCCTTGCCTTCTCCCCTCTAAAAAGACCAAACAAACAAACAAAGCAGAATAGGCTGCCTCAGGTGGGAATGGGTCCTCTTTCCTTGATGGTCAGGGACTGGATATGGTTGCTTGTTGGCTATGGTGAAGCAAATGTTCTTTCTGAGGGTCTGACTGATCAGGGGTGGGCAAACTTTACTGAGTTAAGAATGGCTTTTGCATTTTTAAATAAAGTTTTGTTGTAGTTAAAAATATATAAAAAACCAAACCATTCTTAGCTCAGGGACCATAGAAAACAGGTAACAGGGCTGGAGCTAAAATTTACTGATCCCTGGTCTAGATGACTGCCAAAGTCCCTTCCAACTCTGAAATGACATGATTTTGTGTTCTGTAAAATAGACAGTTAAGATCTCTACAATCCTTAGAGTTCTAAATCCCCTCTTCATGTGTCCTGTATTGATATATTTTTGTCAGGGTGTGATGGGTTCAGATCTCAGTTGTGGAATGAAAAGCTCCTTCTCCCACCCGTAAAGAAGTGCATTTGGTCAGGACTCCTTTACCTTGTTTTAATGTCCTCGAGCATGTTCCTTAGTATTCCCCCTTGTCATGAATCCCCCACAATTTCCTGTTGCCTCATTCACTGATTGTTTTAACAAGTCATGGGTAAGGTTTTGGAATCCACGGTCAACTTCATTCTTTCCTCTCCACTCAGTGAACCGCTTCAGTTCTGGCATGTAAAACATCACCAGCTTTGACATGATAACAATAACTACTCATATTTATGTCCTACTGTAAGTTCTGCTAAGTACTTTCCTCATAATAACCCTGGCAAGGTGGTAGTAGGAGTATTGTTATGCTGTTAGGTACTGAAGTACATACAACCCTGGACCTGGAATCAGCAAGACCTGTGTTCAAATCCAGCCTTGGATTTGTATGACCCTAGGCAAGTCACTTAACTTAAACCTCTGCCTCAGTTTCCTCATCTATAAAATGGGGATATTAACAGCACCTATCTCACAGGTTTGTTATGAGAATCAAATGCCTGATAGCAGAATAAATGTGTGCCCAAGATGAGATTCAGATTCAGGTCTCTTGCCTCTAAGCCCAATACTCTGACTAGGGTACAGTAATGCCTCTCTTAGGATCAGTGAGTGACTCAGCTCTTTATAGTATATTTTAATGTTAAGGGAATTTGAAGATCTTCCCTGCCCCTTAATAAACCCATGTGGTCTGCTTTGATCTTTGGCCCAGTGCACAGCTTGAGTCACATGGTGGAAGGAGCTTGCTGAACACACGGAGCAGAAAGAGCACGTGAGGTGGAGCTGAGAGAGAGGAGACAGAGAGAAGTAGAGCAGGTAGTGTGGGTGAGAGAGAGAGGGGAATTTTGCCTAAAGGACCCTGTTTGTGGGGAGGCCTGAGGGAGGGAAGGCTTGGCGATGGCAGTACTCCCTGCATTGGTAATGTGTACCAACTTCTTTAATACCATGGGGGATTTGGCTTTCTGGTATATGAATAAGTAACTTGGTTTTGTCATTGAAGAAGAGAGTCTGTTATATCTTGTGATTCAAACCTGGAAATACACCTGCATATTCATAGCAGCCACTGTGGATATCACATTGGCTATATACATACATACATACACACACAAACACACACAGACATTGATTTTGTTTCTATCATGGTAAAATCTGATGAGATAATGAAAATGCCCCTAAGGCTAATGAATTGGATTTTGTAAATTTTCACAACATTTTCAGGAACATTAAAAATGAAAGTCTTTTCTTTACTCAAGTAAAGACTATAATTAAGGATACATTTTGGAATTTAGTGGTACCACTATTAGTTCATATCCATGATTAGCAGATACTAGAAAATGAAAATTATCTATTCTGAAATCATGTCATATTATTGTTTTTTTTTAAATGATATTTTGGTTTTTTCTCCAAATTACATGTTTAAACAATTTTTACCATTTAAAAAACATTTTGAGTTCCAAATTCTTTCCCTTCCCCCCTCTTTTCCCCCTTTCCTGAGACAGTGAACAGTCCAATATAGGTTATACACGTGTAGTCATGTAAAACATTTCTAAGTTAGTCCTTTTGTACGAGAAGACTCAGTAAAAGAAGGAAATAAGGAAAGAAAGGAAGGAAGGAAGAAGGAAAGATGGTGTGCATCAGTCTATATTCAGACAATATCAGTTCTCTCTCTGGAGTTGTGTAGAATGTTTCATCAGTGAATCCTTTGGGATTGTCTTGTGTCATTGTCTTTCTGAGAACAGTTAAGTCATTCATATTTCTTCATTGTTACTCTTGCTTTTTAAAGATAACTTAGAAAATTTTCCTAAATAGTGAAGTCTGAGCTCTCAGCCTGTGTTACTTAATGTTGGACAGTGTTTAGCACATTATGAGATCTAAACCACTTTTACTAACATCTCACCTCTGATAGTCACTGTATCATGCTGGGAAAATCACTGGATCTCCCTGGCCTGAGGTTCCTTCTCTGTCCAATGAGAGGAGTGGATTACGTGGCCCCTGAGGTCCCTTCTGGTTCTGGATCTATGATATCCTTTGAGCCTTACCACAGTCCTGTGAAGGATGTAGGGTTGGTATTACTGTTTCCATTTTTCAAATGGGAAAAATGAAGTGCAGGCACATCATGGAGTACTGGACGGATCACTGAATTTAGAGTCCCCAAATTGTAGTCCTGGTCCTGACTATGGTGTGAAAATCACTTTTATCTCCCTGGCCTCCATTTATTATTCTCTAAAATACAAGAATTGGACTAGGTGATCCTTAAGGTCCCTGCTAGGTGGAACAGTGGATGGAACACTGGGCCTCTAGTCAGGACAACCTGAGCTCAAATACAGCCTCAGATACTTACTAGCTGTGGGCTCTGGGGCAAGTCAACTAGTCTCTGTTTGCCTCAGTTGTCTTAGCTGTCACTTGGGGATAATGACAGCACCGGTCTCCCCGGGTTGTTGTGGGGATCAAATTAGATAATGATTGTAGAGCGCATCGCTCAGTGCCTGGCACGTAGTAAGGGCTATGTAAATGTTCGCTATTATTACTCTAAATCTGTGGTCTTATGAGTTAGTGACAGAACGGGACCTCGAACCCGTGTCTCCTGGTTCCCAGGACAGAACTTTTTTCTTTTTAAAATTTACTGATGTCATGTGTTTGGGTTTTTTTTTTTTAATAGTTATTTCCCAATATATTTTCCCTTATTGAAGCTGCTGGGTGGCATCATGGGGAGAGCATTAGCCCTGGATTCAGGAAGACCTGAGTTCAAATGTGCCCTCAGACACTTACTAGCTGTGTGACCCTGGGCAAGTCACTTAACCTCTGCCTGCCTCAGTTTCCTCAACTGTAGAATGGCAAAAATAATAGCATCTCCTCCCCCCCCAGGGTTATTGCAGGGATCGTTTGAGGTAATGTGTGTAAGGTGCTTTGCCCAGTGCCTGGCAGATAAGAGGAAATATATCAATGCCCACTCCTATCCCTCCCCATCGAATCCTCTTTTTTTTTTTTTTTTGCAGAAAAGGAAATAGTTTGAGCAAAATCAACCAATAAAGGGCCCCATTTAAAAAAATCATTCTTATTGATGCCTTTTGTGTTTATGGGACATTTGTTGCTGAAATCTGTTCCGCCTCCTCTCATTTACCTTGGGTGTATACCTTGTAGGGAGATCTCTGGGTGAAAGAGGATGGATATTTTAGTCATTGTTTTGTAGCAGTTCTCAACCTGTGGGTCGCGACCCCTTTGGGGGTCAAATGACCCTGTCACAGGCATTGCCTAAGACCTTTGGAAAACACATATTTCTGATGGTCTTAGGAACCAAGACACTGCTCCTTTGTTGGTCTCCAGGCAGGTCTGCCCACATGCAGATATGCCCACATACAAGTATTAAAGGGTTGGGGTGTTAGAAAGGTTGAGAACCACTGGTTTAAAAAATAATTCTAAATTACTTTCCAGAATGCTTGGACCCATTCAAAGGCCTGCCAACACTGTATATAGTATGGTTTAAAATTGCATTTTAACATTGTTTTAATTTATATTATTGGAGTCATTGTATCTAACATTCTGGTACTTCTGTCTTGCTGCATCATTTCATACAAATGTTTAATTCCCGTGTTTCTCTGAATTTCTCCTATTGGTCATATAATTTTCCCCCCTAGGCCCATGATTTTGTTTGTGTAGGGAATTTCTGGTATGGAAACTGCTCCTACTAGTGAAGATGAACCCTTTTCCTGTAATCTATAGTCTTAAGAGAATTGTCTGGTATACTGTGAGGTTGAATATAAACCCAGCCAGTATAGAGGCAGGATTCAAACCCAGGACTCAAACTTCCTGACTCCAAGGCTGGTCCTCTCTCCACTATGTCATTCTACTACTGAAGTCCTAGTGTCTTCAGACAGGTAATACATTAAATTCTCATACTACAGTTTGTCTAGTCATCCCTCCATCTGCAGAAAGCCAGTTTGTTCCCAGTTTTTTGCTGCCATAAAAAGTATATTTTGGTGTACATGGGACCTTTCTATCTCACATCCTTGAGGCATATTTCCAATGGTGAGATTGCTGAGTTGAAAGCTTTGAACAGTTCAGTGACAGGGGTTGAGCCTACTCCCAGCTCTGCCTGTGTGTTCCTGTGCCTGTCTTCCAGTGTTGACCATTACACCAGTGTGTGAGGTGGGACCTCAGTTATTTTAATTTGCATTTCTCTCATCATTTGTGATTTTAAAGGCTTTTTTTTGTTAGTGTGGCTGTTTTAGTGCTTTCCCTTCTCTGTCTCCCTGCTGCTCCCTGTAATACGCATGCTTAAGTGGGATGTCATGGATACATGTGAGTTCTAGATTCCCTTTGGTTGTCCATGGGGAACATCAGCCACAAAAGCCGTGTTTCATCACACTGTATTAAATTCTACTCTCTACCACTCTGGTTAATATATTTGTTTACAAAATGTTTAGAAAGTCATTTTTATAATAGATGGGTGCACGGTACCCTAGTAAAGAATTGGGTTATTGATCTGGGTCCTTTTTCCTTTTCCCAAATAATAATAAAAAAGATTGAGAGGCTTGTATTGGCCATTTATAGATAGAAATTGCTGGGAAGCTGTGAAAGCTTCATTATTACATTCTCGGCACTGTATGTGTCAGCTCTTATGCTAGAGAAATTGAATCAATTTTACTGCTATGTAGGACTGAAATATCAATGGCATTTGTTTTCCTTGCAGAAACTTATTTTACTTTTCCTTTGGTGATAGCCTCTTTGCTGAATCTGGTTTCCCAGGACTCACAGCACTAATTGATTTCAGAGCTTTCAGCAAGATGGGTTACTAGGTTGAATGTCAGAATGGTGATCCCCTGCCTTAGTGTACATACTGCCTGGGTCCATAAACTGGGATCTTACTGAACATTGGAAATGAGAAAGAATTGTGGGTTATGATGGTCATGAGCCAGAAACATGAGGATTCAGAAAAGAGGAGACATAAATAAGCAGCAGTTGTCCTTGGAGACGTCGAGCCTGGCAGCCAGGATGCCAGGACGTGTTTCTTGAAGCGTTTGAGGCTTTTGATAAGTATATAGAACATTAATTGGACCAAATCAAGAATGTCAGGAAAACACTAGTTAGTAGAAAAGCCTAAGAAAAGTCCCTCCCCTCCTTCCTTCCACCACCACGTATCTTCATCTTTTGAAGACTAATCAGGACATCTGTTTCATGTGATTCCAAACTCACCTTTCAGGTTTATAAGTACTTCCATTGTAAACTTGGCTATTTGGAGATTTATAATTATTTATAAACATGCAATCAGGGGGTAGGCTAGGTGGTACAGAGAATAGAGTACCAGCCCTGGAGTCAGGAGGACCTGAGTTCAAATCCAGCCTCAGACACTTAGCACTTACTAGCCATGTGACCTTGGGCAAGTCACTTAACCCCAATTGTCCCACCCTTCCCCCTCCAAAAAAAGCAAAAAAAAAACCCAAAAATTCAATCAGGGGTGAAACTTGGCATTCAAAAATCTTTGTTCAGGAATCTGATTGTTCCTATTCTGAGACAGAGAGAGAGAGAGAGAGAAAGGGAGAAAAGCCATTGTAGGCTTTTGTGTTTGGTAATTCCCTTCTTTTCTAGAATTCAGGGGCTGTACACTCTTCTCTAATGATCTGCAACCCAGTTAGTTTTCTTCACTCAAGCACCGTGATAACAATAGCCAGCCAGCGTTCATATGGCCTTTTATGGTTGATTTGTGAGGACTTCACAAATATTACTTCATTTGATCCTTCCTGTAACCCTGAGAGGCAAACAGGTTAAGTGACTTGCCCAGGGTTACACAGCCAATAAAGAAATCGAGTTAGGATTTGAACTCAGGTCTTCCCAACTCTGGGGTCAGCACTCTATTCACTGAGCCACCTAGCTATGGCACAATGGGTCCATTGGGGAAATGCTGTCTGTGGTAAGAGACTTACTACCCTGTCAGTTTGTCTTCAGTTCCTCTTGAGACAGAAGCCTAGAGATCTTTAAGCCAATCTAGGCCAGGGGTTCTGTTTGTTTCATGGACGCCGTTGGCAATCTGGGGAAGATGTCAGACTTCTTCTTGGAGTCATATTTGTTGCCTGCGTTAACAATTGCAGGAAATGCTAAATTTCCGTTAGAGGTTAATGAAAGCAAAGATGAATTTTTTCCCCATCCAAATTCAAGAACCACTAGGAATCTATCTGTAGAGCCCTTGGAAGTTCATGGAACCCAGTGCAGAACCCCTCATTATTCAGGTAGGGACATTGAACTTCAGAGAGGATAGTGATTCAATGATATGCCCAGGTCAAGCTGTTAATGAAAGAACTGACCTTGATTCCTAGGTCTGACTCCCGGCCTGTTCCACCATTCATCTTAGCAATAAGCCTCAGTTATTAAAAAGGAATCTGAAATAACAAATAAGATTTTTATAATATTTCAATGTCAGCAGGCTGCCCCAAGTCTAGTGCCTCTTAACGTGTAGCAGCAGCATAAAGTACCAGAAAGAAACTAGGGTTCAATCAGCACCGCATTTACTGAGAAGCCTCCTTTCCTCAGCCCCCAACTTACAAACCACAGTCCCTATGAATTACCTGTCGAATCACACCCAACTATTTAGAGGCTCTAAGATGGTTTTGAGCCTTGCTCCCAGAGGATGTCATGTGTTTGCTCTGGCGCATGTATTTAATCATGGCCGTTAAAGGAGGTTGAAATGGACTGATGATAAACAGCTTGTGTTGTGAGCACATAAAATCCCTGCATTGTATGAAGGGCTTCATTCCCAGCCCTGGACCACATACTGTTGTTGAGTTGTTTCAATCGTGTCCCCATTTGGGGTTTTCTTGGCAAAGATACTGGAGAGGTTTGCCATTTCCTTCTCCTGCTCATTTTACAGAGGAGGAAACTGAGACAAACAGGGTGAAGTGACTTCCCAGAATCACACACCTAGTAAAATGTCTGAGACCAGATTGGAACTCAGGAAGATAAGTCTTCCTGACTCCAAGCTTGGTCCTCTCTCCACTGCGCCATTAAATCACATGGGAAGGTAAAGAAAATACGGCCTCAAAAACTATAATGAGAATTCCTAATAGTTCTATTTCCCACTCCTTGTAGTATGATACTTATACATTGTCATATGTAGCAGGAACATTATGCTACTCACTGCTTGTGAGGAGGTAGTGTCTCATCGAATGTACCCCCAGCTCCTGCACAATGACGGCTGCACTGAAGGTTCTTAGCAGATGCTTGTTGACTGGCTGATTGATTGCTGTATTTACTTGTCTACTTTATACCTTTAAATCTTTTCCTCCTCTGCTCCCCTGTGCTATGTGCACATATGCGTGCGTGTGTGTGCGTGCATGCATATACAAATACATAAACATACAGCCTCTGCAGACCAGAAGCTCACTTTGCGCCTTTCTTTGTCCTGAGTAGCAGTAGCCACTCTGAAGATAGGGCAGGAAAACTTATTAAGAGTCAAGTCCAGCCTGTGTGATCATTGTTCACAGATCTTTAGCTGCTCTTACTAAGGCTTCAAAATCTCTTTCAGGAAGGACATCGGCATTCAGAAATCTCTGTTTATGAGTCGGATTTTCCTATTCTGAAAAAACTTTATAGCTGCCGGATTTCCCTCCCCCATTTTACATATGCATAAAAAGAAACCATTGGAATAAATATGAGAGTTAGAAACTCAGCTTCTGTTTTGGAAAGCATGTGACACTGTTAACAAACATTGTCTTTTCCACGGAGGTGAGTGGCAACAGCATGAGAGGAAAGGTCATGATGGGAGGAGGGACCAGGTCTGGCTTTTGGAATCAAGAAAATGCAGGGTTTCCTTTAACGTGGAGAATACCTGCTGGCCTTATATGAAACAGGGAAGACCATGTAGTCATTTGCCATTGTTTCTAAAAACAGAGTCTTTTGGATACAGTTAGGCAGAGACGGTTTCCTCTTTGTCTCCCCAGGTGCCTAGCAGAGTACCTGGTGCAAAGAGGGCTCTTAATAAATGTTGGTTGTGCACAGGGAGGGTATGGAAGGCAGGGGTCTGTAGCAGAATGGGTCTTGAATGTCTCTGTCTGCTTACTTGTTGGACTCCCTGTCCTCTTGGGAAGGGGGCCAAAAGGAAATGAGCTGATGACACGTTGTTCCAGACTGAGGATGGTGTGCCTCCAAGTTCAGCAATGGCTGTGTGCCTATCCATTCCCATCCGAGATGACTTCTCCCAATGGGGAGTGCCTTCTAGGGGGTAAGTGTGAGGGTAAAGAAAGCAGATGACATTGTTAAAAGTACAGCTGCTCTCAGATCTGCATTAGAATACAGACCCTCCTTTGCTAGACTGAGCTTTGGTTTAAAGGTTACTAGAATCTCCCTGATCCCTTCTGACCTAAATCCCATTGATGAGCATGTTCACGAGGTGTTCTTCTGTCTTCACAGATTGGATAGAATTGTGTTTATTAACACACTGATCATTCATTCATTTATTCAGCAGATTTATTTAGTATCCAGGATGCAAGTCATTGTGGTAGGGGCTGCAGGGCATGCAAGACACAATCCCTTTCCTTAAGGAGCTTAGTTATAAGGAAGATAACTGACCAGGTAGAGGAGTGCACAGATAACTATGCCAGCAGATGCTGTGAGACAGTGACCAGCTGTGCAATCATATTTCAGAAGAGTGTGTTCATTCTTGAATGTGGAAATCTTGAAGTCTTCAGGAGGGAGGTGATACTGGAATTAGGCTTTGAAAAATGAGTGTAATTCCAGTAGAAAGAAAGGGAGGAGGAGAGAGGGGCATTTCAAGTGGAGGGAATGGTACAAGCAAAGACGTAGAAGTAGGGGCAGTGAGTAACCAAGTTAGATCAGAGCATAATGGGAGCTAAGCCAGGGAAGATCCCTTGAGAGCAGAGCATTGAAAGCTTTCTAAGGAATTTGGTAGGCAGTAGGAAGCCATTGGAGATTTTTGATCAAAAGAGTCACCCCATCAGATCTGTGCTTCAAGACTAAACTGGGAGAATAGGCTGGATAAGAGAGAAGGGGACAGGATTGGAGGGAAAATGGCTAACGGCCTATTTCTGAGAGCCAGAAATGGAAATGGTGGGAACCTGGGACAAAAGTGACCATATCATCTTAGATAAGGATAGACAAATCAGTTGATAAAGAGTGGAGTAATGGACATGGTCCGAAATGTGCTGGAACACTTAGGAAAATGGATTCCAAAGAGTTAAGAGAAAAGGTAGATGGGATTCTCTGGCCTAAAACTACAAAAAATTGACCAGCTCAAAAGTGATAGGGCCTTGAAAGCAAAAACTCTGAAGAGAGAATTAAAAATTATTCTTGCTCCCAGTTTTGTTGTATATTTGAAAAGAAGAGTACGTTGTGCATAGTAGAGTTGCGATTTCGTGGGCAATCATCTTTTTCTTTTATTATTCTGTATTATGGAAATGCTTATTTTATGTCATAAATTAAAACAAAATTTTAAAAAATTATTCTTATAGGCAAGAAGAGGGTATTGAAAGAGACTCATGTTGCTACACAAGCAACTTCTTGAGGAAATCAAATTTTAAAAGATGTACAAAGATGGAAACAAAAGCTTATTTTTGTTCACTCATTTCAGTAATGTCTGACCCTTTGTGACCCCATTTGAGATTTTCTTGGCAAAGACTGGAGTGGTTTGCTGTTTCCTTCTCTAGCTCATTTTATAAATGAGGAAACTGAGGCAGACAGAGTAAGTGAAGTGACTTGCCCAGAGTCACACAGCTAATAAGTATCTGAGACCAGATTTGAACTCAGCATTATGAGTCTTCATGACTTGAGGCCTGGTGCTCTATTCACTGCAGCCTCTAGCAAAGGTATATAACAGGATTAATTACTCCCCTCCTCCCCGCAAAAAAAAGCATTACAGTTCTGTTCATTTTTTTTATTTTTAAACTCTTTAGAGACAACAAAAAAGTGCTTTTAAAGTTATGTTGAAAGCAAGCAGAACAAGAAAGGCATGGAAGAGACTGGCACAGATAAAATGAAGTTGATGAACAAGTGGAACTCAAGATAAATGAGGAGTTAGAGTAGGCCAGGCCCAGATGAATTACATTGCGGGATGCTGAAAGGACTTGTGGGTATAATTACTGAACCACTGTCAGTAATCTGTGAGGCATCACGAGAACAAAAGAGGTTTTGTAGGACTAGAGTTGGGTAAATATTTTAGTTTTCAGAAAAGTGAATGCAAACTTTTGGGTCAACAGACTTGAAACTCTTTTCTAACTATGTTGGATTATTGAGATGATGGTTTATGAGTTTTCAGAAAACAAAGTGGTGATCACTAAACACTGGTATGGTTTCACTGCGAACAGGTCCTTCCAGAAGAACTTCACTTCCGATTCGGAAAGAGTTTCTAGATCAGCAAAATTCCCTGCATATGTCTGGATTTCAGTAAGGCATCCGGCAGAATTTCTTGCAGTAGCCTTGTGGACAAAGCAGAAAGACATGGGCTGGATGATAGTCTAGTCACTCTAATCACTGAGCAACCATATCAGAAGACTGTTGGTTAATGGAACAAGGACAGCTTGAGGGGAGGTTTCCAGTGGCATATTCCATAGATCTTCCCAAGTCCCTGTGCTCGGATGAAGGCACTAGTGGCGTGCTCACTGAATTTTCAGACGACGGCAAGCTGTGGGGCAGAGAGGGAGGTTAGGAGGTGAGAGGAAATAGTAAATAGTGAATATTGTATATGAGAGAGTCAGTAGCCGAAAAGATTTTGACAGGGTAGAATGATGGACCTGGGCTAATAAAATGTATTTTAATGAGGAAAATGTAAATGCCTGTACTTAGGTACAAAAAAACAGCTTAATTAGTGTAGCTTGAAGGAGGAATGGCTAGACAAGAGTTCTTTAAAAAAATATCTGGAGGTTTTATGTACTGTAAGCTGAATGGGAATCAACAGTGCAGTCAAAAAGCCAAAGCACTCATAGACTGAATGATTAAATTAATTTAGGGATATTCACAACCAGGGAGGTGATCGTTCTGCTATGTTTGGTCCTGATTAGACCATGGCTGCAGTTTTGTTTTCAGTTCTGGGTATCGTGTTTTAGAAAGAACATTGACAAGATGGTGCCTGTCTAGAGGAGGGTAACCAGAGGACTAGAGAACATGCTCCAGGAAGATCCGCTGAATGAGCTGGAGGTGGTTAGTCTGGAAAAGAGAAGACTTGGGGGCTGGAGGAGAAGCGTGATACTTGTCTTCAGCATTCAGAGAAACATTGCATGGAAGGAAGTTTGAACTAACTCTGCTTAATCTCCAAAATGCAGAACTAGGAGGGGTACAAGTTAAAGAGAGACAAATTTTGGCTTAATATAAAGAAAAACTAGTAACAATTAGACTTTTCCAAAAGTAGAATGGATATCCTTGGGAGGTGGTAAGTTTCTCCTTACTGATTTTTAAGTAGATTCTCTATAAACGTTTCTCAGAATTGCAAAGGGAATTCTTGTTTAGGAATGGGTTGGGCTAGATGACTTCTGAAATCCTTTCCATCCCTAAATTTCTGTTATTCTGGGCCTCTATTCTTTGGCCTCTTCTGTTCAACATTTCTGCCAGAGACTCGAATGAGGATTTAGTTGAGGAGTGCTCTAGGCCAGGCCTGACTCAGATGAGTCTGGTGGTTCAGGCTCAAGACGGAATGAAATGAGACTCCTGTAGACCATATGACATTTAACAAAAGAACGTTATTTAAGGATAGCACAGAAGAGATATTCCACAAGGATGAGAGCACCGGCTCAGTTAAGTACATCTCTTCTCACCTCCCCATTTGCTGTGAGAATATTGACTTGCATGGCCGTGGGATGTTGTTAATCAACAAAATTCTAATTACTCGTACTCTGGTTTTACAGACCTTCGGTGACCAAGGAGCTATTTCAGCAATTTAAGACTTTATTCCCTGGAACAATTAAGTCATGAGAAGGGTTTTCTTAATTTTTTCAAGAAGAACTAGTCTGTATGGCTGACACCTCTCAATCTTAACCGTATTAGTAGGTGTTATGTTGTTCCTTTCAGTGTGCTTATCAAACTTATAGATAATGTGAGCTGGGAAGGATGACAGACACGCTTAATTACAGAACCGAGATCCAAAAATACCTTGATGGGATAGATATCTAATGAGATGAATTGAGTCTAAGAATATAAAATTTATTAGGAATAAATGTAAATCAAGCTTGAAAACCATCTGCAGAAATGAAAACTATCTATGGTTATATAAAAATGCTCTAAACCATATTAATTAGAGGAGTGCAGATTAAAACAACTTTGAGATATCTTATACCTATCAGATTAGCTAAAATGATAGAAGGGGGAAATGCCAAATGTTGGAGGGATGTGGAAAAATTGGGACACTAATACATTGTTGATGGAGCTGCAGAATCATTTGACCATTTTAGAGAGCAATCTAGAATTATGCTCAAAGAGTTATAAAACTCTATATACCTTTAACCCAGGACTAGAGTCTGTTTCCCAAGGTGATCAGGAAAAAAGGAAAAGAACTTAAGTGTTCTAAAACATTTATAGCAGCTCTCTTTGTGGTGGCAAAGAACTGGAAATTGAGGGGATGCTCATCAGTGGGGGAATGACTGAACAAGTTATGGTATATGATTGTGATGGAATACTACCATGCTGTAAGAAACGATGAGATAGTTGATTTTAAAAAAACATGGAAGGACTTGCACAAAATAATGAAGAATGAAATGAACAGAATCAAGAAAATGTTGGATGCACTCCCAACAATATTGTTCAAAGACTAACTGAATGACTAAGCTATTCTGAGTGTTATAAATGTTCAAATCAACCACAAAGTACATATGAAGAAAGGTGCTATGCACCTCCAGAGAAAGAACTGTGAAAAAAGTGTTTGGGTGATATGACTTTACACACACAGACACATGTATATCAAATGGCAGCCTTCTTTAGTGTAGGGAGTGAGTGGGTGAGCGGGAGAGAGCTTCAAACTTAAAACTGAACAAAAAAATTTAATAAAATTAAATTTTAAAAAATCTATCAAAGTGTAAGAGAGAAATGGTATGGCTAAGTAATGGTTTATGGAAAAGAACTGCAGGTTTTAGTGCACAGCAAGCTCGACGTAGGCATGTAGGACAACAAAACAAAAGTACAAATTCCAGATTAGGTCATGTTATTAGAAGTCCAAGTGCCTCGGACGACCCACATGGGGAAGCGTCTCACTGTGTCTCGCCCTGGTCAGACCACATTTCCAGGGCTGTGCTGTATTGTGCCCCACTTCATTTTAGAAGGGTGTGGTAAGCTGGGGCATGTCCAGAGGGGGACAGGCTGTGTCATGAGACTGTGTCATGAGTGGTTTCCACTCCCACCACTCAAACCAAACTGTCTTAGTTGCCAATTCAGTGGCCATTTTCAGCCCTCAGCTTCTGGACTTTTGTGAAGCTGTTGACACCCCCTTCTACTGGAGGCTCTCTCTTGCCTTGGCTTCAGAGGTACTGTGCTGTTCTGACTCCAGTCTTTCTTACCTGCCCCTCCTCTGTGTCTTTTGCTGACACTTCAGACTCTTTCTGATTCTTTGACAATTAATATGGAACGGAGCAGCCAGGTGGTGCAGTAGAGCGCCGGCCCTGGAGTCTGGAGGACCTGAGCTCAAATCCCGCCTTAGACACTTAACACAAAAACTAGCTGTGTGACCTTGGGCAGGTCACTTAACCCCAATTGCCCTACCTTCCTCCCTCCAAAAAAAAGCAAAAAGCAACAATTAACAGGGTGTAAATATAATAGAATCATAGAGCTTGTAAGTGAGGAATAACTTTAGTGTTAATATACCTGCCTGATTTTCATAGGTGAGGAAACTGAGGCCCCAAAGGGGAAAAGATATGTCTAAGTCCATACAACTGTGTTACTGGGAGAGGCATTACTAGTTCTTCTTTGCTTTTCCAGGTATCTTTAGTCATGTAATGGCTCTCAGGCTGGTTTTTGGTGTTTTTTTTGCTTCCTGGAGGTTCTGATGTGTTTCTCTGTCACTGACTCAAAGAAAATTATCTGCTAAGATCCTTCCACAGTCTCCTGACTCCTCAGTCAGCTATTTGCAGGAAGGCAGAAGCTGGGAGTGGATACTGATGATTCTTACTTTTGGTGCATGGAGGTGGCAAGATGCACAGATTTAGAGAATATACCCCAACTGTTCACATGGACTATTTGTGCTCAACCTGTGGCAGAGCCTTTTGAGCTCATATTGGTCTGATCAGCCACCGTCAGGCACACTGTAACTTGACTCTTAATATAGTGATGTCATTTTGGTCCTCTTTGAGAATCAAGGACAACAACCAACCAACCAGCATGGAAGTGGAGAAGACTCGGTATTTGGTGAAGGAGGTGTCCTGGGATGGGCATAGGGAAACCCCTGGCTATGAGGGTGGCTCCTAAGAGAGGCCTTCTAGTTCGCTCCAGAGTCGTTCCATTAGGCCACAGACATTTCTTCTTTGGGGAAGGACCCCCTCAGAGCCCTGCCATGAAACCCCTTCTGAAAATACCAGTCCAATACCAAAAATCTACTAGGTTGGGAATGAATAGTATAGGGAATATTCATTTACATAGCAATCATTTGTGGAAGGGAATGAAAGCCTGTGTTTTGTTTGGCATTTTAAAATGTGTGGAGAATACTTATATATGAAGTACAGATACTTTGTTTATAAGATCAAACTAAGAGGAATAATAGACTGTATTCTATTTCTCTTCAGATTGAATTCTATACAAATTTGCCAGAATGTAAACTCACAGACTAAATCAGTTGATCACTTTAGTGTGTGTGTATATTTGTGCAGATATGTGCCAAGACTTCCTTTGTGCATGTTTATGAATGTGTAGTTTGATTATATAAGTTTCATAAATGAAAAAGTGGCTCATTCTCAAGCATGAAGACATGGTAGGATCTTAGAGGAACTGGAGATGAAAAGTTCTTTTGAGTAGTGGGGGCACAAGAACGAGCTGTAATTGAGAGTGGGAGAGGGAGTGGCATCATGTTCGGGGATCTCTGTAGCATGCAAGATATGGGATGAGCGTTAACATTAAAATGTGAAAGTATGGGGGTGGTCAGGTGGCGCAGTGGATAGAGCACTGGCCCTGGAGTCAGGAGGACCTGAGTTCAAATCCAGCCTCAGACACTTAACACAAAAACTAGCCATGTGACCTTGGGCAAGTCACTTAACCTCAATTGCCCTCCAGAAAGCAAAAAAAAAAAAAAGTAAAAGTATGTTGCCAAACCTGATAATAATTTTAAAAGATAATTATAATAGTCATAGCTAACATTTATGTAGGCCTTTGTGTGCAGCAGGTGCTGTGCTAAGCACTTTTTATCACATTCGCTTCTCATACAACCTTGGGAGTTAATGCTAGTATTCTCCCCATTTTATAGGTGAGCAGAATGAGTCAGGCCCAAGTAACACAGCTAGTAGGTACAGGCCCAGAGCACAGGGCGTGTGGTGGGTCTTGGAGGTGGCTGTGGCAGCACAGAGATGGTAATAGAATCAGACAACTGGTCAGATAGAGATTACAGGAGACCATTTGCTGGCACTGGGTGCAACTGGCACTAACTGGCAACTCTGCTGCCCATAAATAGCCTTGAGTTACAGTTTCAGGGTGGAGAGAAGCACTTGTGGCCTCTCACAAAAGAGCAGCCGCCCCCCACCCCCACCAAGAGGATTGCTAGCCCTTGGGGTACAGAGGAGCAGGGGACTTTCCTATGTAAAGACCAGATACAGACCAGGAGAGCAGTGACCCCACCTCTTCTTGCATCACCCCACTTTGGAAGCACAAGAACTTGCAGACCCCCAGAACTAACTCTGAAAACAGTAGCACAAAAAAGTATGTTGCCTGGGCCAGCGCCTCCCCACACCTAGGTGAATAGAGCCCAGTTTTAACATAAAGTTCAGAGTCAAGAAATAGACTGGAAAAAATGAGCAACCAACAGAAAAAGAACTTGACGATAAAAAGTTACTACAGTGGCTGGGGAGACCAAGAAATAAAATCAGAGGAAGGCAATAATGTGAAAACAGTTACAACCAAAGCCTCAAAGAAAACTGCCAGTTGGACCAAGCCCCCCACTCCTCCCCCCCAAAAAAAAAGAATTCCTAGAAGAGTTAAAGGAAAATTGGGAAAAGAATGAGAGTGAGACAAGAAAATTATGAAAAAAGAATTAACAGCTTAGTAAAAGAGGCACAAAAAATACTGAAGAAAAGAACTCCTTAAAAAGCAGAATTGATCAAATAGAAAAAGAGGTTCTAATTCAATTCTGATTTGGGCAAGTAGAACATAATGACTCCAGGAGACACCAAAAAAAAAAAAACCAATAAAATAGTTAATAGAATGAAAAGTTAGAAAAAAATGTAGAATATTTCATCAGAAAAACAACTGATCAGGAAAATAATTTAAGAGAGTTAATAAGCTGTAATATATAATTTATGTGTTTATTATATTTTATAATAAATAATTACAAACTACATATATAAAATATAATATATATTTGTAATGTGATTTAATAATTTAAGACATGATTTTAAAATTACTGGACTGCCTGAAAACCACAATCAATAAAAGAACCTAGGCATTATTTTTCAAGGAATTATCAAGAAAAACTGCCTTGATATCTTAGATCCAGAGGATAAAATAGAAACTGAAAGAATTCACCGATCAACTCCTGAAATCCATTCTAAAATGAAAACTGCCAGGAATATTAGAGCCACATTCCAGACCTTCCTGGTCCAGAAGAAACTATTCACAAAGAAACAGAATATTGTGAAGCCACAGTCAGGATCATGTAAGATTTAGCCGCTTCTGCATTAAAGGAGCGGAGGGTTTGGAAGGCAAAGGAACTAGGATTACAATAGATAATAAAATAACCTACCCAGCTAAACTGAATGTAATCCTTCAGGAAAACACAGTCACATAATGAAATAGAGAACTTGCAAGCATTCTTAGAAAAAAAGAGAGCTAAATAGGAAATTTGACATTCAAGAGAAGTATGAAAAGGGAAATAGGAAAGAGCAGTCATGAGGGACTCAGGGAAGTTCAGCTGTTTTCATTTCTCTTTGGGAAGGTGACCCATGGAGCTTCAAAGAACTTGCTCAACAAATAGTCAGTTCTGGATAATTGCATCACAGAGCGTAAAGAAGTACATCAGAGGAGGCCGTTTCTCTGACCAGGAATTAGAGAAGGGAACGCCTGATTTTTCATCTTTGGAATTAGGCCTGCTGCAATATCAGTGGGAAATTGGGCTTTTTTTCCCTACATGAATACCAGAAAACTGATTTTTTTTGAAACTTTTTTTTCTATCGAATTGACTGATCTTTTTTGACTGAATGTCAAATTGTCTTGAATTTTTCAATGAATTGACTGAATGTCAAAATGTCAAATTGACTTGAGTGTCATGCAGACAGAGCCTCAGGTATGGAGGTTTAGAGCAGCAGTAAGACAAAGAATTAAGAATGACCAGACACTATAATTTTATAAAAGTTCTGTAAGAGTGGATAGGAAGCTAATTATCATATTTTAAGGTTTTAATTTGCAATTACATATGGAACTGAGAGACTTTTACAAATAAGATAATTATTTTGTAGTGACCTTTCAGGGAAAAGAATTGTTTTGACTCTAAAGATTTCTTGTGAAGAATTGCTTAATTTAATAAATTACCATGAATCCTGTTATTCTCATATTACTTTTTAGAAAACATACTAAGAAAAAGTCTCAAAATATTTCAGTTGCCATACAAAAGCATGTATTAAGTTCCACGACTGCTTTGTAAGGATACTTCTCAAGTCATGTCTTTATAGATACATAGGAACTCCCTATCTGGAAACTCCCTTCACCAATGTGGATCAACCACTGGTCTATAACTGGGGGTCCCAAGATATCAGGTGGCTTGATTGAAGTCACACAGCTAGGATGTATCAAAACTAGGATGTGGATCCAGGTTCTTCTGACTCCCAGATGGGCTCTCTACACACTATACTACACTACCTTTTAGAGAAATGGATGTTAGAATATTATAAGCTTCCTCAGGGGTAGAGGTGGCTTCTCCTTTTTATTTTTTGTATTCCCAGCACCTGGAACATTTAATAAATGCTTAGTGATTGATGAACTAACTGTACGAAGGGTTAATGGAATATAAGGATCTTCCCCATACATTTATAGGCCTTTGTGACTACATATATTCCTTTTTCTCCTTGGAACAGGGACCACCTTCTCAGGTCTAAAGTTAAGAGCATATATGGCTGATTCCTCTTCCTTGAAGTGTTGGCCACCCTTCTAGGAATATTTGGAATCAATTCTGTGTCCTGTATTTTGCCTTATCAGTCATGGATGCCTTACTCCTTTGAACTCTGGCCCAGTTCACAAGCTATAACACATCCTGTGCTGAGTCACATAGAGCCAATCGGGTACTGAGTCACGTAAGCTTTTGTACCTTCTAACTCTGAGCCCATCAGTCAAAACTGTATATATTCTGAGAAATTGATATTTTGCCTTGGGGCTCACTCATTTCTATTGCATTTTGAGGTCTCTCCATATATAAGCAATGCAGTATTCACAATGCCTACAGTAACTATAAATATGCTGATATGGTTATTAATCACAAAATATAACAGGCTCTCTTCATAAGAAATATAGCTAGAGCATTCATTTAAATACCAGAAAACTGAGTACCCAAACCAGAAAGTCAAAGCCAACGCAGTAGTTATGAAGTTGGCACATGTAGTTAAAGTAGTAAACACCCACATTCTCAAGCCTTCAAAACAGGACAAGCTACCTCAGGCAAAGATCCTTTTCTCCTCACACATGTAACTGCTTAGCATCCAGGCAGCTTGCTCCCAGCTGCTCCGACCCCCGGCAGTTCCCGTCCCTGACAGTTCTCAGCAGGAGTCTGAGATTCTGGCCCGCTCAAAGAAAAAAGAGTTCGCACTGCAACCACTGCCACTGCTGCTGCCTCTGCCACCGCTTCCAGTCAGTACCGCACAGAGACTAGCTTGGCGTTCTCTTGCTCCACGCCTTCCTGCTACATCAGCAAGTATAAGAGGCATGAAAGGTCTTCAAATCCCAGTATCGTTACACTCCACAATCCTGTGAGGCAAAGGGTACAAATATTATTATACCTATTTTTATAGATGAGGAAACTGAGGCTCGTGGAGTTTGAGTGACTTGTCCCAGGTCAAACAGCTGGCAAGTGTCAGGGAGCCAGGCCCCAAACCAAGATCTTCTGAGTCTGAGATCAGCACAGTGACGACTACTCAGAACAGGCCTTCTCTGAGGGAGAGGACTACAACTATCATCCTCATTAAATGAAGTTGGTTCACTACTGAAAGTGGACAAAAAACTGGTCTGGGAGTCAGGAGTACCCCAGGCACCTCTAAGTTGTGAAGAAGGTGTTGCTTTGGTAGAGGAAGATTTCACCAGAAACTCTCTATTCCAATGAAAACATATGTCCAGGGGAAAAAAAGCCTTCCTACAAAGAGAAATAGTATAAAGTAGTGTTTTTTCACATGTTAAAAAAAACTTGCAGTTGTATTCCCATTGCTATAGTCTTCTGAATATCAATCACAGTAGAGGGATGGGCAGCTAGGTGATATATGGATAGAGTGATGGACCTGGAGTTTGGAAGACCTGAGTTCAAATTTGCACTTGGGCACTTATAAATTGTGTGACCCTGGGCAAGTCACTTAACTAGCATTTGTCTCCATTTCCTTATCTCCAAAATGAGGGTCATAGCACTCGACCGTCCAGAGGTATTGTGAAGATCAAATGAGATATGTGTGAAGTACTTAGAATAGTGCCGGGCAAATAGTAAGTGCAATAATAAAAATGATCGTTTACACAGCACTTACAGGCACTGTGCTGTGCACTTTACACACATTATCTCATTTGTTTCTCACAACCCTGGAGGCAGGTGCTATTATTATTCCCATTTTAGCTAGTAGTTGTAGTAATAGTAGTGGTGGGGGTGGGGGTGGGGGTAGTAGTAGTAGTAGTAGTAGTAGTAGTAGCAGCTAGGTGGTTCAGTGAATAGAGCACTGGGCTTAGAGTCAAGAAGACTTGAACTCATTTCTAGCCTCAGGCACTTTCCAACTGCGTGATCCTGGGCAAGTCACTTAACCCTATTTGCCTCAGTTTCTTATTTGTAAAATGGGGGCACCTTGGAGAAGGAAATGACAAACCACTCCACTATCTTGCCAAGAACACCCCATGGGTGATTTCATGGGGTCATATAGAGTTAGATACAAGTAAATGACTGAATATTAATAGTAGTAGTAGTAGCGTAGTAGTAGTGTAGTAGTAGTAGTAGTAGTAGTAGTAGTAGTAGTAGTAGTAGTAGTAGTAGTAGTAATAGTAGTAGTAGTAGTAGTAGTAGTAGTAGTAGTAGTAGTAGTAATAGTAGTAGTAGTAGTGGTAGTAGTAGTAGTAGAGGTAGTAGTAGTAAAGGAATTGGTACAGAGTGATTCCAGCAGACATTCAACATTCCACGCATAAAAATGTATACATCAAATCTTGCCAAATATATAAAATTAGTAGCAGGAAACTGCATCTTATATATATAATTGTTGCAGAGTGGGATGTCTGAAGTGTGGAGGAATAGAGCTTTGCAGAGAAATAGCAAACAGTGGGTAAGATGCTAATGATGTTGGAAATCGCACAGGATCAGGATCTTTGAGAATTGTAAAGACGTTTTATGCTGTGAATCAGACAGCGTGAGAAGACGATTTACTTCTAACCAATTGCTCAGTGTATCACGTTGGTGTGTCTGCCCACTTCCATGCTAACTTTTGTTAACAAGGAGTTGGCCAATACGAAAAAGATTTGGCACAAGCTCTCAGGATACCTTTGATTACCTTGAGTTCAACTTTTAGTAGGTTTGCTGCCTTATTTTTTTTTTAATGGCAAGCATAAAAGTTTTCAGTGGGCTAATTTGTAGTAAGCAGAAGTCAATGTAATGAAGTAAGTGGGTGGCAATCATAGAGTTGACTGGAACGCAATCCACAGAATCACTAGTACTTGTTCAGTTTTCAGTTGTATCCAACTCTTCATGACCCCATTTGGAGTTTTCTCGGCAAAGATACTGGAGTTTCCATTTCCTTCTCCGGCTCATTTTACAACTGAGTAAACTGAGGCAAACAGGGTGAAGTGACTTGCCCAGGGTCATACAGATAGTACATGTCTGACACTGGATTTACACTCAGGAAGATGAATCTTCCCGACTCTAAGCCCAGCGTTCTATCCACTGTACCACCTAGCTGGCCCTTGTAGTTACAAAGTGACAAAATGATCTGATTAGAAGTATCTACTTTTTAATATGATGTATGTAAATATACACATAATGTATACAAATGTATGTAAAATCACTTTTAGCCATAAAGAGCCATAGAAATACTTTTAATATCACTTGTCCCTTCTTTTTTTTTTTTTGCCACAGAAAGTTATTGGGGAAGAAGTTCGTAACTTGCTGTTATGGACAGTTTAGAAAGTACAGTATATCCTAACACCTAATAATGACAGTTTTAGGCACTGTGAGATTTTTGTCTGCATCTGGGCTGTGTTTTTGGGACAGTGGTCCAGACTCCTGAAAAAGTCTAGGTTTTCCCTTGCATCTTTTCAGACGCTGTTTAGTATACAACAATGTGGCATTCTTTTGGGTGGAGGGATCACAGTTTTTATTAAACTTAGAGCCGTAACCAACACTTGATTTTTAAGAAAGTCAAAAAATAGATCTTGAGGAGAATACCAGGGTGTCAGGAGGACATGAATAAATGTATATGTATATAAATGTATGTATAAAGAGATTAAAATGGCATCTGCAGCTGTAAACCAGTGCTCCAGCCCTATTCTCGGCCCCTTTGGTTTGGGTCTACAAAGGAAACCTGACTTAAAGGGGTACTTTGTTGACACAGAAGAGCAAGCAGCGAGACATTAGTGATGGCAGAAAGGCCAGAAGAGCTGGGCTTGGGTTTGCATGCCCTCATTAGCTGAATAACCTTGTACTTTTGTTGTGGGTAGTGTCATTGAGTATCATTCAGGCACCAATTCTTCACTTTCCTTTGAATGACTTAAACTTGGCCTCATGAACTCTGGGGCCATGCTCTTTTTGGTTCAGCAGCAAGAGGGAAACAAGTTATGGGCTTCCTGGAAGTCAGTATTAGGAACTCTGTCCCTCATTTTCCTCTTAATTGATACGATACTTCGATGTGAGAGAGGAACTGGAGAGCTAGCCACAAGTCTCATCTTGGAATTCTGGGAGAAAAGGTGTGATGGGCGAAGGGATGGGAATGTAAACAAGTGTTTGTTAAGCACCCACTCTGTACTAACTGGCTTGGGGGACAGGCCAGGGAAGAGACATGGAACTGGGGAAAAGAGTGTGAGGAATAGCAAGAGCATCAGTGTTGTTGGATCATGGAATATGTAGAGGGGAGTATAGGGTAAGAAGCAGGAAGGGGTCATGTTAGGAAGGACTTTCATAATCGAGCAAAGGATTTTCTGTTTGATCCTGGAAGTAACACGGAGCCTTTGGAGTACATTAAGTAGTGGTGAGAACTACACTTAAAAAAGATCACTTTGGAGTGGGGAGAAACCAGAGGAAGAGAGACAAGGCACAAGGTTATTGCAGTAGTTCAGGCATGAGGTGATAAGCTCCTAAACCAGGGTGGTAGCTGTGCCAGCAGGGAAAAGATGTTGTGAGGGTAGAAGTCACAAGATTTAGAGACAGCTTAGATATGCGGAGAACATGAAAGAGGAGTCAAGGGTGACATTCTGGCTGTGAGCCTGGGTGACTGGGATAATGGTGATGCCCTGGACAGTAATAAGGAAGCTTGGAAGTGGGGAATATTTCAGGGGTAACGTAATGAGTTTTGTTTTGGATTTGTTGAGTTTGAGGCACCTATTGGATACCCAGTTTGAGATGTACAAGAGGCAGTTGGAAAACTGAAAGTGGCACTCAGAGGAGAGATTAGGGCTGAAAATATGTATCTATAAAATGTGTGTATGTATATGTGTATATATTATAGAGAGAGAGAGCTAGATATAGCTAGGTACAGATATAGACAGACAGATAGACAGACAGACAGAGATCTGGAAATCATTTGCATAGAGATGAAAATTGAATCCATAGCAGTTGATAAGATCACCAAGATAGCATAGAAGGAGAAGAGAAGGGGGCTTAGTACAAAACCTTAGGGACCCCTCACAGTTAGTGAGTATGACCTGGATGAAGAACCAGCAAAGGATAAATGAGGAGTGGTCAAGAGGGGTAACAGGAAAGAGAAAGTGTCCCAAAACCAAGGGAGGAGAGAGCATTCCGAAGAGGGTGATTGCAGTCAAAGGCCAAAGAAAAGTCAAGAAGAATTACAAGTGAGAAAAGCCTTCCGATTTCACCATCAGAATTCAGGGGAGACTTTGGCGAGAGCAGTTTTAGTTGAGTGATGAGATTGGAAGCCAGACTGCAGATGGTTTAGAAAAGAGTGAGACGGGAAAGTGGAGGCACTGATTGTATATGACCTTTTTAAAGAATTTAGCTGAGAAAGGGAGGAGAAATATGGGATGATCCTGATAGGGATGGCCGGATCAAGCAAGTATTTTTTAAGGATTGAGACAACATGGGCATGTTTGTAGGAAGTAAGGAAAAAGTCATTAGCAAGGGAGATATTGAAGATCAGAGGTATTAAAAATTATTATTTTGGACTAGACCGTGATTTCTGCAGGCAACTTGGTGCTCATAGCACTGTACTTGGAATTGGGAATACCTCAGACTCTTACTAGCTGCGTGACTCGGCACGTTGTTTAATCTGTCCACTTTGGTTATCTCATCTGTAAAAAGGGAGTGATAATAGATGGTACCTCATAGTATCAAATGAGATGAGAAGCGTGCAGTGCTTTGGAAATCTTCGAGTGTTAAGATACAAATTTATAGAAATGCATACATTTCAAACTGGGCCTTAATGTTTTCTTCATTTTCCGCCCTTTTTCTGGGTAAAGTTAGCACAGTTGGTTGGTGAGTTGTTGTCCTTTGTTCTCAGAGAAGACCAAAATGGCATCATGATGCTAGAGTCAAGTTTCAGTGCGTCTGACTATGGCTGATCAGACTAATACGAGCTCCAAATGCTCCACCACAGGTCGGGCACAAATAGTCTGTGTGGACGTGTGGGGCAGATACTCCAGATTTCTGCATCCTGCATTTCCTTTGAGCTGTTTCAGTTCTTCTTTGCTCATAGAGCACAGCACCTTCTCTGATGAGGGCACGCCATGCTGAGCGGTCCTGTGCCAGTGTCTCCCATGTCACACGATTAGTTCCAGAGTTCTTCAGAGAGACCTTGAGCGTGTCCTTGTATCACTTCTTCTGACTGCCAGGCGAGTACTTACCCTGTGGGCATTTGCCATAAAACAGTCTTTTTGGCAAGTGTATTTTCGAATTTGAACAATGTGGCCAGCTCGTTGGAGTTGTGCTCTCCGAAGCAGAGTTTGAATGCTTGGCAGTTTAATTCCAGAAAGGGCCTCAGTGTCTGGCATCTTATCCTACCAGGTGATATTCAGAATCTTCCTCAGACAATTCAAATGGAAGAGATTCAGTTTTCTGGCATGGTGCTGGTGGACTGTCCAGGTTTCACAGTCATTCTCTGTAAAGTTAACATAGTACTGATACTTTGAAGCCTTGTTTCATTAATCATGACCATTAATATGTGGGCTTTAGGAGTATTAGTGATTCTCTTGGAAGTCAATATGGTTTAGAATACAGTATGCTAGGGGCAGCTACGTGATGCAGTGAATAGAGTACCAGCCCTGAAGTCAGGAGGACTTGAGTTCAAATCCTCCCACAGACACTTAATACCTACTAGCTGTGTGACCTTGGGCAAGTCACTTAACCCCAACTGCCCTCCAAAAAGCTAAAAAAAAAAAAAAAAGAATACAGTGTGCTAGATTTGGATTTGAGGATACTGTGGTTTGATCCCTGGCTTTGTCACACATCACTTGTGTGCCCCTGGGCCAGTCACATCAGTGTTCTGAGCCTCGTTTTCATTTGTTATATGAGGATGCTAATACTTTACCTGTCTAGTAGAACTGACCAATTGAGACAAGTTATGTAAAGCACATTATGAACTGTAAGGTGCCACTGTGTATGCAGATTTTATTCTACTTCTCTTTGTTGATGTGCTCTTAGTCTAGTCCTGTTAACTTTTAGGGGTCTCAGGAGTCTCATCTACAAAATGAGAGGATAGAGATTAATCATCTCCAAGATTCCACCAGTTCTAAATCCTACGTTCCTATGAATCATAATCCATTATTATAATTAGAGTGCACTCTTTAGTTGAATTCATCCTACAGAACAAGTTCCTGCTGCATCATCACAGTTCTAAGGGTGACTTAAAACCACAACTGGTGGGTAGGAGCTAGAGACCTAGAAAGGTTGTCAAGATGAGTTTTTGTTAGTTTTAATTGGGTGGGTGATTCATTTCTGCTCAAGTAGAGATAGTAGTTGGTCAGATATCTAAGAAAATAAGAGGAAACAAAAACCAAACAGATTGAATGTGAAAGGTATGTGTTGATAAAACAAAAGAGAAAGTGTCTGCCAGAATTGAACCAGGCGCTTGCCAGGCTGCACACACATGCTCCCAACAAGTGGGATAGGAAGGGAGCTCAAGCATGAATGTACTGGTACATGTGGCACTTTAATCTCTAAACACAGACATTTATAACTATTTGGCATCATTAGTTTTGTCCTCATAATTTACTTCACATTTTATGTTTATATCAGATGTTCATGTTTTCAGAGGTATCATGGCATAGGGTGAGACTTCTGACCTTACAGTAAGAAAGAGCTCGAATTCATATCTACCTCAGACACATAATAGATGTGGGAGAAGCAGGTGTGACCCTGGACATGTTGCTTTATGTCTGTGGACCTCAGGCAGTTCCTTAAGACTTACTTACTAAGTCACGGATGGGCTGTGATCTGCACTGGTAAAGCAAATTCTCTCACACGGGAAGAAGTCTTCTATACTGATGAAATTGAAGATTCTTCAGGTATTTATATGTTTATATCTCTCTAACTGTTTTAAACAAAATAGCTAAAAACTGCACTGAGACTCTGTGTGTGTGTGTGTGTGTGTGTGTGTGTGTGTGTGTGTGTGTGTATGAGAGAGACAGAGACAGAGAGACAGAGAAGTATAGTGCGACCTAATGGTTTGAGAGCTGGTCTCAGAGTCAAGAACACCTGAGTTCAAGTCCTGCCACAGACATATTGGCTAGGTGACCCAGAGAAAGTTCCTTAACCTCTTGGTACCCCCAGGAAAGTATAAATTGCAGAACAGACTGGGATTTTTGTTGGTAGAGGGAGTTTCCTCTTTTTCATCAGGAATTCTCTCTAGTAGTGAAATAACAAGTCTTCAGCCCCAAGGGAAAATAGATTTGCTGTGTGTGTGCAACCCTCAGTAGTTTAGACTTGAGTCCAATTGGGTAGATTTTTAAATGGGCCAAATTTATAGTAATTCTGCTTGTGAAAATGTAGTTATGGAATAGCTCATGTTTATGCCAAAGGTTAGAAAGCAAAAAAACAAAACACACACACACGCACACACAACACATCACCACCACCCCCCCTCCCCCAAAAAAAAATCAAACCAAAAAAACACCTGTCTTATAGTGGCTGGAGATGTCTGTGAGATCCCAGCCTTGCCTAGGAGAGATCACTGTCTTCTAGGTGACTCCCAGAGCTGTCCCACGTCCGTGGGACATACCTCTCTACTTAGCCGTTTAAGGGAAACCTCTGGTCTCTGTGGGCATGGGTTTGAGTAAGGGTACTACAGATGTCACTGTCCCACTGCTACTGCGTGTGTATGTACATGTGTGTGTGCGTGCATGTGTGTGTCTGTGTGCATGCGTGTGCATGTGTGTGTGCATGCGTGTGTGTGCATGCTTCTCTGTGTGTGTGTGTGCATGTGTGTGTGTATTGGAGGGAGAGTCCCGGCCATTTCTGTCTTATCTTCTTCCTTTAGAGGACCTCAAAACAGCCCTTCTGGGAGAAACTTTGCCTTCCAGTCCTGATCTTGTGTTAGCTTTCTTTCTTTCCAAGCTGGAAAAAATTGCAAATCCCATGGTTTTTGTGAGGGCTATTATATATGTACATGTATATTAAACTAAACATTGACTAGAACAAATGGGAGCAGTAGGATTGGTGAGAAAAATTAAAGGCTTGATAAAGGACTTGGGAAATTAACTGAAGAAGTTGAGAAATAAAGAAATTTAGAATGCTGAGAATGGTGAGGCAACTGTGGAATTGGACAAAAGTGACCATCATATGGTATTGCTCATAGAATCATAGAGTTGGGGGCAGCTAGGTGGCGCAGTGAATAGAGCACTGGCCCCAGAGTCAGGAGGACCCCTGAGTTCAAATCTGACCTCAGATACTTAATACTTACCACCCATGTGACCCTTGGGCAAGTCACTTAACTTCAGTTGCCCTGCCTTCCCACCTCCAAAAAATTGACAATTTAAAAAAAAAAAAAGAATCATGGAGTTGGAAGGAACCCTAAAGGTCACATAGTTCAACTTCCTACATTTTGTGGGCAGTTTAATTATGATAATAAGGGTTAACAAAGAGATTTTAAGTTTCCTTGCATATATTGGATACCCCTGAAAATTTATTTCTCTATCTAAAAAGAGTACTGCCATATTTTTTTCAGACTACAACCATTTGTTTCAGGAAAACAAGACCCTTATTTTAGCTTTAATTGTCTCTTATGAAAGGCTAGACTTCTAACACAGTCTAGCTAACAGTTCTTTAGAATTCTAATGACTTTTATGCTCATATTTACCATAGATGCAACTGTTAACAATTGTTTGAATACCTTACTTTGCCATTTTGGTGCATATTCACTCTTAGATGTATTTAGAGAGAGAGGATTGTTCCAAGGGTTGGCATTTGGGGCATTTCTTTTTTAAGTTTCTTCGATCGGCATCTGCAGAATTATTTTGCATAAAATTTGAATATCAAGTTCAAGAGTCTAATTCAATAACATAAAATAAATGAATATTTTCAGGTATTATTTATATTTGAATACAATATCAAAATCTTTACATATGTGAACTATTTGACGATTTTTGGCTTTATTGTATTACAAGGTAGCAATGCCAAGAAAACTAGGGATGCTTGTTCGACAGTCCTGACATGAAATAGGCCATGAATGCCATGGCCAGAATAATGACTTCTCTTATTCATTCAACTTCATCCCTCTTCATAGGATTCTAAGATCATAGATTTAATGCTAGAAGGGACCTTAGAGGTCATACATTCTAACATATTCTTTGTATAGATGAGGACCCAGAGGGGGTAAGTGATTTGCCCAGGGTTAGAAAATGAGGAAGTGTCTGGGTTGAGTGTTGAGGAGGTCTTTCTTACTCCAAGTCTATCATTTGGGCCATGCACATCACCATGCTGCCTCACTTCTCTGGCCATATTAACATGGACAAATATTAATGTTTATTTGACCAAAATGATAAATTCATTTTCTTTTGAAAATGTTATTCTTAGAGAAAAAGTGGCAAAAAAATCATTATTTTGATGAGTAGTTTGCCTTTAATTAAAAACAAAACTATACAATAGCAACTTAAATAGTTTTCAAGAAAAATATTACACTCCCTGTAGTATAGCTACTTTTAGCCAGGTAATTGGGGAAATTCCTGTCTGCCTCCTCCCCTTTACATTGTTCTCCAAAGACCTCTTTACTGGCTAAATGACAGCACTGGTGCTGTATTTACCAAGACTGGCAGCAGAGTTGGTGGGGTAGAGTCACCTGACTCATCTCTTATGCTGCTGACTGCTAAAGTCATAATGGCAGATATGTGGATTTGTTTTTTACGGAAGGTGCTTCTCTTATTACTTTGTGCAGACCTGGTTCATTCATTAATCATATGAGCAAAAAACAGTGATTAGACAGTAGGCATAATAATATGCCACAATTCTAATTCACTTTCAATAACATGGAAGTAGTACAGTAAATCTCAAAAGACAAGAAACTTACTGTACCTCATTGAATTTTACTCAGTGATTAAACCTTTGCATAAACCTTTCTCAAGCCTGCCTCCTTAAGGCACAGTGGACTGAACTTCTAGTTCATTTCAACAAAGACAAGCTATTCCTCTGATCAGTTCTTATCTCATTGGTCAGGTTAACTGTATCAGAATGACTGAATTCAAAGAGTAATCATTAGTAACAAGATCAACATCTCTTTGGATAGAGGTCTACAGGATGGCACTCCCAGGGATCTGTCCTTGGTCCTGCATTAGCATTTTTTTTCCAATGAAGGCATAGATGGCATGCTCATAAAATGTGTACATGAAACCAAGTTGGTAAGAGGCAACCAACATGTTGGATGACATACATGGGAAAGATATCACCAGGTGTGTGGTACAATAAAAAATGTAGGGTCCTAAGATGGGCCTGAACTCTAGTTTGGCTATCTGTTATCTGTCTGACTTTGGGCAAATTACCTAACTTGTATGCACCTAATTTTCTTCATCTGTAAAATATGGAGATTGGACTTGATAACCCCCTAAGATCTCTTCTACCTCTAAAGCTGTGAGTCAATGAGAATGATGGACTAATTCAAATAAAATGAGATTATATGTGGGTAAATGGAAAGTTCTGTGTTTGGATTGGAACACAATCAACTATACAAGTACAGGATGGGGAAAGTATGACTAGCAATAACTTTGATGAAAAAAATATGGAGGGCTTTGTGAACTCAAGATAAGTTTACAGTGTAACATGGCAGTCAGAAAAATGATCACCATCTCAAGATACATTCAGTTGATTTCAATAATCATTTACTAAGTGATAAGTTATAGTGAGGCAATTAATGGATTGGACAGAAGTGACTTTTATGGTGTTGCTTATAATGTAATAGTGAAAAGTGATGAATTTGAATCAGGGGATCTGATTGTAAATCAAAATTCTATTCTCTATATGACCTTGTGCATGTAATCCAATCTCTCAGGATCTGTTTCCTCATCTATAATGTGCTTATAGAACAATGGTAGGAAAGTATATGGTGGAGGAAAACCCATATGCTTAGGGCAGCTCAAACCCTGGACCGTAGGTTTGGATGTTTTTCATCCATTCAGGAGCATCAGCATCACACATCTTGCTTACTGCTTTACTCTTGGTTCTCATTACTCTTCAGCTGGGTAAAACCCTCATCACTCCTTTGGACATTGCATTATCCAATCAGAACAGAGTTCACAGCTACACAGCTCAGGTTAGTTCTTTAACTCAGGCAAATAAACTTACCCAAGCTTCACCAAGGTATGCAAACTGCAAAACTTCCTCTGCTTTTCCTGTTCAAGCCAGATGTGGCAGCAGAGAGCAACAGGCATTTATGAAAAGCGTTGCCTCTCTAGTTTTCAGTGGTGTTGAAGGCCCATAAGTCTTAACTGAAGCTCTTGGTCAGTGAAGTCAGTTTCCTTTGCGACCAGTCAGGTTGCAGTTACTGAGCTGAAGCCTGCAGGCTCCTGGCTGCTTCTAAAAACCACAGCTCCAGCAGAGCAGCTTTTAGCCTTCTTGCTGCATGCTCAGTTCTTCCTCTCAGGTTCCCATGTCACATTGTTCTATCGGTTTTCTATGCTCAATAACCATTTACTTAAGTGACTGAAATGAGAACTCAGTGACTCACCTTTCATTTAAGCAGGTATTACTTCCCAGATGTTACTTTTCAAATCAATAGTCCTTTTAAAATAATAATTCAGACTCCAAATATCCTTTTTAGTCATAAAAACAATTATTCAAATACACTACTGTACCAGAATGTCTCGAAAGTCTGACTTCATCAGCGTGGTTCCATATGTCCTTTGGTGTCCTCGAAATTGTTTATACTCATATTTCTTTAGTTTCTAACAAATAAATAGTCTTTCTCCCCCTCTTTAAAAAACATTAAGTTGTTCATACACAAGTGAAGCATCATTCTGTATCATTTACAAGGGGGTTTGAGTTTTTATATTTACACCAGTGTCTAAAATTGCTCAAATAACATCTGAAATGTTTCTTCATGTACATATGTTAGCAGTCTTTATTAAAATAAAACCATTTTCCTACTCCTTTTAGGTGTCAAAATGTGCTTCCATTACAGCAGCAGTATCTTACTTCCTTTGAGAGTTAATATATTTTCCTTTGCACAGTTTTTTTTTTTTTGCTCTTTTTATCACAGAACTGTGCTGTGTGAAAAGGGTCTTAAAGGGGCACAGACAACGGGAACAGCTTGTGTAAAGACACAGAGATGGGAGATGAAATCTTACAATTGAGGAATGTAAGAGACTTATTTGGCTTTATTATAGCATACATGAAGGAGAGTATTGTACAATAAGAGTGGAAGAGCAGGGTGGAAGTCAAACTGTGAAGGGCTTTAGGTGTCAAACAGAAAACTTTACCTTTTATCCTAAAGAAGGAGGAAGCT
Source organism: Pseudochirops corinnae (assembly GCA_028646515.1). NCBI lineage: Eukaryota > Metazoa > Chordata > Mammalia > Diprotodontia > Pseudocheiridae > Pseudochirops > Pseudochirops corinnae. The sequence goes on from CM053587.1 coordinate 185,581, forward strand.
CTTGGGGCTTTTTGATCAGGAGAGTGACCCTGTCACCCATGTAATTTAGGAATGTCCCTTTAGCAAAGAAACTGGAGATAGTGAAACCAATTAGAAGACTGTCAGAACCCTCCAGATGGAAGGGGGTGAGCATAGCCCTCTGAAATAAGGGAATAAATGTGAGAGGCATCGTAGACACCCAGGAAGACTCGTCACCTGGAAGGGTGTGAGGAAGAGTGAGAAGCTGAGAATGACTCTAGGTTCATGAATCAAGATTGCTAACAAGAAGGATGGTGGTGCCCTTGGTAAAAGTAGGGAAGTTAGAAAGAAGGATGTTTTGTGGGGGAAAGATGAGTTCTGTTTCCATCACGTTGAGTTGAAGATGCCTTTGGGACCTTTGGTTTGAAATGTTCAGTGGATAATTGGTGCTGTAGGCATAGAGCTCAGGACATAGCATAGGACTGGATATGGAGATCTGGGTGGGAGTCACTTGCATGATTCATCTCTTCTCACTCTGAATAATAGAGGGCACAGAGATAGGAATTTACTGCACCAACCTCTTCAGGGAAAAAGCAATTTTACCATTAAGGAAGCAGGTACCACTCTTAATCCAAGTCACCTGGAAGTGAGTTAATCCCCTCTTTCTATAAGAGGTTTTATTGGTTTTGAATTCCCTGCTTTCTAAAGAGCGAATAACTCACTTGGTTAAATAAACAACAAGATCAAAGAAGTGCCAGCGGAGTAGATCTAATTCACTTAGCTGATGAGAGGCTCTCTAGAGAAGTTCAATGCCTAACACATTGTCTCTTCCTACACAGTTTTCTTTGGTGCCAAATTTTTTTTTTGAGGCAGACATCCAAAACTGCATAGACGAGTCTAGAAATAGAGATGATGCTGTGGCTTTGAAAGGGAAGGAAACTGTCCTTTCCAACTTTTTTTTCCCCTCTGAAAGTATGAGATCATAGGATAATCGTTTTAGGGTTGGAAGGGGCCTGAGAGTTTATCTAGTCCGGAGGTTCTCAAAGTCTGGTCCAAGACCCTTTCAGGGGAACTATAAATTCAAGACTACTTTCACAATTATACTAAAGCGTTTTAATTTCAAATCCAAGAAATATTAGTAGACATAACTCACCTAAATAAAATACTCTGGTGTCTTTAGCAATTTTTTAAAAGTATAAAAGGGTCCTGAGACCAACAAGTTTGAGAATTGCTGATCTATTTGGTCCCCATTTTTTTTTTTTTACAGATGATGAAATTGAAAGTCAAAGAGGTTAAGTGATTTGTCCAAAGGCACACAGGTGACACACCACCATTTGAACCCAGGACCTCTGACTCCAGTTTCACTACTCCGTCCCTTACACTATAATGTATATGAGGCACTTTATAAGCTTTTAAGTATTGTGAACACCAAGTATTGTTATTATAACACTGACTTATTAAATAGACTCTTTTTCCTTTCAGAAGGCTGGTCCTGATCTCTGTTTTGTGTGCTGGTAATTGTAGCAATTAAATGTTTTGTAGAAATCACCCAATTCAAAGTTTATTGTGCATAGGAGGCAGGTAGATGGTGCAATGGATGAAGCATGGGATCTGGAGTTAGTAAGACTTGAATTCAAATCTAGCTTCAGACATTTACTAGCTGTATGGCTCTGGATAAGTCATTTAACCTCTTTGAGTTTCAGTTTCATTATCTGTAAAAAAAAAAAAAAAGGACACTGACAAGACAGAGATAAGAATAACACCTACCAAGATCTGAGTTCAAATCCAGCTTCAGATGCTTATTAACTTTGTGACCCTGGGCAAGTCACTTAACTTCTGTTTTGCTTAATTTCCTCAACTACAAAATGGGCATAATAATTAGTACCTTCCTGAAAGGATTGTTTCAAGGATCAAATGAGACATCTGTAAAATAGGATGTTCATAAAGCATATGGCTGCCTGGCACATAGAAGGCACTCTAGAAATGCCTGTTCCCTTCCCACTTTGCCTGTGAGAAAAGGGGCTACTTCCACACAATGCGACAAATTAAAGGAAAAGTTGTAGGCCATAGAGGTGGAGAGGATCTTGGAAAGTCAATTCATCCAAGCTGCCCGGGAAACAAGTGAGATTTGGGAAGACTTGCCCCACTTGCATGAGGTCAGCTAATTAAGGCTAGATGGGACTAGAACCTGGGCTGATGCCTGATCCTTCCACCTTGCCGCCACTGGGACGGGGGTTCTTGACCTTTTTTATGTCATGAGTTTTTCCCAGGATAATGTTTTTAAATGCATAAAGTAGAATGCAACGTATTACAAAGGAAATAAATTATAGCAAAATGTAGTTATAAAGCTATTTTTTAAAAAAAGCCCAAGTTAAAATCTCCCACTCTGGGTCTTAAAACTGATTTAGTTTAAGTGGGTTAAATTGGGGTTCTTTAGTGTCTTTATTAAGGGGCTGCCCTCTTTGAGGGAGTGGGTGCTCTCCTACAACTCCCTGAAACCTTCCCATGTGGCACTTTTTACCTCTAGAGCCACACCAGGAAATTCAGGGTCTGGCCAAATTTCACAAAGCCCTACAAACCCAACCACTCTCTTTGCAGAGTAGGAGAAAATGATGTCAAAACCAGATGTTCTTTCGCCTCCATGCTTTTGCCGGAATCACAAGTGAGTAGAGAGCCAGCATGTGTGCATTCTCATTTTAAAAAGAGGGGGAGGGGGCCAGAAAAGTCCTAGTTCAGGTTATGGAGGAATCGGAGTGCCTTTTCCCATCTGCCCCCACTCCTGCATCATTATTGGACAGAGGACAGCTGTAGCCTCCTAGGATACTGATGACCATGACACTCGAGTCATTCACTAGGAACTCATTCTAATCCCCTGTTTGCATTGTTGCAGTCCCAGGCTGGGCTGGGAGCTCAGACCCTGGCCAATTTTCATTGGCTGCGGGGATGTTATTGGAGTGGCTGACAGCTGTCTGCCAGGCTGTCTGAAAGGGCCTTCCTGTGCTCTCAGCCGTTAGGCCTTCACAGTGCTATTGTTCACATTGAGCCTTTTTCTTAAAATCTTTCCCAGCTGTATCCTGATATGGTAAACCACTTAAATTAGCTCCAGATTGTTCTGTTTATTTTGTGTTAGATAAGCGATAGAATTCAGTCATAGCAGCAATCCACCTCTGGCAAAGCAAGGGGGGAAGGGCCATGGGGGGAAGGGGTTCTAGGTTGAGAGACACAAGGCATTTTACAGCAGAAAACTGTTCCCAGACTAAACCATGAAAAGCACTAATGTGCATTGATTAGATCACTCAGCCCTGCTATGTACATGTGACCCCTGATGGTTTGGCAGAGCTGCATCCTTGGAAGTGAACACCCTTCATTCCAAAAGGAGGAGAAAAGGGAAAAAAACCTACTAAAAGTTAAAAAAAAAAACAAACCCAAACACCTAACACTCTACAACAAGTGAGAGCTAGCTTGGTGCAGGCGAAATCTGAGCTTCAGGATCATAAGACCTGGGGTCAAAGCCCCATTGTGTGACTTTGAACAATCCACTTAAACTGCCTGACACTCGGTTTCTTCATCTGTAAAACAAAGACTAGATGATTTCTCAGGTTTCTTCCGGCTTTGTTTCTATGATTTTGGGAAACAAATCTTCTTTAATAGGAAGCAAATGATATTCTTGGTATCTGGATCCTCTTGAGACAACAGTATGGTAGAATAATAGTTTGCTGTTGTTCAGTTGTTTCAGTGATGTCCAACTCTTCATGACCTCATTTGGGGTTTTCTTGACAAATATACTGAGGTGGTTACTATTTCCTTCTCTAGCTCATTTACAGATACAAAGATAGAAGCAAACAGGGTTAAATGACTTACCCAGGGTCACACAGCTAGTAAGTGTCTGAGGCCAGATTTGAACTGAGGAAGATGAATCTTTCAGATCCAGCCTAGCCCTCTATGCACTACCATGCCACCTAGCTGCCCAGCATAATAGTAATAGCTAGTGTTTAGGTTTTGTCAGGGAGGATTCTAGGAAGATGGTAGAGTAGGTCAGAAAATTCCAAGATCTCAAGATTTTCCCCCCATAAAAGAGTTAAAAATAGCACCTTAGGGTGAACAAAGGGTAAGTGGAGATAAATAAGAAGAGGGGCATAACCGGGGTCCTCCTGGGATAATTTGAGAAGATCAGAAGAAAAATCACAGGATGAGGTTTGGTCCTTTGAAGAATAAAAACCTCCAGGCTAGGTTCCATTTTAACAGCAAGCAGCAAGCCCTGGGGTTAGTTGGTTTGAGGGGCTCCCTCAGCCCCAGCCACTGGAACTTTAACCCTGATAGTGAGGGGAGTTGGGCATTTGAGCCCAGGAAGATTGAGGGAACCTCTACTGATAAGGACCCTTGAAAATTAGAACTGGGCAAAGTGAAGCCAGTGAAATTATAAGAGATCAAGAAATGATTAAACAAAATATGAATAATGAAAAATAGAAGAGAAAATGGAACATCCTATAAGAAAAACAACAGATTTGGAGAATAGATCAAGAAGAGAAAATATAAAAATAATTGAACTAACTGAAAGTTACAATAAAAAAAAATCTTGATACAATAACACAAGAAATAATCAAAGAAAACTGTCCTGAAGCATTAAGAGGGAAAGTAGAAATAGAAAACATCCATCAATCACCACTTAAAAGTGATCCTGTGAGGAAAACTCATAGGAACATCATAGTCAAATTCCAAAACCCCCAGCTCGAGGAAAAATATTAATGGCATCAAGATTAAAGCAATTTAAATATGATGGTGCCACAATTAGAATTATACAAGACCTAGCAGCAGAGACATTGAAGGACCACAGATCTTGGAACACAACATATTGAAGAGCAAGTGAACTGGGGCTCTGACCAAAAATATACCCTACAAGGTTAAGTATTATCCTGAATGAAAAACAAATGGACATTTGATAAACTCTCAGACTTTCAAGACTTTGTTTTAAAAAAATCCTGAACTTAGTAGAAGATTCAACATACGAGAACCAAGAGAAATATAAGGCACATAACAAAGACTGATTATGAGGGATCCACAAGGACAGACTCTTTACTTTTTATGTGTGTAAAATGTATGTCTAAGATTCTTATCCATAATTGGGTAGCTCATAAGAAAGACTGGGGTAAACCTGAGTATGATATGAATTCTAAAAGTAAAACCATTTAGGAACAGCTTAAAAGAGTAATTATTTTACAAATGAGGTATAAGAGGAAGAATTGATACAGAGGAATTAAAATACAGAAGACTGGTAGTTCTAGTAACCTACTTTAATTGGGAATGGGTTTAAGAGGGAACAATACATATATATTTAAAAGAGTATAAAAGTCTTCTAAATTCAGAAGGAAGAAAATGTTAGGGGCATGGTGGGGGGAGAGGGGAAGACAAGGGAGGGATCCTTAGAGGGAAGGGTGAGGAAATAGGTAAATAAGGGTATAGAAGGGTGTTTAGATTTACAGGAATGGGAGGATAAGGGAGGGATCCTTGGAGGGGGGTAGACAAGTCATAGGAGGACAAGGTAGTGGGCAGAAGTAAAGTCTCTCTCTCTCTCTCTCTCTGTCTCCCTCCCTTTCTCTCTCTCTCTCCCCCCCTCTCCTCCCATCTCCCTCCCTTTCTCTCTCTCTCTGTCTCTCTGTCTCTGTCTCTGTCTGTCTCTCTCTGTCTCTCTCTCTCCTCTCTGTCTCTGTCTCTTTCTCTCTCTCTCCCCTCTCCTCTCTCTCTCTCCCTCCCTCTCCCCTGCCCTCTCTCTCCTCTCTCTCTCTCTCTCTCTCTCTCTCTCTCTCTCTCTCTCTCTG
>CM053587.1:191854-206932 GCA_028646515.1 Pseudochirops corinnae
TAGGGAGATCCATCCTGCCCTACCGGAAAGTCAGAGGGGCAATGGGGGAGGACATAGGAGGGAATATATTGGGAGAGGGGTACACAGTGGGATTGCTGTTCTGGGGTGGTGGGTAGGGGAAAGATGGGGAGAAAATTTGTAACTCCAAATCTTGTGAAAATGAATGATGTAAACTAAAATAAATAAAAGTTAAAAAAAAAAGGGGGGAAAGGGAATCCATCCCATTGAAACCACAGATCCATGAAATAAGAGCAGTTCACATTTCTGTAATGCTTTAGACTTTGCAAAGCATTTTACTTATATTATCTTGTGTGACCCTGTCTTAACACACTTGAGAAGGTTTGAAATAGCAAGTCCCCTACAGGGAGAGGCACAATCTTCTCTATCAGAGGAGGCAGGATCTTCTCTATCTGCCACTTATGTTGCCTCGGGAAAAAGCCCAAGGGGCATGTGGTTCAGTAAAGGACCTCTAGTCACAGCCCTGGTGTAAAAGAGAAGGGTGGGGTACCCTGCCATGAAAACACATGGTTTCTGATTCAGCCCTCACTTTTTATATTCTGTAAGTCAAAGTCTTGGGTTATAAGTGTGGCTGCAGCTGCTGAATCCTCATTCACAGCCCTGGACAACTGCTCATGCTTCGAAGGGAAGAACTGATGGAACTGGGAGGCTGAGCACTACTGGAAAAATGCAGATCAAGATGGGAGCAGATAGAAAGAAAGTAAAGCAAGCATGTCTTATTGAAGCTGTGATGCATTCACACAAGGGAGGGGTGGTCATAGAAGATGGTAACAGGCAGTTTGATGGCATCCTGGATGGAGTTTAGGATGAAGCAGAGTGGATTTATAGAGGTTTCTTATCTGAGTCAAACTAGATCAGGAATTTGAGGCAGGGAAGAGGCTGTGGTATTCCTTACATATCCTCACAACAACCCTGTGGGAGAGATAATGCAGATATTATTATCTCCTTTTATATGTGAGGGGAAAAGATGATTTTCAGAGAGATTAATGCCTTATCTATGTTTGCTGAGCTAGGAGCCAGGCCATGGAAACCTACATCACTCACACCAACCTTTGACCAACCAACAACCATGTAGACTTGATAGGATTTTATTTTCTCCTTCAAGTCTATTTTAAAGTCTAGAGTGGAAAATGATCTATCAGTGTCTTTTTAAATTCTTTAAAATATTTTTTCAATTGTCAAACATTTTTTCTGCCTCTTCATACATAATCAGAGGAATTTTTTTGAAAGACATTTTCCCCCCATAAAATATAGCTGGTGATATTTCTGTGAAAGAAAATGTAATGTCCCCTCCCATGGTGTGTCACCACTGAACAGGTGGCCAGGAATAAGTAGCACAAGAAGGATGGAACCTCACTGACATTTATTTATTTATGGAAACTTTCCCTGCCCCACCCCTCAACTATTTGGAAAATGAAAGTCAAAAACTGGAAAAAATGTTTTAAGCTGATAGGGCTGTGATCTCAGTGTCTAAAACTGTAGACTTTTAGAAAATATTTTTAGTACATCAGAATCAAATGCAAATCACTGATCAGTGGTTCCTGCCTTTTTTCCCCTCTTGAATCTATAAACTGTGATATTTGGAACAAATTAAGACCAGATTATGGAATATTATCCTGGAAGAAAAAAATTTTTCCTTCATGGGCAGTATGGTATGGTAAGAAGAGCACTGACTTTGGAATCAGAAGACCTGGTTCAAATCTTGGTTCCACCATGGGTATGACTTTAGGCAAATTGCTTAACCTCTCCTGTCTACATTTCCTTATTGGTATAATGAGGGGATGGACTAGATGGCCTTTAATATTCCTTTTTGCTCTAAATCTGTGATCTTATTTTTCTAGGATAGGTCTGGGCAAATAGGTTTGCCTTTAGGAGGTGCTAAATGGAAAACCATGATTAGGCCTTTTGTTAACAGACATTTTTGGCAGAATGTCTTCATCTGTGGCTTGTGTTGAATACAGACATGTGGAATGAGAGAAGAGGTGTGGTATGACTAATAAAAATTTTATCTAACCTGTGTGGTATCAAAAGTTGGACCAGAGAATATGAATATTTCAGAAAAAATGATCAACAATACTGGAAGTACTCATATCTTGTGGGATAGTGGTTCCGGGTTTTCTTTTCTTTTTTTTCTTGGATTACAGTTGATTCTACTTTTAAAAATATTACCAAAGGGGAGAAATACTGAAAGAAAATGCCATCATCCATGAACATGGTAGCTTATTCCCATATTTAACCATCTACCTGGATGCTCATCAATAGAGCAGTGGCTAAGTTGTAATGTGGAGTACTGTCATGCTGTTAAGAAGGGAGGAAAGAGGTGGTGGGGCCAGTGGAGGAGATGGTGGAGTACAGGTAATAAATCAGCTGGATTCTCCCAACATTCCCCCCTAAACAACTTTAAAATTAACTCTCAAATCAAATTTTGGAGGCACAGAGCCAACAAAAGATCAGAGTATGGCAGTTTTCTAATCTAAGACAATTTAGGAGGTTGACAGGAGAGGTCTGTGACACTGGGGTGGTGGCCTGCCCAGGGCATATGCTGTGCAGCACCAGCAGTGGGCCCTGGAATCTACTGCTATGGCAATGGCAGCAGCTTATGGAACTCTCATCCCAGAAGCAGCAAGAGAGGTAGACAAGAAGATTGGTCAGAAGGAGATTATAAGGGACTCTTTGCCAGCACTGGGTACAACTGATACTGATTAGCAACTCCATTGCCCTTAAGCAGTTCTGGGTCATAGTTCCAAGACAAAGAGGATCACCAGTGCTTGTGGCTACAGGAGATTAGAGGACCCAGTCACAGTTCCAGAGCCAAAAGGATTGATAACAGCTGCAGGGGAGCAAGGGTCTTTCATGGGCAAAGACATCACAGACCAGCAGAGCAGTTACAACACCTCTTCCTGCATTACACTGTTGTGGAAGCACCAAAAACTTGCAGACCCCAGAACTAACTGTGAAAAAAACAGCGCAGAAAAGCCTAAAGCATGTGACAGTCCTTCTCCACACCAAGGTGAGCAGAGATCAACTTTAAGATAAAAGTTCAGAGTTTAAAAATAGGCTAGAAAAATGAGCAGACAATAACAACAACATAAGAACTTGACCACAAAAAGCTGCAATGGTGGCAGAGAAGAACGAAACATAAACTCAGAAGAGTGTGAACAGTGTGAAAACAGCTACAAACAAAGCCTCAAAGAAAAATGATATTTGGACCCAAACCCAACAAGAATTCCTGGAAGAACTAAAAAAGAGAAAAGAGTGGTAGAGGAAAAATTTGGAAAAGAAATATGAGTGATATAAGAAAAATATGGAAAAAGAATTAACAGCTTGGTAAAAGAGGCATCTTTTTAAAAAATTGGTCTAATAGAAAAAGAAACACAAAAATTCACTGAAAAAAAGAATTCCTTATAAAGCAGAATTGACCAAATGGAAAAAGAGGCACAAAAGCTTACTGAAGAAAATAATTCCTTAAAAAATTACAATTGGGCAAGTGGAAGCTAATGACTCCATGAGACATCAAAAAAAATATTTTAAAAAGTCAAAAGAATGAAAAAATAGAAGAAAATGTGAAATTTGGCATTCAAACAAAAGACTTTTAAGCATAAAAAGAAACATGACAAGGAAATCACAAAGATTCAATAAGGACAAACTGTTTACATTCCTATATGAGAAAAATAATATGTGTTACTCCTAAGAAGGTTATTACTATTATGGCAGCTATAGAGTCTACATAGACAAAGGATATGGGCATGAGTCACATTTATATGGGTGATGATCTATAAAAACAAATGAAGGGGTGAGAAAGAGGGATGCACTATGAATGGTCATGAGATAAGCTCATCCATAAAATGGAAGCAGATAGAATGAATCAGAAATCAACATCTGACAATATGTTGTTTACAAAAGATACATTTGAAACAGAAAGACACACACAGAGTTAAAATACAGGACTGAAACGGACTCTATTATGCTTTGGCTAAAGTAAAAAAGGAAAGGGTAGCAGTCATGATCTCAGACAAAACAAAAGTAAAAACAGACCTAATTAAAAGGGATAATCAGGGAAGCCATATTTTGCTAAAATGTACCATAGACAATGAAGTAATATCAAAAATGTTTGCAGCAAGTTTCTCAGATAAAAGATTCATTTCTCAAAAAATAGGGAACTGAGTCAAATTTGGAAAAATAAGAGCCATACTCCAGTTTATTAATGGTAATAGCATATGAACAGGCAGTTTTCAGAAGAAATCAAAGCTGTTGGTAATCATATGAAAGAAAGCTCTAAATCACTGCTAATTAGAGAAGGGCAAATTGAAGCAACTCTGAGGTACCACCTTACGTCTATCAGAAATGACAGATGCTTGAGGGGATGAGGGAAAACAGGTAGATATGCTAATGAATTATTGGTAGAGTTTAAACTGATTTAGTCGTTCTGGAGAACAATTTGGAACTATGCCCAAACAGCTGTGAAATAGTGCATACCCTTTGATTCAGCAATACCACTACTACTAGATCTGTGCCCTAAAGAGATCAAAGAAAAAGGAAAAGGACCTGTAAGTACAGGAATATTTATAGTAAATCTTTTTGTGTTGGTAAAGAATCGGGAGTTGGGGAATGGCTAAACAAGTTGTGGCATGTGATTGTGGTTGTGCACTATTGTTCTGTGGGAAAGGGTGTGGGGGTGATTTCAGAAAAAAAAATGAAACATGGCAAGACCTACATGAACTGACGCCAAGTGAAGCACAAAGAGCCTTGTGATCATTGTGCATGGTAACAGCAGTACTGTAATGGTGATCATCTGTTAAAGACGTGGCCACTCTGATCCGTACAGTGATCCAAGACAATTCCAAAGGTCTCCTGATGGAAAAAATGTCGTCTACCTCCAGAGAAAGAGCGGATGAACTCTGAGTGAAGACTGAAGTATAGTTTTCTTACCTCTTTTTTGACTGTTACGTGTTGTATAGCTAATATGGAAATATGTTTTGCATGATTTCACAAGTATAATTTATATGATTGGAAGTGGCTAGGTGGTGCAGTGAATAGAGCTCCGGCCCTGGAGTCAGGAAGACCCAAGTTCATATCCAGCCTCAGACATCTGACATACTTACTAGCCATGTGACCCTGGGCAAGTCACTTAACTCCAATTGTCCTGCCCTCCCCCTCCAAAAAGCAAAAAAAAAAAAATCATCATTTATATGATTGTGCTTATCTTCTCAGTAGGTAGGGGAGGGATATATGCATCTTTTTTAAAGTGAAGAAAGAGATCATTTCATCTTAGATAAAATAATGCAGAGCGAAGTGAACAGAACCAGAAAAATAATTTCTTTAATAATATCAGTATTGTAAAAAATTAACAATTTTGATGGCTTTTATAAACTGCTGAAGGATGAAGTTAGTGGAATCAAGAGAGCAATTTATATGACAATAACACTGCAAAAACAGATTTGAAAACTTTAAGAACTAAAATCAATATGATCATTTATAATTCTAGAGGAGCAATAATGAAACATGTCATATATGACAGACATGATGGGCTTAGGGTATGGAATGATGCTTCTCTCTCGTTAGGGTGTGTGTGCATGTGTGTGCACATGTGTGTATCTGTGTGTGTGCACATGTGCATGTGTGTGCATGTGTGTTGTGTGTGCACGTGTGCGTAGTAGGCAGCCATCGAGGAATCTGTTTTGCTTTTCTCTGCGTATTTGTTACAAGGAATTAGTTTCTTTTCTTCCCCCAATGGAATCCCAGTCACAAGGGAAAGAAAATAGCTTTCTATTCATTAAAAAAATCAAGAGATGGGGTGTGTTACAGATGTGAAATGTTGTTTGAACTTCCAGACAAGGTCAGTGTATTGCTTATTTTACTGAACCATTGCACTTTGTTACTAGAGACCTCTCATGAAGGGGGAGTAACCTGTATATGTCTGCCATGTAAAATAAAATACATCAATAAAACAAAAGTGTAAAAATGAAAAAGACATCTCCATTTGTCCGAATGCAAGTTTGAAAGAAATTATACGTGGGCTTTGTGGAAAGAGGAAAAGATTTTCTTTTTCAATCATATCACAAATGATGTCAGTGTCTAGTTAAACACTTAGTTCTGCCTGATAGAAAACACACAGCCATTGGGACTAGGTTCAAGTTTCAGTTCCGTTACTTACCACATGTGTGATCATGGATAGGTCATTTCACTTCCCTGGGTCTCAGTTTCTGCATTGATGAAATGACAGGGTGGGACTAGTTGACCTCTAAGATACCTTCCAAATCTACAATTCTATGGTCTTACATTCGGTTAACTAGATATACTGAATTAGTAGACTTTCACTGGGTTATTTAAAGGGGGAAGGACATGGAATGATGTCAGGAAAATAGGATAATCCAATAGGATTTTATTGAGCATTCAGAGGTATTTTCCAAATCAGGAAAATTTTATTTTCTTAGAATTATGGTATAAATTATTTTACTCAGTAAGAGTCAGCATGGAGGTAGCAGACAGAGTACTAAAATATGGAGTTAGAATGGCCTGAGTTCAAAATTTTGAGCTCAGAAGGGAGACCTATCAGTGGGACCTGTGGTTCCTGATTCAACCTTTTTGCTCTCCATTCCCAAAGTCAGAAATTTGGGATGCATGTGTGACTGCTGAATCTCCTTCAAAATAGGGAAAACAATATTTGCATTCCCTACCTCTTCGGGATGGTATGAGAACGGTTAGATAAAGCATGGAAAAGTACTTTGCAAATCTCAAAGTTTCAAAGTGTAAGCCAATGTTATATGAAAAAAAATACAAGTCCCTGAAGAGAACATCCTCACGAATGGAATTTGCTTTGAAATGGCCGGTCCTTGGACACGACAGCATCTGCTAAAGCCTTTGACCTACTTACCAGGGACCACTAGGAACAAAACAGCCAAGTGGGAGATGGTTATCGCACAGCTTTGTACCATAGGATAGACTCAGCCTAGTAGTTGGCCTAATAAAGAATCAAGTCAACGTCTGAGGCCTTGTCTCAGTGTCTGATTCAGTTCGATTCAATTCAGCTTGCCCCTATGTAGAGCTCAGTATTAGGGGAAATTAAAAAGAAGTCCCTGGGAGTTTACTGTCTCATGGGAAGATGAGAAATGTAGATAACTTTTAGGCCTCTGAAAGGTCCTAGACAAAGGACTATGTGAGGTCTGAAAGGAGCCTAGGGATTAGAGAAATTTGCTTGGGGGAGGTCTTATTTGAGTAAAGGTTTAAAGAATGAAGTAGGAATTCTTTGGCGAAGAGAAGTGAAGGAAGCTCTTTCAGGCTTAGGCTACAGTGTGAGAAAAGTCATGAGGACAAGAAAACAGGTCATTTGTGGACTATTTAATTTGAGATTAAGGGTACAGACAGGAGATAAGGTAGGAAAAATAGAATAATGCCAAACTGTGAAGGGTCTTGAATGCCAGGCAAAGGAGTCTGAACTTTACTTGGTGGGCAGTAAGGAAACCGTGAAGAGTATTGAACAGAGGGCTGATGATGTAACCAGATGCATGCATAAAAAAGATTGGTTTGGCCATTATATGAAAAGGGACTGGAGTAGGGAAATGGAGGTGGGAAGATCTGAAGAGAGGCTGTTTCATGTGTCTAAGTGAGTGAAAAGGAGGACCTGTTCTAAGTTGGTGACTGCAGGAATAGAGAGGAGGGGACAGATGCACAGCTATTGTGGAGTTAGAGTCAACAAGACTTGGCAGGCAGCCTTGAAATTTGAGAGACAGTGTGAGATGGGTGAAAGAGGCTTGAATTCTTTTCCCCACTTTTAATTTGCTTTATTTTGAATTTATGGAATAAAACAAGCATTTCCGAAACAGAGTACAATAAAAAAGATAATTGCACATGAAACTGCAGATCTGCTGTGTACAAATTGTTATTCCTTTCAAATATACAACCAAATTATCACGTAAATTTGGTTTTTTTCTCCCCGCCCAGAGGTGGCCACCATTAGACACAAATAGGTGTGTGTGAAATGGTTGTAATTGTAAATAAAGATATGTAAAACTCTTATGCCACTTTACAGCAGTGTGATCTTGGGCAAATCCTGGCCCCTCCAAGTCTCAGTTTCTCTATCTGTACAATGAGTATAATGGTATTTGCACTGCCTAGCTTCGTGGTGATGTGAGTTTTTGTTATTATTGATAACAAGTTGAATGGGGAAGGTGAAAAAGCAGAGAAGTCAAGGGCGATGCCAAAGTTTCACTTTCTGAAGGAGGGGACCATGGACAGAAATAGTAAAGCCAGAAGGAAAAATAGATTTAGGTGGGAATAGATTGTCAACTTTGGTTTGAATACATTGGGTTTAAAGTAACGGTAGAGTCGCCTTATATTCTATGTCATGTGGACCATTGGAAATACTGATGCATTCTCACAAGAAAAGTCAGATCAGAAGTCAGAGATTAAGGTTTTAGGAGTCAAGCGCGGCTAGGTGACACAGTGAATAGAGCACCGGCACTGGAGTCAGGAGGACCTGAGGTCAAGTCTGGCCTCAGACACTTAACACTTACTAACCATGTGTCCTTGGGGAAGTCACTTAACCCCAATTCCCTGCCCTCCCTCCACCAAAAAGCAAAAGAAAAAAAAGTTTTTGGAGTCATGTCCCTAAAGAGAGTGATTGAAGCTATGGAAGTAAATGAGCTTGGCAGAAGGAGTGAGCAAGGAAAGACTAAGAGAGAAAGAGGGAGGGAGAGGAGAGAGAGAGAGAGAAATCTAGGATGGAAGCTTCGGGTCAACAAACTAAAGGGGTTAGAAAGTGAGTGAGAAGCCAGTGAAAGAAATAGAAACGGAGATGTCAGAGAGACAGGATAGGTTCTAGACCTGTGATAACATTGGTGTGGGGAGCTCCAGATAAGGAATTGCCCTCTACTGATTCAGGTCAGCACTTTCTCTTAAGCCTTGTTGTTATGAATCACGCTGCCAGTATGTGTTGGGGTCAGGAAAGGGACCCAGGTTTTCCTGGTATTTGAGGGAAGTTCATGAAAGCTACAGGAGGAGTGTCAGGAAGAAAGAGTTGGCCAGTAGTCTTGGGTGCTGCAGAGAAGTCAAGGACCATGAAGACTAGGGGAAAAAGGCAGTTTTATTTTGGAATTTGAAGGTAATTTGTGACCTTTGAATGAGCTGTTCAAAGACTACATGAAATATATTTTAAAAGCTAATAGATCTGACTGACATGCAAAGGTATAGGGAGAGCAGTGGCCTAAGGAGCCACCCTAGTTTAAGCTAGGTTTCTTTTTTCCTTAAAGAATATTGAAACTATACTCGACTTATTTTTTAAACTTAAAAATAAGCATTTATTATCTTTCCCTCCCACACCCCCCTTCCCCACCCAAAAGAAAAAGAATAACAAAACCCTCATAACAGATATGGGGAGTCAAAGCAAACCCCCACATTGACCACGCCGCCATCTTCAGTGTCCAGAGATGGGCAATAGCGCGGTTCTTATCGGTCTTCTGGAATCAGAGGCGTCGTGTCGATCAGAGTTCTTAAACCTTTCAAAGGTGTCTGGTTTTACAGCATTATTATGTGAATTGTTCTTACAATTCTGTGCATTTCACTTTGGCTCAATCCATGGAAGTCTACCCGGTTTCTCTGAAATCATCCGTTTGGTTACTTCTCACTATACAGTAGTACTATATTCATTCATGTATTCCGGTTTGTTCAGCCTTTCCTTCTTTCAAAGATAGGCACCTCCCTCAATTCCAGTTCTTTGCCACTACAGAAAGAGTGCTGTAAATATTTTGTTTATACAAATCTATGAGTCTTTTTTTTTTCTCTTTGATATCTTTGAGGTATAGGCTCACTAGGGATATAGCTAAGTCAAAAGTATGCAGAGTTTAGTCATTTTTTGGCATCGTTCCTAATTCCTTTCCAGAATTACTAGGCCAGTTCACAGTTCCATCAACAGCACGTTCATGTGCTTGTTTTTCTACGGTTCCTTCAGTATTCCCACGTTTACTAATCTCTTGAGTATGAGGTAGAACTCAGAGTTGCTTCAAATTTGCATTTCTTTAATTATTAGGATTTGGACCATTTTTCATAAAACTGTTGTGAGCTTGAATTTCTTACTTTGATCTGCTTGTTCATATCATTTGACCTCTTATTAATTGGGGAAGTGGTCCTTATTTTTATAAATTTGAAAATCTTGGAAAAGGGAACTTTATCAAAGAAACTTGCAAAAAAAGACTTTTTCCTCAGTTACCTGATTTCCTTCTAATTTTAGCTGTATTGGTTTTGTTAGTGTGAAAACTTTAAAATTTTTGTAATGAAAATTGTCAATTATCTTCTGTGATTCTTTCTATCTTTTGCTTGGTCTGAACTCTAATTGGTTTTTTACATCATCTTTTATGTCTAAGTTATATATCCATTTAGTGTATATCTTGCTTTATGGAATGAGATGTTTGTCTATACCTAGTTTCTGCCAAGCTGATTTTCAATTTTCCTATCAGATTTTGTTGAATGGTTAGCTCTTACTCAAGTAACTGGGATTTGGGGATTTTTCAAACACTTTACTGCTGTGTTAATTTGCTTCATCTGTTGTATATCTAACTTATTTTATTGATGGACCTCTTTATTTTAAAATTTTTTATTTGTTAAACTTATTTATTTTTAGTTTTCAAATTTACTTCCATAAGATTTTGAATTCTAAATTTTCTCCCCATCTGTTCCCTCCCCCCACCCCAAGACAGCATCTTGTAACTTGATATAGGCTCTACATATACATTCATAGTAAGTCTATTTTCACATTAGTCATAATTGTAAAGAAGTATTAGAACGAACGGGAGAAACCACAAGAAAGAAGAAACAAGCAAAATAAAAGAGAGAGCAAGTAACGGGCTCTGATCTGCCTTCGGGTTGCTTGGTTCTTTGTCTGGATGTGGGCAGCGTTTTCTATCACGAGTCTTTTGGGGTTGTCTTAGATCCTTGCATTGCTAAGAAGAGAGAAGTCTACCAAAGTTAGTCCTCATACAATGTGACTGGTGCTGTGTACAGTGTTCTGGTTCCACTCAGCATCAGTTCATATAAGTCTTTCCAGGTTTTTCCAAAAAAGGGGGGAAAGACCTACATGTGAAAAATATTTCTAGCAGCTCTTTTTGTGGTGGCAGAATATTAGAAATTGAGAGGATGCCCATCAGTTGGGGAATGTCTGAACAAGCTGTGGTATATGAATGTAATAGAACCTATTGTGCAATAAGAAATGATGAACAAGCCGATTTCAGAAAAACCTGGAAATATTTATACAACCTGTTTCAAAGTGAAATGAGCAGGAAAAGGAAAACGTACAGAGTATCAATGACACTGTGTGATGATCAACTGTAAATGACTCAGCTCTTCTCAGCAACACAATGATCCAAGAGAAGTACAAAGGACTCATGAAGGGAAATGCTATCCACATCCAGATAAAGAACTGATGGACTTTGAATGCAGATCAAAGCATCCTTTTTTTTTTACCTACTTTATTCTTTTGGGGGATTTTTTCTCTTTTGATTTGTTTATTCTTTTACAATTGTGACTAAGATGGAAATATGTTTTACATGATCGTACATGTATAACCTCTATCAAATTGCCTACCATTTTAGGAAGAGGGGATGGAGGAAGGAAGAAAAATTTGGAACTCAAAATCTTATAAAAATCAATGCTAAAAAATTGTCATGACATGAAATTGGGGGGAAAATAAAATACTATTTAAAAAGATTTTAAATTATTTTAAAAATTTAATAATCACAGAATGTATGCAGTACCTGGGAATCTGCCTGTTGAGACACACACAGGAATGCAATTTTAAAGCACTATGGAAATAAAGATAGACCAAAATAATTAGAGAAATATTCATTGTTCATGAGTATGATGAACTAATATAATAAAAATAACAATACTACCTAAATTAATTTACTCTTTCAGTGCCATACCGATCCAACTTTCACCTTTTTTACGATCTCTTCGGGTTATAGACCTAGTAATAGTATTACTGGATCAAAGGGTATGTCTAGTTTGGTTGCCAGAATTACTCTCCAGAATGGTTGGATCAGTTCACAACTCCACTAACAGAGCATTAGTGTTCCAATTTCCACACAACTCTTCAACATTTGTCATTTTCCCTTTTTGTCATATTAATCAATCTAATAGGTGTGAGATGGTATTTTGAGAGTTGTTTTAATTTGCATTTCTCTAGTCAAAAGTGATTTAAATACATCATTATATGCCTATAGATAGCTTTGATCTCTTCATCTGAAAACTACCTATTCAATATCCTTTGACTGTTTATCAGTTGGGGAATGACTTGTATTCTTATAAATTTGACTCAGTTCTCTATGTATTTGAGAAATGAGGCCTTTATTAAAGACGTTTTCTCTAAAGATTGTTTCCTAGCTTTCTGCTTTCCTTCTAATCTTGGTTGCATTTGTTTTGTTTGTACAAAACTTTTTAAATTTAATGTAACCAAGATGATCTATTTTATATTTTGTAATGCTTTCTATCTCTTGCTTGATCATAAGCCAGTAACTCACTTAACTTCTCCTTTAAGAATTTAGATCCTATATCACTTGGTGCAGATATGTTTAGTATTGATATTACTTCATTGTCTATGGTACCTTTTGGCAAAATGTAGTTTCCTCCTTGTCTCTTTTCATTATGTCTATTTTTGCTTTTGCTTTGTCTGAGGTCAGGATCACCAGCCTTGCTTTTTTTTTTTTTTTAACTTCAGCTGATGCATCATAGATTCTGCTTGAGCCACTTACCTTTCTTCTCTGTATGTCTCTCTGCTTCAAGTGTACTTCTTGTAAACAACGTATTGTAGGATTCTGGTTTTTGATCTGCTCTGCTATCCGTTTGTGTTTTATGGGAGAGTTCATCCCATTCACATTCACAGTTATTATTATTAACTGTATTTCCCTCCATCCTATTTTTCCTCCTATTTGTCCTCTCCCTCTCCTTTCACCCTTTCCCTCTTTGACAGTGTTTTGCTTCTGTGTACTTTCTCCCTTGATCTGCACTCTTTTCTGTCTGCCCCTCCCTCTTTACTTAATCTCCTCCCCTCCTGCTTTCCTATTGGGTAAGATAGATTTCTGGATTCAGCTGATTATGTATATTATTCACTCTTTGAGCCAATACTGATCAGAATAAGGTTCCAGTGATGCCCATCGCCCACCCTTCCACTGTAATAGGTTTGTTGTGCCTCTTCATGTGAAGTAATTTACCCCATTCTACTTCTATCTTCCTTCTGCACCCATTGTACTCCTCTTTCTCATCCCTTAATTATGTCATTCTCTCAAATTCATCTTATAGTCATACCTTCTGTGTATGTATATTCCTTCTAATTGTATTATTAGAGGTACAGTTTTTAAGAATTTCAAGTATCATCTTCCCATGTAGGTGTGTAAACAAACCAATTAAAAAAACAAATCCTGTTCTCAAGGAGCTGTCATAATTACATGATTTTTTTTATTAATATGGTCTAATATGTTGATAGTTTTCCTAATATCAAACTCACCTTGAAGTCCTGGTATAAATCCAACCTGGTATATCAACTTTTTGATATGTTTGTGTAGCATCTTTGTTATTATTTTATTTTTAAAATTTTGTAACAATATTGATTCAGAGCATTAGTTGATCATTTTATTTCCCTGTTTTTATTTTCCTTAGCTTAGGTATCAAGACCATATTTATATCATAGAAAGAATTTTGCAGGGTCTCTTCTTTTCCTTTATTTCCCCCCAGCAGTTTACATAATATTGGAACTAATTGTTCTTTGAATGTGTCATTAAATTCATTAGAAAATCTACCTGGAATGTTTTTCTTTGGGAGTTTTCTTAGGATTAAATAATTTTGTCTTCAATTAACATATGGCTTGTTCTATTTTTTTTCTGAAATTGAATTATTAAAAATATGTTTGTTGGCCTGAGAATTTTTTATTTTTTGTAAATATTTATCCACATAACATATACACTCAATTGGGTATCTTACCCTACAGGAAACAGGAGAGAAGGGGATAAGAGGGGGGGTGACAGAAGGGAGGGAAGATTAGGGGAGAGGGTAGTTAGAAGCAAACACTTTTGAAAAGGGACAGGGTCAAAGGAGAAAATAGAATAAGTGAGGAGGGGATAGGATGGAGGGAAATAGTCTTTCACAATATAACTACTATGGAAACATTTTGTGTAACTACACATGTACAACCTATATTGAATTGCATATCCTCCCAGTGGGGCTGGCTGAGTGGGGAAGAAGGGAAAGAATTTGGAAATCAAAGTTTTAAAAACAAATGTTAAAAAAAAAATTGTTTTTTACATGCAACTGGGAAATAAGATATACAGACACTGGGGTATAGAAGTCCATCTTGCCCTACTAGAAAGTGGGGGAGGGGATGGGAGAGGACATAAGAGAGAACAGATTGGGGAAAAGGATATTCATAGTCTCTCTGTCTTAGGGTGGGGGGATAGGGGAAAGACGGGAAGAAAATCAAAATCTTATGGAAATGAATGTTGAAAACTAAAGATTAATTAATTAATTAAAAGTATTTGTCCACTTCAGTTGTGGATTTTATTGGCCTATAATTGGGCACTATAATTGTTAATAATTTCCTTTATTTTTTATTTATTTGTTTGGAGTTCTTTTTTTCATTTTTGATGCTGGTAGTTTGGTTTTATTCTTTTATATTAAATTAGTTGATTTGTTGTATTGTTTTCCAACAAAAAAAACCAGCTCAGTTTTATTTATTAATTTTTGCTTTCAATTTTATTAACCTCATCTTTGAATTTCAGAATTTTTATTTTAGTATTTGGTTGGGGTTATTTGATTAATTAGTTTTCTAGTTTTTAAGTTACATGCCCAGTTCATTCATCTATTCTTTCTTACTTTTGTTGACAAAAGTGTTTAGAGTTACAAATTTTTCCCTAAGGGTTGCTTTGGCAGCATCCCCAAAATTCTTTATGGTTACTATCTTTGGTGAAATTATCTATCATTTATATGACTTATTCTTTGGCCTAACAATTCTTTAGGATTAAATAATTTTGTCTTCAATTTTAAAAAATCTTTTCTTCAACAGTCCTGTGCTGAATACAA
>CM053587.1:207432-242466 GCA_028646515.1 Pseudochirops corinnae
ATAATTTTGTCTTCAATTTTAAAAAATCTTTTCTTCAACAGTCCTGTGCTGAATACAATTGTATTGTGCTGTATTCAATAAAATATGTATGTTTATATATATATATATATATATATATATATATATATATATATATATATACATTTATGTATATACATACATACATACATACATATGATTTTCCTCCAAGGCAATTGGGGCAGTGACTTACCTAGGGTCACACAGCACTTAATATATTGTATGCATTTGTTTGTAAGGATGTTATGCCCCAGTATGTGGTTAATTTTTGTAAAAATGTTGTGCACAGCTGAGAAATATGCATACTCCTATTTATCTCCACTCAGTATTCAACAGAGATCTATCATATCTTATTTTTCTAAAATTCTATTCAGGTCCTTAACTTCTCTTCATGAGTAGTTAGATTTTTCTAGATCTGAAGTCATCTCCCACTACCTCCTCCCACTACTTTAGTTTTACTGTCAGTTTTGAACTCATATCTTCTTGACTCCAGACCAGCTGCTCTATCTGCTGCACCACCTAGCTATCTGCTAGAGTGATTTATACTTACAAAAAAATTCACATATGTTATCATCTGACTTTCACTGTAGCTCTATGAAGTAGATGGGGCAGATCTTATTAAAGCTACTCTACAGATTAGGAAATTGAACCTCAGAGTGGTTAAGAGACCTATACAAACTAATAAGTGACAGAGTCAGCTTTTCTGATTCCACTTTCAATGCAATGCTTTTTCCATTACATCACACTGCTTCTCTCTCCTCCCTCCCCCCCCCCCAATTCCTATTCCTCACCAACATTGAAATGAGATAGAACCATATAGTTCATCTTGGGCTCTCCATACCTCCCAAGATGACAATTAATTATTTGTTTCTTGATTCTAATCTGTGGTAATGTTTTTAGTCTGTGCTGATGTGGTCATAAAATCTAACTAGAAAAATCCCTCTCCCCTTCTCTTACCTCCTTTCCACTTCCTTCCCAGATGACCAGTGTGATAGCTACCTTTGCTACCTAAATTCAAAGTTCTGAGGGATGTCAGGTCAGGGAGGAAGGACAAGTAACTTCATAGTAGGTTCCTGTGGGGAGAGCTGTCTGGAGAGAAGCCTCTCTCGTGGTGACTCTCAAACTGCATCTCTGTTTTTCACCAGTGATAGAATCACCCATCTTCTAGCTATGGAAGGAAATGGGGGCCACTTTTTATAGTTCATAAGGATGCAGAGCCCAGTAGTATGCAGGAATCTAAGGGCAGGATTGCATTCTAAAGTTGACTAGTCGATACAAACAAGGCACGTGTGCATAAATTATTTTTTCATGCTTTTAAGTCAGCATAAATGTTCAGTGTATTTGGCCCTGTCTCCATGTTCTTCTTTGAAATGTCATGTTGTTTATTGGTATTCAAAAAACATGTGATTCTGTGGACTACTGTTTAAAATCTCATCTTAGGATATTTCTAAAGTTCAAGTAAGCCTTCCTCATTTACCAAAGGAGGAAGGAGCATGGCCAGTTCTGTCCAGGGACTTGTTGAAGAATTTTAAGCACCCCCAGAAAGATACAGTTGTGCAAAAGAACCTTGGGTAAAAAATCCAAGCTTCTTAATGTAAATTTATTTTTCTTGCTCTCTTAATGACCTGAAGTCCCTGAGGATATTTTGTTTTATAGGGTTTTTTTTTTCATCTCTTGCCACATATTTGGTTTTCCTGGATCATATCTTTGACCACTTCCTTATCAAAATAGCCTTCAGTTTTGCACATTTGAAAAAGCAACCCCATGACGTGCTTGACTTACAACATCATTTTCTTCAGCCCCAGAATGTATCACAGTCTGATTGCCTGTGAGAAATGTGTCCAGACAAAAAGCTGGTCACCGGCCTCATCTGTAACCTTTGATATTTAGAAATGTCATCTATCAGTCAGTTTGCTTATTCCCAAATATATGTTTCATCTAATTTACAGAGAAATATAGTGAATGCATAATGTACACGCCTGATCTTTTCAGATTTGTTGCTAAATATCTTTCATTTAACTGACCTCTATTCAAATTAGCAGTGGCATGTGTGTTTATATTCCAGTGGATAGTACCACTAAAGAAAGAACTAAAAATGTGCAGATATCAGGTTGTCTCATGGAGTCATCAGCATCTGTTTATTTGGTCCCTTATGATTTTCAGGTAATTTGTTGCTTAGGCAAGGTTTTGTACATCTTGTGCCATGCTGTTAATTTCATTTCTAATCCTTTCTTTTGTAGCTCCCATTTCTTTTTCATTTTTTTTCTCAAGAACTCTAATTTCATTGACAAAAACATTTTTAACTCTATTTAAAAACACTTGCATCATCTCTTCCATTTGGTGCCCAAGCTTTGAGGCTTTGCTTATAGATGTTTTGGAGCCATTCTCTTATTTGGATGCAATACCTGTTGAGTTCTCGTGCAACAAGAGCTGTTTGTCTTACAGGTCTATTGGATTTTGTTGTCCATAAGTGTACACACATTCCATGTGCCAATGGTGAGCGGAATCATCTTTGCAGACATTTTTGTACTTTTTTTGTGTGTTTTGACCATACGGTGGGATTCATGCCTGATGCCTGTCACACTAATCAGGCCAGGACTGAGTAAGCAGACAGTTTTTAGGGCACCTTTTCTAGCCCCTCCCTCACACCAGCAGGTGAGCAGTGCAGTCCTTAAAAGGCTGCTCAGACACTCAGGGGGTTGCTGAATCCCGCTGCTGCTTCCAGTGAGTAACAACCCTATGGCCTGGGTCACCTGTATGCAGGATTGTAACTACAGCTCCCAGTATATCCACACCTGCTGTTTTGTCACTTGCCTGTCACCACAGGACTTTGAGATAGGTAAAATGGTATGAGTGATGTCTTTTGATTCATGTGTAAATTGGATTTAAGTGATGCAGAGTTGCACAAAGTCATTGACCTCACTCTCTCCTCCAGAGTCATCACAGTCCAGTGGCAGGACAGAATCAAGATGACTGGTGATGGCTCAAGGTGCAGTGCTCCTTGCCATCTTCAATGTCTGACCAAGCTCTAAGTGCTCCACAGCGCCTGTTTCAGCTGCTTTTGTGGCCATTGGAAAGCACAGTGGGGTCTCTCTTAGTCATTGTTGGCAAGATTCTTGCCAGAGTCCTCCTTAATAAGCTGATCCTTCACCTGGAAGATGGTCATTTGCCTGAGATCCAGTGTGGTATCAGAAAGGGCTAAAGAACAGTCAATATAGTGTTTGCTGCCCAACAACTCAAGGAGAAATGCCAGGAGCAGAACACTGATGTGTACACAATGTTTGTAGATCTGACCAAGTCCTTTGATACTGTCATTCGTGAGGACTTATGGAAAATTATGCCAAAATTTGGTTGCCTGGAGAAGTTCATCAGCATTGTACTTCAATTTCATGACGGCATGCTTGCCCCAGTTCTGGATAATGGATAATACTCTTGCGCCTTCCCAGTCAGCAATGAAGTGAAACAAAGCTGTGTGCTTGCTCCCACGCTTTTTAGCATGATGTTTTCAGCCATGTTGTCAAATGCTTTTAGTGGAGATGAACATGGCATTAAGGTCAGCTACCACACTGATGGTCACACTGATGGTAAATTCTTCAACTTGAAAAGTATACAAGCCAAGACCAAAGTGGAGGGAGGGTTGGTACATGATTTTCTGTTTGCAAATTATTGTGCACTCTGTGCGGCTTCTGAAGCCAAGATGCAACAAAGTGTGAGTCAGTTTTCTGCTGCTTGTGCTCATTTTGGCCTAATAATTAACACCAAGAAAATGCGGATGCTCTATCAGCCACCACCACACCATCCACATGTGGACCATCAGTTGCAGCAAATGGAGAAGTTTTGAACGCTGTGGATAAGTTCACTTACCTTGGTAGTGTACTTGCCAGGAATATACACATTGATAATGAGGTTGATACATGCATTGCCAAAGCTAGCTCAATGTTTTGGGAAACTCTGAAGGAAAGTATGGGAGAAAACAGGTATTAGACTGACTACCAAACTCAAGGTCAACAGAGCCATTGTGCTGACATCATTGTTGTAGACTGTGAGACCTTGATAGTATACCAGTGCCATGCCAGGAAACCGAATCTCTTCCATTCGAATTGTTTGAGGAAGATTCTGAAGATCACCTGGTAGGATAAGACACAAGACACTGAGGTCCGTACTTGAACTAAACTGCCAGGCATTCAAATTCTTCTTCAGAGAGTGCAACTCCAGTGGGCTGGTCACTTTGTTCAAATGCAAAATGTATGCTTGCCAAAAAGACTTTTTATGGAGATCTCACACAGGGCAAGTGTTTACATGGTGGTCAGAAGAAGTGATACAAGGACACTCCTGAGGTCTCTATGAAGAACTTTGGAATTGATTGTGTGACATAGGAGACACTGGCACAGAATCCTTAGCATGGTATGCCTACATCACAGAAGGTGCTGCACTCTATGAGCAAAGCAGAATTGAAATAGCTCAAAGGAAATGCAGGATGTGCAAATTTAGAGAATCCACCCCAAATGTTCACATGGACTATTTGTGCTTGATCTGTGGTAGAGCATTCTGAGCTTGTATTGGTGTGATCAGCCACAATTGGACACACTGAAACTTGGCTCTAGCATAGTGATGTCATTTTGGTCCTCTTCGAGAATGAATGAAGGACAATAACCAGCCAACCAAGTATAAATAGAGTTAAAGTAGAAGGTGTTCTTTGACACATCTATACAGGGTATGAAAGGATGAGAGTTATAATTCACTATGACAACTATAAGGTTGAGTCTACATTGTCAAAATTGTCTGGTTACTTAACTTTCTTATGAATGAAAAAGCATTTGTCAGACTCCTAAGATATGCCAAGCATTGTGCTAAACTCAGGAGATACAGATAGGGGGGAAAAAAGGAGCCAGTCTCTGCTCTCAAGGAACTTCCATTCTAATCGGAGAAGAGAGCAAATATAAGAGGACTCATTGGCAGATTGGATGGAAAGGTTCTAAGGGTTCTGGTGGTTCAGGGCAGGTGGCAAGACCAAGGTGTCTTCAGGGTTCCAATAGCAGGTTAGAAGGCAATGTCTTGAAATCTTACCAGAAGAATTGTAGTTAGTGATTCCCTTCATGTACAAGTATAGGTTTGGGCGGGGGAGGGAGTGTGATGGCTGGAAAGATTTGGCCCACTGCTGTTGGGCCAATAGAGTGGGCACCATGAGTGGCCTCCCAAAGTGGTGGAGATGGGTAATAAGAGTTCACCAAGAGGGGAAAGGAGAAGGGAAATTGACTGTGAGGTTGAAGTCAATGGCTCTCTGCAGTGTCCGCTCCTGATGGACCTCTGACCCCTAGATGGGCCCTGAATGACAGACATGGGGTTGTAGTGCATAAAGGGAATTGTACATTTTAGTACCTGCTCCTGCTGAGCTCACTAGATAGGATTTCTGCACATTATTTTAGTGGTATCCACACTCGATGAAGAAGCACTAATCTGAGAATCAGGAGACTTGGGTTATGTTCCCAATAGAGTCACTTATTAGCTATGGAACATTGAGTGAGTTGTTTTGGTTCTACTGGTTTCAGTTTTCTCAATGGTAAACGAAAAGTCTTACATTAGGGCTGATGGGTTTGGAGCTAGAAGGGACTTTAGAGACCATCCTCACTTTACAGATGAGAAAAATGAGTCCCAAGGAGGTCAAACCACTTATTCCAAGTCTCATAAGAAATGGTGAAGCTGGTATTTGAACTCAGGTCCTCACAGAACAAAACCTGTGTTCTTTACCTTATACTGTTCTGCCTCTAAATACCCATCTAGCGAAACAATCAATTAATCAGCCAGTTTTTAAGTGCCCATTATGCGTCAGGCCCTGAGCTACATACTGTTCTGGTTCCAGTGGTATCTGTGATTCCATTTACATGTGCATATTTTCCTATAAAATTATCTAGATATTTACATTTAGGTAAACTTATAGTTATTTCAAGTGAATATGCACCAGAGTAGGGGTTCTGAACCTGGGGTCTGGGAACTTAAAAAATTTCTTTTGACAACTATATTTCAAGATAATTAATTTCCATCCAGCACTGGGCCTGAGTTCAAATATAACTTCAGACACTTAGAATCCATGTGAGCCTGGTCGAGTCACTTAACTTCTGTTTGTTTCAGTTACTGCACCTGTAAAATGAGGGTAATCATAGCACCTGCCTCCTAGGGTTGTTAGGGGGATCAAAGGAGCTAAGAATTGTAAAGCACTGGGTGCATAAGTGATCTATAAGGGTCAGCTATCATTGTCTTATGCATTTAAAAACATGACTCTGGGAAGGGTCCCTGAGTCTCACCAAACTGCCAGAGGGGTCCATGACAGAACAAAAACGGTAAAAATGTCACTAGAACCAAACAAATCCATATTCCCTTAGACCAAATTCCATTGGGCACATGTGGCTGGGGACTCATCTGCCAATCCATCAGTACTCTGAATGGGCGACCTCAATAGGTAATGGACTCCCCTTCACTCTGAGTTCTTTAGTAGAAGCTGGTTGACTGCTTGTTGGATATGTGATTCTTGTTCAGGTACCAGTTAGACTAGGTAACCTCTGAGGCCCCATCAGACTCTGAGATCTGATCATTCTAAGTATTCATATTTTGAGATCCGGTGTCAATCTATTTGAAAGGCTGCTTGTGGCTTTAATATAAATGGCACTAGATTCTATTGCTACATTTCCTACTGAGTATTCTGTAGATGAAAGATGACTTGGTCACTTACTTTCCTGATGATGTATAAGCTCAGATCCTTGTCCTTATGCCAATAAACAATGAGCTGGGCGCGGAGCTAAATGGAGAAAGGAAGCAGGCTGGCTTGCATTTGGGAGATTGTGCTAAAACTTCTAATGATCCTAAGCTGCTCCCTTCGACCAAACACTATCTCTTTCATACCAATATGCCTCCTGAGAGACAGTGTGACATAGTGTGTAGCAAGCTGCCTCAGAGCCAGAAGGACATGGGCTGCAGTCCTTCGAGTGAATACACGTACTGACAGCGTGACTCAGAGCAGGTCATTGGACCTTTCAGTGCCCCAAGTGACCCTCCAAGACCACAGCATACAGAACGAGTTCCTGTCTCTATTAGTAGAGGGGTTTTTTTCATCAGGGTTCCCCTTACCGACACAATCACAAATCTAACCCACAATTTTCCTGGTCATACTATATGGGTACAGGTCACGGAACACTCTGATCTCAGAAGAATCAAAATTACAGATGCCCAAAGGTCTGTGGAATGACATATAATAGCATAGAATAAGCTATAGAATATTAATAAGGAAAGAAGATTTGTACGTGAGAAGTAGTCGAAATGCTGTCATCAAGGACACTAATGACCAGAAAAGGAGATTAGATGGTCGTGTAGTGATAACGTTAGCATTCCTGTAGCACGTTACACATTTCATTGCATTTGTTCTGTGCAGCAACTCTGTGAAGTATGTGCTATGGTTATCTGCATTTTACATCAGAGGAAACTGAGGCACAGAGAAGTGACGGAACTTCTCGAGAGCCACACAACTAGCAAATGTCAGAGGAAAAAAGGTTTGAACTCAGTTCTTCCTGGCTTCAGATCCAGTTATCTATCTCCCACACTACTTAGCTGCCTTAATGAGTGTGAGAGGTAAAGGCTGGGCTACACCAGTTGATCTGTGACATAGTGAAGAAGCAGAAGTCCACAGTCATTCAGTCAATAAACATTTATTAAGTGCCTGCTTTTTGCCAGGCACAGTGCTAAGCACCCAGCGGAAATACAGAGGCAAAGCAAACAAACAAATAAAGACAGTCCCTGCCCTTGAGGAGGAATGGGAGGCCGAGGGTGGGGAGGAGAGAGAGGAAGGTGTTTGTCCTAGGATGTGATGGAGAAGTCAGTAGGAGTAGAGCTGGCTAGGGGATGAAGAGACGGCTGACCCGAGCGCCCTCTTAAATGGAGTGTACCCTGTAAATCCTCCTCGGAGATTTTGTGGAAGGGTGTGGTCCATTGGAGCGGAGAAAGGGTGAGTGGGTTGTGATCTGGGTTGCTGTTGGTAGTGCCCACATTAATAAAATCGCAGGTGTTCCTGAAGCGTATTCAGATTTGTAGAGAACCAGTATTATTTACTGGAGAGAGCTATAAAGGGGCTTTGTCTTTCCTCATCATGTGTTCTATACTTGTATAAACATTTGTAAAGAGTGGGTGGCCATGTAAAATGGGGCTCCCTAAAGAAATTAGAAGCTTTCACATTTGGGGTTCAAGTTCAAGTCAGACTGGCAGGTTTGTTATTTCCTACAAGGGCCACAAAATGAAGTATGCACAGAGCGGATTCCCTTCTCTAAAGGAAATTAATGCTTCCCAATAAATTCTTTTCTAGCGAAGGAAGCCCTTCCCCCCGGATGGAGCTGCTGCATAACATCGACCCTGGCTTTGTAGACATATCGCCATGTGAGTACGCGCCAATTAATTAATGAATCATTAGGAGGCTGGTTTGGCTGCTTCCCATGTTGCAAGGCTGAAGTCCATCTCCCTTTTCACCTGAATGGGAACCAAGGCAAACTCTTCCCTCTTGTAATTTTCGTAGCGAGCTCATTTTAGGGGTCACTAAAGATTTTTGCCAAGGACTAATACAGTTGGCATACTCTACTTCCCAGCCCTCCAAAACACCCAGATGGAAAGAGTCACATCTTTGGAGCTGCTGTGAGATAATCACATGCCTCAGATGCCAGGGTGGTGAGACTTACCTCCATTCCAGATGCCCAGTTGCTATCTTGTGTGGGCTTTCTTCATATTGCACATGGATTCCTATGACATTCAGCCCAATTTTCTGCACTGCCCATATCAAACAGTCAGTGTAATGGCAACATACACACACACACACATACACACAGCTCCAGAGCTGAAAGGGACCTTAAAGTTCTTCTAATCTGTCCTCTTTCATTTTACAGATATTTTAACTGAGGCTACTTGCCCACATTCACCCCGATAGTAACAAGTGCGGGAATTGAACCCAGGGTCTTAGACTGCAGATCAAGCATTCTTTCCATTGTACCACAAAGCCTCCTTCAGAGCTGGAAGACTATTTAACGTAGTCAGTAAGTCAACAAGAATTTGTTCAGCATTTACTGTTGACCTAGTACAAGGTCTGGGAATACAAAAAGAGGCAAAAAAAAAGCCCCTGCCTTCAAGGACCTCTCATTCTAATGGGAGAGATGATGTGCAACTAACCGTGGACAAAATATATACAGTGTAAATGGAAGGTTGTTGTTTGTTGTTGGGCAGCGAGGTGGCAGG
Source organism: Pseudochirops corinnae (assembly GCA_028646515.1). Classification (NCBI taxonomy): domain Eukaryota; kingdom Metazoa; phylum Chordata; class Mammalia; order Diprotodontia; family Pseudocheiridae; genus Pseudochirops; species Pseudochirops corinnae. Next base: position 216,715 of record CM053587.1, read on the forward strand.
AAGACCTGAGTTCAAGTTTGACCTCAGACACTTGTAAGCTGTGTGTCCCTGGGCAAGTCACTGAACCACATTTGCCTCAGTTTCCTCATCTGAAAAATGAACTGGAGAAGGAAATGGCCAACCACTCCAGTATCTCTGCCAAGAAAACTCCAAATGGGATGATAATAATCAGACATGTCTGAAACAACTGAACAACAAAAGATCCCTTCCAGGGCTAAATGGAAGGTAGTCTCATAGGGAAGACACAAGTAGTGGGCAGGAGTGGGGTGTCAGGGAAGTGAAGGAGAGTTTGGGAAAGGCCTTCTGCGAAGGGATTTGAGCTGAGTGTTAAAGGTAGCCAGGGAACCTCAGAGGCAGAGATGAGGAAAGAGAGCATTCCAGACATGGAGGGTCAGCCAGTACAAGTACATGGAATAAGAAGATTGCATGTCGTGTGCAAGGAACAAGTGTGCCAGTGTAGCTTGGAGAATGCATAGAGGGGAGTAAAGTGTAAGAAAACTGCCTAGGTCAGAGGGCTTCAGGTTGTGAAGGACTTTAAATGCAAAGCAGAGGATTTTACATTTAATCCTGGAAGTAACAGGGGGTAACTGGAGTTTATTGAATGGTAGGAAGAGAAGAGTGACATGATCAGTCTTGTGCTTTAGAAGGATCACTTGGACAGCAGAGGGAAGGATAGATTGGACTGGGGAGAGACTCAATTCAAGGAAATGCACCAAAAGCATCCTGCAGTAGTGCAAGTGAAGGTGATGAAGGCAGGACTGTGTGAGCTGAGAAAAGGAGACAAGATGTTTTGGAATAAGTTGGATTTTTTTAAGTTGTCAAAAGATCAGTTGTATGGGATGAAAGTAAGTGAGGAGTCTGGGAGGACATCAAGATTGTGAGTTGAGGGGATTGAAAGGATAGTGGTGCCCTCCACAGTAACGAGAAAGTTGCACAAAATGGAAGGATTTATGGGAAAAGATGAGTTCTCTTTGGGAATGTATTGAGTTTAAGCTACCTATGGAACATCCTAATTGGAGATGTCTAAGAGGCTATAGAGGATGTGGGGCTAGAGCTAAGGAGAAAGATTAGGGCTATTTATATCGATCTGGGAATCATCTGCAGAGAGAGGATTGTTGACCCCGTGGGAGATGATGAAATCACCAAGCAAGATATTCAGTTGTAGTTCTATTTTAGTCATAGACAATACTCTAGTGGTCTACAGGAGTTAATGTCCTTTATTAAGTGCTTGTCATGGAATCCTTTAGGCCCTGAGGAGCCCAAGGTTCCATTTATAACACCCCCAACTGAAATTTCCTTTTTGAAAATATTGCCAGTATACATAGCACACATTTTATGCAGTATATATATATATATATATATATATATATATATATATATATATATATATATATATATATATATACATCCTTGAATATTGCCTTAGAATCTAGTGGTAGCTTTTGATTTAAAAAATTACATACATGTTTCTCAGTCATATCCAACTCTTTGTAACCCTATGGATCATAGTGTGCCAGTTCTGTCTATGGGAGTGTCTTGGCAAAGATACTAGAGTGGTTCACTATTTCTTTCTTCACTGGACTAAGGCAAAGGTCAAGTGACTTGCCCAGGGCCACACATCTAGTAAGTGTTTGAGCTCAGATCTTCTTGACTCTTGGCCCAGTGCTCTAAGCCACATATATATGTATGTGTGTATACATATACACACATATACATATGTATGCATATGCATATATAGCATATGTGTATATATATATATATATATATACACACACACACACACACAAATTTTTCCTATAGAAACACAATCACAAAAATTGTGTGTGTGCGTATACATACGCACACATACAAGTTTTTGTTTTGTTTTGTTTTGATCAAAGGCTACCCCTAAATTTTGTATAATGTAAATATCCTTTTACCTCTGCATGGTTTCCTTCTTATACCATAAACAAATCCTTAGAGTCGGAACTTCTCAATTCTAATTAGTTCTAAGCATTAGGATACCATCCTTATTTTCATATGTGTGTTAAGGATAGACACCATGTGACAGAATTTTTTTGTCCACATAAACCTCCAAATCACTTAACCTCTGTTTGCTTCTGTTTCCTCATCTGTAAAATGAAGATAATAATAGCCCTGACTCCCTGGAGTCAGGAGGACCTGAGTTCAAATCCTGCCTCAGACACTTAACACTTACTAGCCATGCGACCTTGGGCAAGTCACTTAACCCCAATTGCCCTGCCTTCCTCCCTCCAAAAAGAAAAAAAAAAGAGTTGGGTTGAGTAGGAAGAGATTAAAATAACATTAGCTATATTAAAGTTGGTGATTATCTGTAGATTTCAGCTACATCGTATTAATGTGCTTTTTCCTCCCCATAGCCCGTCTAACAATTGTCAGTTTCCATCTTTTTGTCAGCTTTGTCAGTCTAATAGGTGCGAGGTGGAACTCCATGTAGTTGCTTTAATTTACATTTCTTTAATAATGAGTGATTTGGATTATTTTCTCATATGGCTGTTGATTGGATTTCTGCCCCTGAGAACTTCAATTTGTATCCATTGACCATTTATTTGTTATAGAATGGCACTTATTCTTATAAATTTGAACCAGTTCTCTATACATTGTGGAAACGAGGCCTTTCTCAGACAGACTTGCTGCCAAGATTTTTTCCCAGTTACCCATTTCCCTTCTTTTTTAGTTGAATTGGTTTTATTTGGGCAAAACCTTCTTAATTTTACATAATTAAAATCATCCATTTTTGTTCCCTCGTAATAAAGGCTAATCGCTTTTCTTTTCTTATGATAACCCTTCACTTCTTTAGACCTCAGGAAGAAAGAGGCAGCAGGGTGCAGTGGAAGGAGGGCTAGCTTTGCAGTCAAAGGGACTTAGACTGGATTTCAACCCTGTCTTTTGGTACCCTTGTGATCATGGGCAAGATGCAATCTCCTTGGACTTCAGTCCCTCCTCCATCAAATGAAGGGGTTGGATCACATGACCTCTAAAGCTGTCGTCTTAGATATATTTGCACTTTGCTGTATGCTTGAAAGATGACTTTGACTAGACCTCAACTCTGTTCTCTGGTGAATCTGAAAGATCTCTAGGATTCCTGGTTCACACAAAACCTTCCTACGCTTTCCCTTTCAAGAATAGAATAGGAGCCTTTTGTGCAATGTGACTATAAGAATTGTTAGAACAAGCTAACTTATCATTAAGTATCTTTCTCGAGAAGTGAGCTCTAGACTGGACCCCATCTTCTTAAATTTCATTTTTATTTTGAGGGAGAAATACTGTGTGTGAAACAAGGGATGAATTCCACCTGATAACTGGCTTCTTGTTATGTGTCATATCCCTCTAGACAACTTTCCTGATCCCCCGAAGGCATTTGTTGTTGTTCAGTCTTGTTTGACTTTTTGTGACCCCATTTGGGCTTTTCTTGGCAAAGACACTGGAGGAGTTTGGCATTTCCTTCTCCAGCCCATTTTACAGATGAGGCGAAGCAAACAGGATTAAATGACATGCCCAGGGTCACACAGCTAGTAAGTGTCCGAGGCCAAATTTGAACTCAGAAAGAGAAGTTTTCCTGACTCCAGCCCTGGAACTCTATCCATTGCACCACCTAACTGCTCCCTCTCCTTGAAATTATATTATTTTTATATATTTCATATTTACTTATCTGTGTATGTATGTGTTGTACCCTTTCCCTCCCCCTTTACCTTCAAGGAGAATGTCAACTCCTTGAGAGCTGAATTGTTTCATTTTAATCTCTGTGTCCTTCATGTTGTCTTTGTATACTTGTATATAATATACATGTACTTTGTATATATGTATATAGTGTGTGTGAGTGTGTGTGTGTGTGTGTGTGTGTGTGAATACTTTGTATCTAGCACAAGGCCTGACATATGTTAGGAGCTTAATAAATGTGGGTTAAATTAACTGGAGCAGAATGGCTTCCCGAGCATTTCTAAACAGTGGAAAGGGCCATGATCTAGAGGTACACATCCTTTTCTAAAATGGGAAGAGGAATATGGAGACTAGGTCAGCTTGGTCTGGACAGATAAGACCCGGCCTCTCCACAATCTTAGTCAGCAGTGCTTGTACCTTGAAAAATTTGTCCAAAACCATGATTTTGATTCAGAGCGGTGGCTGCTCCCAATTGTAGGGAACTTACACTTGAAATCACAGGCACATGTGTCATTCTGCCCTCTATTGTCTAGAGCTCACCCTTGTGATTAAATGGGAATATGAAGGTCCCCCCCCAAAGTGTACAGGGCTGACCCCTGTAATCATGAAACCCTCCCATAGAGTTGCCATCTTAAATAGTGTGTGCTCCAGGAATCCTCACCCTCAATAGATAACACTTTTCCATAAGCATAAAAAGTCTGAGAACTGCTGATTTTCAGAGAAAACACTCACATATACCTAGCAGGTTTTGTGACTCTCCTCTAGATCATAGATCCACTCTATGTCTGAAGCCAAAACTAACCCTAGAGAGCCAGGCCCAACATTCCATGAATCATTAGAATTCCCATCTACTTATACAAGCAACTGTCTAATTAATCTATACTTTTACACACACATAACACTCAGCGCCCATTAGTAGTAGCCTGGTTATAGCATGAAGGCCCCTGACAGATGTTAATCTTTTACTTATGTAGGCCGGTGATGGGGGCTTCAAAGCCTTCATTGGCTATAGAGCCTCGTTGCTATTTCATTTAAAAGCCTTTTCTTTTTAAGGACTGTAATGTGGAGTTATTTTTACCCTTTGATTATAGGGAGGAAACACGAGGTCCCCTCCCTTTCCTTCATCCAAGTGCGCATTATTTTCTGTGGTGAAGTGGCTTCATCTATAGCTCAAATCAGAATCCATCATGTTGGGAAACACTGAGAAACTCTTCTCTTATTTTTTTTTCCTTCCCAGCTTTACTTATTTTGCTTTTTTTTTCCCCCAGAGAGAGGAAGGCAGGGCTATTGGGGTTAAGTGACTTGCCCAAGGTCACATGGCTAGTAAGAGTTAAGTGTCTGAGGCTGGATTTGAACTTAGGTCCTCCTGACTCCAGGGCCAGTGCTCTATTCACTGCACCACCTAGCCGCCCCTCCCCCAGCTTTATTTAGACTCATCTTCATGAAAGGCGTTGATATTTCTGAGATTAAAAACTAGTCTGAGTTAGAATATTAATACAAAGTTAAGATAAAGTCATCTTATCCTGACCAGCTGCTAGGAATCTTTACTTCCTCTTTGGTCTCCGAAGTGGATGTCATGGTCCTCTGCATGATCAGCCAGTAAGAAGATGGGAAGATGGACGAGGAATTGTCTCTAACACAACTATTCCTACTCTTATCCATCTGCAGTCTCCCTGTGCCCCTATCATCTGCTGGGAAAGCTGCCGCTCAGTGGACAGCGCACCCTGTCTGGCTTCAGGAAGTTCGTATGTGACTTCAGACACTTAATAGCTATGCTACCCTGGTCAAGTCATATAATCCATGTTTGCCTCAGTTTCCTTATCTGCAAAATGAAAATAGTAATAGCACCTAAATTGCAGAGTTGTTTCGAGGATCAAAATAAGAATAATCAAATAATCAAACTAATAGTAATTGTAAAATACCTCGCGTAGTACCCGGCACAGGATGAGCATAAATGTTGTTATATGACTGGTGTCAGCCACTCAGGGCAGTTATCACCTAATTGGGACCTGGGCGCACCCAACAGCACTTAGGAATGTGTCCTTGGGAAATCTCCCTCCCATGGAGAGGTGGGGACAGAGCCTGTTCCTCTGGATCGTAACTCACAGCCCCGTTGTCAATATGCAGTGGCAGAGGGAGGCTCCGCATTTGCAGTTCCCTCTGCTAATGGAATCCTACATCTGGAATCTCCGTCCTAGCTCCCCAAATGTGCCATTCCCTCAGCTGATCCAAGTAGCAACATCTGACGCCATATAGAGCATTTAGGTTTGGAAAGAACTTCACATACTTTCTCTCATTTGCACCTCACATCACCATGCAAGAGCAGGCGCTGTTATTATCATCTCCAGAGGCTGCGTGACTGTATGATCAGTGCCATATGACTGATAAATATCTCTATGGCCGGAAGACTGGGTAAGACCAATCGCAAAAATCCAGTCATTAGTGGAAAAGATGACTCCAAGAGTCCAGAGAGAGCCAGCCCATCAGACCGTAGCAGCAAACCGCTTTCTCTTTCACCTGTGACAAAGATCAGCACTGATACTAGGATTCCAGTTCTGTTGTGTCAGACACATGGCAAACTCTTTCTGTTATCATTCCTCATGTGTTTCTCCACTCCGCTTATATTTCGGACAGACAGGACTCTTGTTTTAGCATCTTTTTTAAAGTACTTGATGTTGGTAATTAGTCCCTATGGTGTAACTACCCATGCTAGTTTTGTGTATGATCCCTCTTTGTATCAGGATGGAGGCCAATATTTGCAAGACAGTTACTCTGAGGTCCTTCTGGAACTTCATAGTCATTTTTTTTACCCTCAACAAAGCCTGGCCATCACATTCCTCTGTGCCAAAGAAGTGAACCTGTTGAATGCAAAGTTTTATGACTGATTTTGTTTTCTGCCTATCAGCATTGAAAACCTCACTTTCTTGATATTTTCTTTTCTTGTCTTTTTTTTGGGGGGGAGGGAGGGGGAAAGGTAAGGCAATTGGGGTTAAGTGACTTCCCCAAGGTCACACAGCTAGTACATGTAAGGCTAGATTTGAACTCAGGTCCTCCTGACTCCAGGACCAGTGCTCTATTCACTGTGCCACCTAGCTGCCCCCTTAAATTTTCTTTTTCTAGCCTATCAGTGCCTCATTTGACAGCCCATTATGAAGGAAACATTAAATTAATATCAGCTTCCATGTTTTCATTGCCAGCAAATGTCTCATTGTATATAGAACTTCCTTGGTGCCAGTTGTCACGTGGCCTCAGGAACACAATCCCCAGTCAAGTTTTTTATTTTCATTTTCAAAGACTTTTCTTCTTCTCTGTATACTGTAGGGAATCCTAAATGTTATTTTGAAATAGAGTCCTTTTGATTTGAAGATGGTCCCACATGCCTCACATAACAACTACACCACTTTACACACTTTACAGTCTTTATACACTGCCTTGAGTAAGGCATAATGAACCGTTAATATTAACACCCCCTAGTAGTATATCAGCTTTCATCCTGGATAAATATACAAATTAAACCAAATCCACAGTACTTTTTAAAACCCTAATTAATTCTCACCAGAAGCGTAGGAGACACAGAGTTGGCAAATCCCACTGCCCTCATTTTCTCTTTGGAGAAATATAGCTAACTGACTTTCTCTAAACTTCACAGGGTTCAGAAAACAGAATCTGTGATCCTTTCTGACTTACAGCAATGCTGGAACTCCTGGGATTAATCTTAAACCAATCTCGAGGGGTCAAGGAATAAATAGGGTGTTTGGCAGTGGGCCACTTGCCTTTTTGAACTCCCATGGTATTTTTGTGGTTCCATTTAACATCCCCCTTACAAAGTTCCTTTATTTTTCATGGGACTACTCTTTCTTTTTCAATTAGATTTTTATTATTATCTTTTGCTTTTATACCAATTAGAGTTCTTATATCCCCCCCTTCTCCTCTCACAGCACCATATCATATGACAAAGAATTTTTTTGAAGTGAGAAAGGAGAGAAAAATTAAGTAAAATAAATAAACATATCAGCAAACATAAAAGAATTAAACATATGAAACAAAAAGAATAAACTTCAGCTTTTATAATGCTTTACAAAGGTGGATCACCCCCCTTCCCACCACCACTGTAGAGAAGTGAGGGTGAGGTATCTTCTCATATCTCTCCTTCAAGGTCAAGTTTGTAATATTCAGTTTTGATTATTTTGTAGTTATTATTCTTTCCATTTACATTGTTGAAGGTATTTCATATTATTTTCTGGTTCATTGTAAGAAAAAAAATGAAGTAGTTATATGAACTAATGAAAAAAGTTAAATTTTAAAATCTAGAATTTAACAAACACCAAATAAATGAGCAATTACATATACAAAGTGAAACAAATAAAGTTATTAATGAAACTAAATATTACATACAAATTGCTTTTCCTTTTAATTATATAATAGATTCAACATGCAACTTTCAAAGCTATCCCCTCTTGACTGTATTTCCTTCTGACCTTCCTTCTTTTCCTTTTTGTATATGTAAAAAGATGCTTCAGTGACCTTTTGTTTTTTTTCCTTTTGGCAATCTCATTAGTAGTCCCCTTTCCCTCCCAATTCCTCTCCCCTAGTTCAAAAACAAACATTACGTAGTCAAGCCAAACCGATTCCCACATTGGTTGGCTCTGAATGTGTGTGTGTATGTGTGTGCATGTTGAATTCATCACGTTTCTGTAAGAAGAGAGTATCATGCTTTTGTTTTTGTTTTTTTAAACAGTATCTTGGTTTTTTCCCTGATTACACATTAAAACAATTTTTAACATTTGGGTTTTTTTTTTTAAGTTTTGAGTTCCAAAATGTATCCCTCCATCCTTCCCCTCCCCCTTCTCTAAGATGGTAAGCAATCTTATAAAGGTTTTACAGAGTATGGTGCTTCTTCATGGAATCTTTGTTGATCACTGTCTTGACCAGAGTCCTTAAATTGTTCATAGTCAATTGTCTTCCCAGTATTGTGGTCATTGTCATTTTCCTGATGCCACTCACTTTCCTTTGTATCAGTTCATATATATCTTCTCTAGGATTACTCTCATGTGAACACTCCAAGAAGATACAACTGACCATGGGCTTACTTTTCCTTGAATTCCATAGAGTTTGCATGCTTTAACCATAGATTCAGAGCAGACTGCTGTATTCAAAACTCCAATACTTCAGTAAGCCAGTGGATAGGTGGTTTGACTGATAGAAACATTTCCATCACTAATGCAGATCACAGTCCATCCATGCCTGCCCACTCTATACAATGCTTGTCCATGCCTTCCCAAAAGCTTGATGTAAGACATCCACTCAAAGTGATGGGAAACTTCCTTAAATTCTCTTGGCATTGTGAGGCTATTAGGGCTCTCCATTGCTTACCCTTCCCTAATAAAGACCCATTTCTTCTTCCTCTATTTGCTAAGAGCGAATAGAACTGGGTGCCATGATCATAATTTACTTTTAATATTAAGCTTTAAGCCAGCTTTTACATTCCCCTCTTTCACCTTCATAAAGAGGCTTAATTTTTATTCACTTTCTTCTATAATCTGTATATATGAGATTGTTGATGTATCTCTCGGCAATCTTAATTGTGACTTTTGATTTGTCCAGCCTGGCATTTCATACAGTATACTTTGCTTAGAAATTAAATAAGTTGACAAAGTACAGCCTTGTCATACTATCCCAACTTTGAACTAATCAGTTGTCACATTTTCAGTTCTAACTGTTGCTTTTTGATCCACGTACAGGTGTCTCAAGAGATAAGTAAAATGATGTGGTATTCCCATATTTTTGAGGACTTTTCCCATTTTGTGGCAGTCCACACAATCAGAGGCTTTCGTTTATCAATGAAGGAAATGTAAATTTTTTTTTCCCTGGAACTCCCTTGCTTTCTCTGTAATCTAGTAAATGTTGGCAATTTGGTCTCTCGTTCCTCTGCCTCTTAGAAACCAGCTTGCTCTTCTGGTAATTCTTAATTCACATCTTGTCGAAACATAGCTTGCAGAATCTTAATTTTACTGCTCTGTGAAATGAATGCAGTTGTTTGATAGTTTGAACATTCTTCGACATTGCCCTTCTTTAGGATTGGGACATAAACTGACTTTTTCGGATGCAGTCGCCACTGTTGAGTTTTTCCAAATTTGCTGGCATATTGATTGCAACACTTTAACAATAATGTCATCTTTTAGGATTAAAACTGTTTCAGCTACAATTCCATCACTTCCATTAGCCTTACTGTTAGTAGTATTTCATAAGGCCCACTTGACTTCACTCTCCAGGATATATGGCCGTAGGTCAATAATCACACCTTTATGGTTACCAGTGATGTTAAGATCTTTCTTTTATAGTTCTGCATATTTTTGCCATCTCTTCTTAATATTTTCTGCTTCTGCTAAGTTTCTGTAATTTTTGTCTTTTTTTTATGCCTATTTTTGCATGAAGTATTCACTTTATAATTCCAGTTTTCCTAAAGAGGTCTCTTGTCTTTCTCATTCTATTGTTTTCTTCTATTTCTTCACATTGCTCATTAAGAAAAAAAAAAAAACCTTCTCTCTCCTTGGTATTCTCTGGAATTTTTCATTCACTTAGGTGTGTCTTTCTTTTTCTCCTTTACCTTTTGGGTTTGCTCTTTGTCCTCATCAGGTAGCCATTTTGATTTCTTGTTCTTCGGGATGTTTTTTGTGGCTGCCTCTTGTACAATATCGTGAACCTCTGTCCATAGTTCTTCAGGTACTCTGTCTACCAGAGATAATCCCTTAAATCTATTCATCCCCTCCACTTTGTATTCATAAAGGATGTTATTTAGGTCATGACTATATGGTCTGATGGTTTTCCCTACTTTCTTCCATGTGAGTCTAAATTTTGCCATAAGAAACTCATGATCTGATCCACTTTCAGCTCCAGGTCTTGTTCAGACTATAAATAGCTTTTCCACCTTTGGCTGCAAAGTATATAGTCAATCTAATTTCTATAATTGACCATCTGGTGATGTCCATGTGTAGAGTCATCTTTGGGGTTGTTGAAAAAGAGTGTTTGCTGTGACCAGTGGGTTACCTTGGCAAAACTCTATCAGTCTCTGGCCTGCTTCATTTTGTACTCCATGGCCAAACTTGCCTGTTATCCCAATTATCTTTGGATTTCCTACTTTGGCTTCCAGTTACCTGTGATGAATGTGGCATCTTTTTTTCTGCTATTTCTAGATGATGTTGTAGGTCTTCATAGAACTGATCAACTTTGACCTCTTCAGCACCAGTGGTTGGAGCACGGACTTGTATTAGTATGATGGTGAACAGTTTGCCTTGGATTTAAACAGACATCATTCGTTTGTTTTTGAAATTATACCCCAGTACTGCTTTTCTCCTCCTTTTACTGACCCTATTTCTTCTAAGGGATTCTTGCCTACAGTAGCATATATAATGATCACCTGAATTAAATTCACCCATCCCCATCCATTTAAGATCATTGACAGCCAGGATGTGGATGTTTAGTCTTCCCATCTCCCATCTAGTCACATCCAGTTTACCTTGCTTCATAGATCTTACATTCCAGGTTTCTGTACAATACTGATTTTAGCATCATGCTTTCCTTTAGTCACCAGACATGTCAACAGCTGAGCATCTGTTCAGTTTTGGCCCTGCTACTTCATTAGTAGTGGTACTCACTGTGGTCATCCTCTTCCCATTAGCATATGGGACACCCTCTGACCTGAGGGGCTCATCTTCCAATGACATAGCTTTTAGTGTTTTAATACTGTCCACAGGGTTTTCTTGGTAAAGATACTGGAATAATTTGCCATTTCCTTCTCCACTGGATTACCTTTTGTCAGAACTTTCCAGTGTGACCTGTCCATCTTGGATAACCCTGCATGGTGTAGCTCGTAGTTTCGTTGAGCTGCCCAAACCCCTCCACCATGACAAGGCAGTGATCCAGGGAGTATAAGATAGCAAGTTCTAAATGTTCCCTGGACCTCATGGAAGCACGTCTTTGCAAGGAACACTGTTCTTCCTACCTGCGGAAAAGACAAGCATTTCTCAAGCCCTTTCACTTTCCTCCCCAAGATGTAACTCGTACTTTGTTCAAAGATAAGTGTTACGTGGTACTAGCAGGAAAACAAATATAACACATCATCTGCAAACCACTGAAAAATTCTCTTACATCTACATGCTTGAAGCAAGAGATTCAGTCTAGTACATTCTTTTTGGTAGCTCTCATGGATAACCCTTCTGGCTAACTCCTGCAGCAAATGGCTTATTTGTAAGACAGGATCCTAATGAGATCCACCCACCTCATTTCATATTGTCTTTGATCTCCCTACTTTCCTAGATGCTAGGTTATCTTTCCTCATTTTGGTATACTTACAGTCAGTCAATAAACATTTATTAAGTACCTATTATATGCCAGGAACTGTGCCATGCACTAGGAATACAAAGAAAGGCAAAAAGACAGCCCCTGCCCTCAAGTAGTTTATAATCTAATGGCAGAAGACAACACACAAAAGGAAGCTGAAAAGCAGGGAGTGTAGAAGGAAGCACCTAGTGGGAGGGGTGGAAATGAAAAGGTTCAAAGGGGTATAGCCTGGTGGGAAGTGAAGAGATGGCTGCCTGAATCACTTCTCTATTCAGTGAGCTCCAGTGGTCTCCTATTACCTCTAGGGACAAATATAAAATCCTGTTTTACGTCTGAAGCCCTTCACATTCTGCCCCCACACATTTACAATCTTACTATACCCTCTTCCTCTCCACATCCTCTATGCTACAAGGACACTGGCCTCATTACTGTTCCTCACACAAGACCCTCCATCTCCCTACTCTGAGCATTTTCACTGGCTGTCTCTCATGCCTGGAATGCTCTCCATCCTCATCCCCACTTCCTAGTTTCCCTGACTTTCTTCAAGTCTCAGCTAAGACTTCTGAATGAAGTCTTTTCCCGTCCTCCTTAATCTTAGTGCCATCCTTTGTGGCTACTCCCCTACTCCCCAGCTGATCCGAAACATCTTATTTGGACGTAGCTGTTCACACGTTCTCCTTTATTAGACTGAGCTCCTTGAGAACAAAAATTGTTTTTGTATCCTCAGTCTTAACACAGTGCCTGGCACATAGTTGACTTGATTTGATATGTTTTCCATAAAGAGATTTGAAATTGTTGTAATCACCAAAAATCTAATCTACAAAAAGGAGAGAGGAAGAAACAGAGACATAGAGAGACAGAGAGAAAGAAGCAGAGACAGAAACAGAGAGAAAAACAGAAACACACACACAGAGGAATAAGTAAAACATTGACCTCCGTTTTTTCTTGTCCAAAGCCTAAGCATATTTTGTAGTTCACACACACACACACACACACACACACACACACACACACACACACACACAAAATTTAGAAGAATTTCACACTTGATAAAAGGTTTTTCCTGATCAGGTATAGCTTTAATAATGTTAAAAAGCAAGGCATAGTTTGTTTTTTTGTTTTATTTTTAACTTTAGTATTTGAAAACTGGAGATGAAAACAAGTCTTAACTTTTCTTTTTTAAAATTAGTCACATTTTCAAATTATCATGAGTTTTTTTAAATAATTCAACAAAATTTCAAATAGCACTAGTGATCCTGCATCAAGGTAAAGTGAATGGCATTCCTTGCAAATGAGTATGTTAAAGATATGAAATGGGTCAAATTATTAGACATTTACATAATTTGGATGAGTTCTTATAATTTTAAGAATTACATGTTTTTCATAATTTTACGTTTTCCCTTAAAAAAAAACCCCAACGTTCAAGTTGTTGATGGTTTGGCAGCTGTGAGGGTGACGTCAGCTCTTCCATTGTGCATGATCTGCTTTCTTTTAGACAGCCTAGTGGCATGTCATCAAGTTCTGGTGATTCAGCTGAATTAAAAGCCAACTGGATTTGAGTTTAAATTCCCCAACTGCTAAAACAAAGCTATTCACAACCACAGAGCCATCACTTAGATGGTCTGCCTTTGTGTACTCCTGAAATCCCATATGCCCACATGGACAACATCACTTTCAGTATCAGAAGTAAACGAGTAAGAGAAAAAATGCTTGCTTTAATTCTGAATTGTTAATCAAAGCCTGTCTAAATATTCTACGATATCTTTTATTCAAGTCTGCTAATTGATTAATGAAGTGCCTACCCTCGGAAAACTCCCAGTCTTCATTGGACTTTGATTAATCTGTTAATCTTTCTCATTTTCTTCAAGAACAAATCGTTGAACTGGTCATATGAATGAAATGGATGATGTAGGAATCCCAAGCAAACAAACTGATAGGTGGAACTTCTAGGTTGGTATTATTCAAATATTTTGCCAGCATTTTCACATTTCCTACACAAGAAATGAAATGACAAAGCAGGATTTCTGTGTCACTGAAAAAAAAAGGGAGCCGTTTTTTTTGTGTTTGTGTTTTTCCATTCCAGAAATGCTGAGGTTCTCAGTGAAAAGTCACGTGTAACAGGTACATTCTATGTAACATGGCCACCTGCTGTGTAACTTCTCACACCTCTCCCTTCTCTGAGCTGGCTGGATTAGTCCAACCTGCTCTCACAACTGTGGACTGTCGCTTTCCAGAGAAGAACCTCCACCTGGATGTGCTTCATTCTCACAGGGTTCTTAGGACTGTGGAGGAGTGTACCTCTGTGCCCTGCTCACCACTGCCTCTGGAGCTCGCATTGAGGTGCTTCTACTATAAGAATCACTCACGATGATGACATTCATATCTTAAACATAACTATTTGCTTACCACCGAGGCCAAAGAAATAAATCACAAGTACTTATTATTAAGGCAAATGAATAAATAAGAAATACTTAACGATGTACACCTAAATCTAAGTCACACCCTTGTACCAGTGCACTCAGTATCTGTGGAAGAGACGCACACACACACACGCACACACATGCACATGCACACACGCACACACACACACGCACACATATACACGCACGCACATACACACGCACAAGCACACGCGCACACACGCACATACACATGCACACACACACGCGTGCGCACACACACGCATGCACGCATTTTTCAAGGATTCATCATATTGTAGGGGAAAAGTACTGGATCTGGAGTCAGAGTCAGAGATTGGAACTGAGTTCGAATCTCAGTTCTGCTATTTCCTACCTATTTACCACTTTGGGCAAATCAGTTCATCTCCATGAGTTACTCCCTCATCTATAAAATGGAGGGATTGGACTAGATGGCCTCAAGCTCTTTTCCATCTCTATTTCTAGGAGATGTAATTCCTGTAATTCCCTCAAAGTATAAAGAGATATGGAACCCAATTAAAAATCTCTGTAATTCAGTTGAGTTCAGACATTTCATGACATCTTACTCCCTGCAACCTATAAAAAGAAATAAGACATAGATCTTAACCTCAAGCAGCTTATAGCCTAGCAGAGGAAATGAAACATGTAGACAAGAAATCGCCTCTAGCTAGGGTACAGTTGAGGAAGGCTTCAGGAAGGAGTGGGTAGCTGAGGAACTGGGCCTTGAAGGATGGGTAGAATTTTAGGATAGAGGGAATGGTCCAGTATGAGGACGTTTTCTTAGGAAACGTGGCATTCTCCACCACACAAAGAGTTCAGGGAATCTGAATCTGTAGTTAATTGTATATTGCCCTTATTTTGTTTAGGTCTGTTTACTATCTCAGTGACAGTAATAAATTACAAAGTCTGGCTAAAGATCAGCCTCATCAATATTTCCAGAATTTCTATTTGATTAATTTACTAAAAGTCCAGGTCGAAGATATTCCACAAACCTTTTTGTTTTAATAAAATAACCCAAAGTCTCCAAGTTTGTCAGAAAATTCATTATCATCATCAAGCAGCAAAAGGTCACAGAATATCTCTTTCCATAGTCAAGGAACAAAAGTCCTTATTTCTTCAATAATTCATTACCACAGCAGAACAAGAGAAAAGCCCGTGACATTTCACATCCTTTTTCTTCAGGGAAAGTAAATGGTCCATAGATCATGGTAGAAAATGACAAACAAATTAATGGAAAACAAATCCACTCACAATCTCCCTGTGCCAGACCAAGCACATCCAGAATTTGCTTTAGCTCTTAGGTCTTCCCAGCTCTACAAAGAGACAGTGACTGTAATGGAGCCAGTACTTGGTACACAACAAATTGAAGAAACACAAGATAAGAAAGGAGAAAAATCTCATCTTTCCATGCACCCTTAACCTGGCAAAGTCATTGCTGGAAAGCCTGAAATAATAAGTGGAAATGTTCTGGAACTAATTTTTACTAATTTTAGGGACAAGTCCTTAACTGTAAGGAATTTGACAGTGTTCTAAGAGATACCACAACACACTGGAACTCATTTGTAACGTTACTGTTGTAAGATCACGCTCGCCTCCTAAGGTACTTTCAGTATCCGGCTCTGTCGTCTGCTATGCAGGTGACCCAAAAGGCTTAATGCAATTTTAAGTCTTTAATGCTTAAAAACTGTCCTAAGACTGTTGGGAAACCTTGTGTTTACTTGTGTATTTTGGAGCATTGCGTATATTCCCCCAGGTTCATATTTTTCAAAGAAGATTGTGAAGAATGCTTTTGCCAACACTTCTACTGCTTTTTAAAAAGGCAATTAAATACAAGAAATATCTTATAACTATCTAGACTAGCAAAAGTAAAAAAAAAAAGTTCCCTCAGGGAACTTACATCCTACTTCACTTAGACCTAACACGATAATACACAAATGCTTGTTGGTTGATTGATTGATTTAATTATATGTTAATTAACTGAAACAAAGTAAAAAGGAAACATAAGTTAAGAATAATTTTAAACCAAAAGATAGGTGTTTATATTGTAGTTTTCCAGACCCAGATAAACAAAAGGATGAAAGAAAGATTTGGAACTCAGGAGGTTTGCCTGTGTTGAGAACAGTTGTAAGTTAAAAGAAGAAAAAAAAAATGAGACAGAGAGAGAGAGGAGAGAGAGAGAGAGAGAGAGAGAGAGGAAAGAGGAAAGAGAGATACACAGAGAGAGATAGAGACAGAGAGAAAGAGAGAGAAAGAGAGAGAGGGCTAGGGGGAAAAGGGTCGAGCAAAGGAAGGGGAGAGACATGAGCATCATCAGAGTAGAAAAGTGTACATAAATAGAAAGCAGCTCCTTGAGTCAGTGGGGAATCAGTTTTATAAGCTCTCCATGACCAGCTGTTGCTGTCTCACTACTTAGACCAGACTTAGACCAGGAAGATAAGTAAATTAGATAAGTAAAGGCTTCATTCTATACCAATTTTGTTTTTTGCTTAAGGGTGGCTTTCCAAGTCCTCCATTGGGGACAGTGGAAATGAAGGTAAAATACTAGGTCTGAATCTAGTATTTCAACAGCTGCAATAATGGGTTTCTACTGTATGTTTTGGCACAGCCTAATAATAACCATGGCCCAGTGGACAGAGAGAGCCCTTGGGCTTGGAATTAGGAAGACTCATTTTCCTGAGTTCAAATCCAGGCTCAGACACTTCTAAACCCTGGGCAAGTCTTTTAACTGTGTTTGCCTCAGTTTCTCCATCTGTAAAATGAGCTAGAAAAGGAATGGCAAACCACTCCAGTATCTTTGCTAAGAAAACCTCAAAATGGGGTCACAAAGAGTCAGACACAGCTGAGAAACAGCTGAACAAAAGGTAACCATAGAATCATCAGTAGAAGGGACCTCAGGATATCTTTGACTCCGATTTCTCCCTCTAGATAAATAAACTCATTAGCCCTCCATGATTGTTGTTTATTCCTTCCCGAAGATATCCAGGCACAAGAATTCCATGACTGATATCTTGTTTCATTATTTTATCATCACTATCATCAAGAATTCTTCATTATGTTGAAATAATCTCTCCAATGATGTGAACCCATTTCCTCTTATTCATTCCTCTGTGGAAATCTCGAATGAGGCGAAGCTATCCTCCTAACGATAACACTTTACATGCAGTCAGCTCTCAATTTTCTAAGTTAATTAAGAGGAGTATTGGCACAAACACTGTGCCTGCCCCTTCCTCTGTAGACCAGCAGCATCTGGGTCCCAGAGAGATAGACAGTGATAAGCAGTGAGCTGAAAAATCAGTCTTCAGGAAGAAGCAACGTGGTAACGAGCAGGGGTCTCTGAAGTGGGAGCCTGTGTTGTGAGGAGTAGAAAGCCGAGTCCTATCCCACCCTCCCTGAAATAGCCAAGTAGGGGTTTGTCTGCAGAACAACCATAATTGCCCTTACTCCCCCACTCTGCCCTCTCCCTCTGCTACAAGCACCCAAACCATTTATTCTGAGCCAGACCTCAGTCCCTCAAGGCAGTAAGTACTCAGTTGTTACCTGTGCATCCATAGCATCACAGGTACCACTGGGAAAAGTATTCCACACACATACGTGTCCTCTAGCTGGTGACTGTGACAGCTACCTCTCCTTTGGTGGGCCGCATACTCCAAACGCAGTGACCTGTGCATCAGAGCCTCCCCGCCCCTCTTTTGTTCTGGCTTTGACAGAGAGAGTCTCAGAAGATGAGAGAGGCATGGAGAGATTGTAATTTGAATTGCTGATCCCATTACATTGTCCATCCCTCCTCTGAACTTCTCTTCCTCTGTGAAGGGCAGCACCATCCACATAGGTGACCCCCACTCTTCCTCACCCACCACATTGAATTAGTTACCAAATCATCATTTCTGCATCCGCAACATCTCGGATGTAAGTTCCCTTCTCTTACACAGCCAACACCTAGCTCAGGTCTTCATCACTTCTTGTCTAGGCTATTGTGATGGCTTCTTCATCGGCTCCTTATTTCAAATGTTCATTTTCTCCAATTTATCCTTTACATCTGTGCCAATATGATTTTCCGAAAGTGCTGCCTTGGTCTAACCATGTCATTCACCTACTATATAAACTCCATCGGCTTCCTAGTGAGTCCAGGATCAAATATCATTGCGTCTTTTATCTCACCCATTTGAATTTCTTTTTTGTGTGAGTTTTAAAATGCACACTATTAGTATTATAATACATGTATATAATTTAAAAATAAGTAAATATGCATGTCTTGGGAGTTAATGCTCAGTTTTCTTTTAACTGATGGCAGTGCACAGTCATTGATATAGGGGAGTGGGAGGCAGGAGGCTTGGGTTCAGGTTTCATTTCCACCATTTATTAGCCAGGTGACCTTGAGCAAATTAGTTCCCCTCTCTCAGTGTGAGTTTCCTCAACTATAAAATGAGAGAGGTCAGACAGGATGACCTCCAAGATCTCTTCCAGCTCTAATATAATATGATTTTAAGAGTCTGAGAGCAAGTTTGATGGAACCAGGCCCATTTCTTCTTACCCTTAGTCTCCTCTGTCCATGAGATAACTAGGAAGTCAAACTATCTTCTTGACATGAAAATTTTACTTAGTGGGCATGTTTTAATACAGAGTTAGATTTTTATTAGTTTCTCTAACATATAATATTTTATTTTCCCCCACTTATGTGTTAAAACAGTTTTTTAACATTTTTTTTAAAGTTTTGAGTTCCAAACTCTGTCCCTCCCTCCCTTTCTCCCCTCTCCTGTACCTGAGATGGTGAGCAATCAGATCTAGGTTATACGTGTGCAGTCATGTAAAACATTTCCATATTAGTCATCTTGTATAAGAAGACTTGAAGGAAAGAAAGTGGGAAAACAGCACGCTTCCATTCAGATAGTCAGCTCTTTCTCTGGAGGCGGATATTATGCTTCATCATGAGCCCTTTGGGGTTGTCTTGGATCACTGTATTGCTGAGAAGAGCTAAGTCATTCAAGGTTCTTCATCACACAATGTTGCTGTTACTGTGTGTAATGTTCTCCTGGTTCTACTCCCTTCACTTTGCTTGTTCACATGAGTCTTTGCAGGTTTTTCTGAAATCATCCTGCTTGTCATTGCTTTTAGCATAATTATATTCCATTACAACAATATGCCTCAGCTTGTTTAGCCATTCCCAACTGATGGCATCCCTTCAATTTCCAATTCTTAGTTAATGGGTGTATCTTGAGTGTGTTTAATCTAGAGGTGAGCAGTGTGGAGCAGGGAGGCTGTTGAAGTTGCCCATATGAGGGCATGGTGTTAAAAATCCTGTAAGTCAGAAGCACAGCCAGGAGGGGAATGAAGATTGGCTGGCCTAGACCCCTCCCCAAAATGGAGGCCCTAGGAGGAATTTATTAATGGGAGAATTCAAGAAGCATTTTTAAAATCCATACTATGTACAAGGCACTGTGCTTGATGCCGGGTATACAAAGATATGTCACGTGCAGAGGAGGCATCTCCTTCAATTCTAAAGTTCCCATAAGAGACTGTTGCTATTTAACATTGTCTTAAAAGTGGCAACTGTATGAGTATGTGTGGTGTTTAAGAAGAGTCAGCACCTCAGGCGCGAGAGCTACTGAGTCCTTTTCAAGACTGCTCACCCCCCTTTGGCATCTACCTGGCACTCACCTCTCACCTGTGGCACCAATAAGTTGCAGCATGTGCAGCGGCCACACTCTGGTTAGCCATCTTGGCAGACGAGCGAAATGAAGTTGAGCGTAAGTTGAAAGGCCTCAAGCACGTCGGCAAATTAGGGGAGCGTCTGCTCCAAGCATAGGAAGACTTTCCCCAGAGGAATGGGTAGATGAGAAAAGTTTATTCCAGTGGCCATGAAGACAGCTGAAGCAGGTGTCATGGAGCACTTGGAGGTTGGCCAGACACTGAAAATACCAAGGTCACCCACTGCATCCTGGGCCATGGCCAGTCATCTTGACTTTTGTCTTGCCATTGGACTTCCACAGTTCTGGAAGAGAGAGTGAGGCCGACGACCTCGAGCAACTCTGCTCCCTTATATCCAGTTCACACGCAAGTCGAGACGTTGCCTCATGAGGTCACTGATCTTCCAAAACAAAGGACAAACAACAGCAAGAGTGGCTGGTATTATCCTATCACTTTTTTAAAGATTAGCAGTAACCCTAAAAAAAAACTTATGGTTTATTTTTCTACTCAGGAGAAGGGATCTAAATTAAATCATGTATTTTAGCAGTGACGGTTCCCGGACCTTTTGCCAGCAGGGCAAATGCTGACACAGGCATGCTGGAGAAAATAGGGAGGGTCTCGGGAGGTGTTGTCAGAGATACAGATGTTGCTGACCTTACGAGGGACTCCATCTATGATGTTGTCCAGCCATCCGTTCCCAGTACCTCAGGTAGCTTGTAGCACAGTCAGGTATACAGAATTCTCTACACGATACAAGGAAACACAAACACAAACACAACCACCCAGCAGTGGTGCTGGAGAATCTCACTGCTCTGCCTCAAAGATGTCCTTATCTGGCTTTTATACATGTTTTCTTGAGAGGCAGCATGGGGTAGTGGTGAGCTTATGGGACTTGAAGTCTAGAACAGACCTGAATTCATAGCCTACTTCCAGTATGAGTTGGGTAATCATGGGGTTTTATAATCTTTTAACTTCTTCAGCCTCAGTTTCCTCATCTGTAAAATGCAGATAATAGCCTCATAATGGAGCTTTGAGATCAGGTGTGGAGGGTTCTGTCCGTCTAAAAGCCCAGTATAAATGCCGGCTATGATTACTGTTCATTCAGAAGCATAAAGTAGGATGCCCTAGCCTGTGACAGACAACATGTTCAGATGTTTAGGGCCCCTTGTTTTTATTTGCTGCCTGCAGAGAGTCCCGTGATGGGAGAGAAGATAATGTGGTTTTCTGATGTTAGGAGCTCCCACCTCCACACTTCAGCTGCCTGGCTTTGCTGATTGTGGTAACATTACTAGTGACCTTTGGTAGCTTTGTTTTTTGGCTCCATATTCTTTAGCTTTTTTTCCCCTCGAGGCCTTTTTATGGGGAAAAACTATGTAATACATATGATGAAATATAAAGTCTAAACAACAATTTTTCATTTTGCTTTTCTTACGGATATGGCAGTCTAGTTTCTCTAAAACATTTTGTCATGGTGACTCACAGTTTGTAAACAGATACTGATTATTTTCAGTCTTACTGAGTAGGTATAATTGTCATTTTACATATGGAGAACTGAAACGCACAGACTAACCACCCAAAACTAATTTAGAAAATTATAAGAGAATTTTAGAATGTTGGACCCGGAAGGGACTTTGGAGATCACCCAGTCTGATTACCTCATGGTACCAGTCTGGAAGATGTGGCCCAGAAGGTAAATGACCTGCCTTAAGTCAAGAGCAGAGCCAGGACTTGACCCTAGGCCTTCCAAGTCTGTCTAGGGCTCTTTCCTCTGTGTTGGAGAGGAGAAATTCGATATCCCTCACCACCTTAATGGGTCATTCCTCTGAAACCAGAGGCCAGTTCTTGTTCTTTATTAGGCTGATTTTTGGGACACTTCATAATGAATTATGCATGTGAACATAAAAATAGATTGTTCTTCGTCGAGATGCATGCGCTGAGTTGTTTAATTTCAGCTTGAATTGTTTAAGTGAATATATTGCCTAAAAAGCATAGTCTCCAACTAGCATCTGATTATTGAATTCATGTGCTGAAGCCTTTCATTAACAATGAACATTTTCCATTATGCAATTCTTCTTCTCCCTCATATATATTTTCCTTCAAAGACGGTGAGTTTGCTGGCATGTCTGATTGTACTGCACAGCAGCAAAACAGGAAAAGCACCACAAAATAAATGAAAGCACTCTACCGAGCAAAATGTCCCTTTCAGTGGTATTGTATCACTTGAAGTCAGTAGAGCTGGGTTCAAATTCTGACCCTCGACACATGCTCTGTGACCCTAGGGCAAGTCACTTAACCTCTCTCCATTCTCAGCGAGAAATTGTGCTTAATATCATTCAGATGCTCCACCTTAGAGGACTGTTAGGAGGAAAGCACTTTGTAATTCTTGAAAGTCTGGGGGGAAATGTCATCATTCATGGCCAAAACTAAAGGAGCACGGTTCTGAATGCAAAGATTGGATTTGCTTAGATAATGCATCAGTTGATCCAATTCTTCTCAAATAGGCCATCTGCCAGGAATGGTTTTCATGGAGGTAATTTTGCACCAGTTCTGATCAGGCACCATGATGCTGTTACTTAATTTGCTGAAAACAATTTCAAAAAAGACATCACATGTTGCTTAAATCAAAAGAAAATTAGAAAAACCTCCTCCCTTTCCCTTCTCTGTTTCTCTGACTTCTTCCTCTGTTTTTCTGTCTCCTCCCTTCCACCCACCTTAAATGTCTGAAAACCTAAGAAGACACACACTGAGGATGTGTAAGGTACTTTTTTGTAATTGGTTAGATGTGATTTTTGGTATATTTAAAAGAAGGGGGAGGAGGAGGAGAGTCAACAGCACTGGCATGGCATAATGGATAGAGAGCCTACCTTCAATGAATCAATAAGCATTTAGTAAACACCTGCTGTATATGAAGAGCTGTGAGGTGCTAGTCAGGAAGACCTGAGTTCAAGTCTATCTTCTGACACTAACTGTATAACCCTGGGCAAGTCACTTAACATCTCAATGTCCCCATGCAACTCTCTAAGGCTGTAAGTTACTGAAGTTGTGGATCTGCATTGGTGAAAGAAAACTAGAATTCTTTACACTGAAGAAATCATAGATCTGGACCTCCCTTCCCCACTGTCAAACAAAAAGAGTGATAATAAATGCCTCCACCTTCAGTTAGAACAGCAGTTCTCAACCTGTGGGTTATGTTCAATTTGTAACAATGAAAATACATCCTGCATATCAGATAGATTCATAACAGTAGCAAAATTACACTTATGAAGTAGCCACGAAAGTAATGTTATGGTTGGGGGTCACCACAACATGAGGAACTGTATTAAAGGGTCGCGGCACTAGGAAGGTTGAGAGCCACTGAGTTAGAGGCTTTGTAAAATTTATATTGTGGGCTTTCTATGTGAAGATAAAAAGGACTAATTAAAAATGAACAACTGACAGATATGCTAAGGTTTTCCAAGTCCTTGCTCATACTTTTAAGGTGTTACTGAAACTTAAAACTCTATGTTTGAAACAATTGAATGACACTGTGATTTTTTAAAAAAGTGACCAGAGCATGTTCAGGTTGGAAGGGAGCTTAGAGAGTTTCAGCTAGTCCAACTGCATCACTTTGGAGAAGAGAAAAGGGTCCAGCGTGGTCAGATGATCAGCAAACGGCAAAGCTTTTGATTCCACACCTGGGGCTTTTCCATTTATGGAATGGGAAAAGGTCTAAACGACATCAGAATGTCTCTGGTTGTGCCTCTATAACATCTCCAAATCAACCACTGGAATTGGTTTAGCCTGTTAACAGCTCATTTATATCCAGTGGGTCTCATCAGGTATGTCATTGTCTGGCTCCACCTGTGAGACATTCCAGGACCCAGAATTCACTGTGTTACCAGATTTGTGCTTTCAGCTTGTACAGAATTGGTGAGATCATTAATGTTTGGGTTATGTTTTCTGTTAAGAGACTGTGATTGCCATCAGGATCATCTCCTTTTCAGCCATCCCCATGTATTCCCCAGTAGAATTGGGTATCAAAGTTAGCGTAGAATTAACAAGCCCTCATAGCCTCCTAGGTGCCCAAAGAAGAGTGTTTCTCCCAAGCACTCTTGAGGAGAAAGGACTAAGAAATAGAAAGGAGCTGTCCAATTTCTGATCCATAACAATAATAATAATGATGACAGCAACAATGATGATTCATATTTGTAGTTTGTAAAGCTTTTTCTCAAGTCATTCTATGAGGTTAGTAATGGCAGTACCATTTTATAGATGAAAAGGCTAAGATTCTAAGAGGCTAATTCCCTTGGCCACAGTCTCACAGCTGGTCAGTATCAAAGACTGGGACATAAAAGGGTCAGTTCCCTTTGTACTGCATCACCCCTGCCCTATAATCACTGCCAGGACAGATGGCTAGGAGGGGCTTCTCTCCAGATTTCTTGATCCCTGATGCCACGTTGCCAGAATAAGAGAATGGAGCAAACTTATTTGCAATTCATTCATTCAATAAGCATTTAAGTGTACAATGTGCCAAGCACATAGTAGGGATTATGCTTTTTAAGTAGTTGGCACAGTGGGTAGAGTGGTGGTCTGGAATCTGGAAGACCTGAGTTCAAATTCCACCTCAGACATTTCCCAGTAAGTCACTTCATCTCTGTTGGGCTCAGTTTCCTCAATGGGAATAATAATATCCCCTATGTCACAGGATTGAGATAATATTTGTAAAGTACCTGACACATAGTAAGCTATATGTAAAGGCTTAGTCCACTGCTTTTCACCTGATATGAATATAAATGAAATCAGAGTCCTGGGCCCTCAAGAAGCATGACCACAATTGAACTTTCCAGCAGTAGTCTATGTTTGCTTAGTTCTGGGAGACAATTTTGGTGCAATGTTTCTGATTTTTATCTATCTTTTATTTATTTTTTAAAATAAATTAATTTATTTATTTTCTTGTTCACATCATTCATTTCCATGAGATTTTGAATTACAAATTTTCTTCCCCACCTTTCCTCTACCCAACACCTCAAAAGAGCCATCCAACTCTATAACCCCTCCCCCAATCTGCTCTCTCCTATGTCCTCCCTCTCGCCCCTCTGACTTTCTGGTAGGGCGGGATGAATCTCCCTACCACAGTGCCTGTGTATCTTAATTCCCAGTTGGAGGTAGTTACTAATAATAATAATAAGAATTGTATATTTATACATATATATTTTTAACATTTGATTATAGAACTTTAAATTCTAGATTCTTTCCCTTCCTCCCTCATCACCCACCCCCACTGAAAGGACAAGCAATTAAATATAGGCTGTACATGTGTAATTACACAGAACCTCTCCACAGTGGGCATATTGTGAGAGACTGATTATTATATGGCCCTCCTTCCTATCCTGCCCCCACCTCCCTTGTTCTATTCTCTACCCTGTCCCTGTCCCTTTACAGAAGTGTGTACTTTCAACAACCCTCCACCCCCACCCTTCCCTCCCTTCCATCATCCAACCTCTCATCCCCATCCCCCCTACTCTCCTGTGTGGCAAGATACCCAGTTTAGAGTTTATGTCATTCCTTCCCTAAGCCAAGTTCAATGAGAGTAAGGTTGACCCTTTCCCTTTTGCCTTCCTGTTCTTCTCCT
>CM053587.1:242966-261424 GCA_028646515.1 Pseudochirops corinnae
GCCTTCTATTTTTTCGCTTGTTTGGATCTGTTTAATAGTATCTTGATTTCTCATAAAGTCATTTGCTTCCATTTGCTCCACTCTAATTCTGAATTAATTATTCTCTTCAGAAAGCTTTTGAGATTCTTTTTCCATCTGGCAAATTCAACTTTTTTAAGGCCTTCTTCTCCTCATTGGCTTTTTGGGCCTGTTTTGCTGTTTGAGTTCATCTGTTTTTTAAGGTGTTATTTTCTTCAGTCAAGTTGTTGACTCTCTTTTCATGATTTTCTTGCATCATTCTTATTTCTCCCCAATTTTTCCTCCAATTCTCTCATTTGGTTTTCAAAATCCTTCTTAAGCTGATCTATGGCTTTTAGGCAGTCTTCATGTTTCTTGGAAGCTTTTCGTACAGGAGTTCTGACTGTGTTGTCTTCCTCCTGTTCCATGCTGTGTTCCTTCTTGTCCCCAAAGAAGAAATCTAGAGTTTGGTTGCTGTTCTTACTTTGCTTCCTTTGCCTGCTCATGATGGCCAGTCAATGATTTTTTAGCTCTGTGGAACTCTGCTTTCAGAGGGGAAAGTTCTGTCCCAAATCTCTGGGGTTTTTGCAGCTGCTGGAGCTATTAGGGGGCTGTCATTTTTTTGCAACCCTCACCTGCTTTGGCTCACTGAAATCACACCCTAGGACCACCACCCAAGACCACGATCTGGATCCAGGCCGCTCAACGCAAGAGCACTTGGCCTCTGAACGATCACTTGGCTCCCCTGCAGTCTGCAGGCCGGGAGCTCTGAAGCAGCTATGTGGAGGCAGCTGCAGGGCCTCTGCTTCTGCCACTTCCTTACCCTGGAGGCAGTTTGGCTGGACCCTCTTTTCTCCCCCTTTTTAGCTGAGATCCACTGACCTTTCACTTATTCCTTTTTTTTTTTATGGCTTGATAATTCTGGAAACTGCCATAGCTGCTGCTGATCCACTCTCCTGAAGCTCCAGTTGCAGCTCTGCTGTCCAGCCACCACCAGGGCCATGCCGCGGTTTCAGGCTGGGCTGCTTTCGGCTCCCAGAGCTGTGGTGATCTCTTCCTGCTGAGCTGCCTGCAGCACGAGGTGTATTTGTATGAGTTGTACAGCCCTAAAATTTGTCTAGATTCATATTTTATGGGTATTTGAGGTGGCTATGTGGAAGCTGTAGTATCTTGCTGCTCCTACACTGCCATCTTGGCTCTGCCCCCTCTATCTACCTTTTAGAAAGTAATTTTTATTGATATTTTTGTTTTTCTATCATCTACATTTCCCTATGTACTCTTCCCCCTACCTGGTCCAGAGAACCATCCCTTCTAACAAAAAATAAAAAAGAAGAAAAATGTTAAGCAACACTAAACAGCATATTTTTAAAGTCTGACATTATATACAGTGTTCCCTGCAAATGTAGTTGCAGAATTTTCACTTTGTTATATTTTCATACTGTTTTCTTGGTTCCAATGACTTCACTTTGCATTATTAGTTCATTAAGCCTTCCAGTGCATCTCTACCCCTTCTTTCTGATAGCATAGTAATATTACATTATATTCCTGTAGCGCAACTTGTTTAGATTGTTCCCAACTGCTGGGTATCCATTTATTTACAGTTATTTTCTACTTTAAAAAATGTTGCAGTAAATTTTTTTTATGTATATGGGTATAATGTTAATTGGATTCAAGATATTCCCTGCCCAATAATAAGGTTCATGTGGAGCTCATTAAGGGAAGCTTAGGGGAGGTTTGCTTGCAGGAAGACTTTCACGCCTTTTGCTAATTTCTGACTAGGCACTGATTCACAAGGGTTGTGATGCCTTCTGGCTCTGAGAAATGTATATGTGCTTTGAGTTCATATTTTGCTTTGGAGTCTCACTTATAAGAAGGATTTTGTGATTCCCTGATCAAGATTCTAAGTGGCCATATATTCAGAGCTCCCCAACTGCTCAGATGTAAAGACTCTCTCAATCCAGGGATGTATGTAAAGCATATAGTTGATTCAGGCAGTCAGAGCCCTGTCTGTTGGTTTTGATTTCTTTGCTTGTATTTTCTCTGAAGTTCAGCATGCTGACTTTTCCCCTGAACTAGTAATGCGATTAAAAAAAACTACTGATTCCTTAAACAGCTGTCTTTCCTAGTAAAACAGATCTAAGAACCTGTGCTAGCAGCCATCCTGGGTATGCCAGTGTGGTTGCCACTATAATGGCACCTTACTTTTTGTCATTGACTTCCTTGGGATATATGCCTAAATTGCTTTCCAGAATAGTTGGACCAATTCACAGCTGTACCAATAGTGAATTGCTTTACCTGTCTCTCTATAATCTGACACTGACTATTCCCATCTTTAGTCATCTTTGCCAATTTGCAAGGTGTGAGGTAAAACCTCAGAGTTGTTTTGATTTGATTTATTATTAGTAATTTGGAGCAATATTTCATATGACTGTTAATAGTTTGCAGTTTTTCTTTGAAAGAGACTGGAAGCAGAGAGAGACTAATTAGGAAACTTTTACATTAGAATGAGATTTATTATGGAGGAAGAATTAATAAGACTTGGCAACTGATTGATGGGTGACAGTTAAGGGAGAAGAGTCAAGGATGATATTTAAGTTACTAGCCTGGATGTCCAGAAGGATAATTGATGACCTTAGCAAAACAAGGAAATTATGAAGAGGTGTGAATTTGGAGGGAAAGTTCTGGTTTTGACATATTTCTTGAGATACCTATGGGACATCTAGTTGTAAGTATCCAATAGGCAGTGAGTAATACAATACTAGAATCCAGGAGGGAGACTAGACTGGATATAGAGACCTGAGATTTGTTTACAAAGAGTGGCCATTGTCTCCATGGGAACGAATGAGATCACCAAATCAAAGATGTTTATTGGCAACCAGCTTTAGAAAAAATGATTCAGAAAAAATGCTAAAAGAATGAAGCAAATACTGATACTGTATTCCCAGTACAAACCCTCCATTCAGA
Source organism: Pseudochirops corinnae (assembly GCA_028646515.1). Lineage (NCBI taxonomy): Eukaryota > Metazoa > Chordata > Mammalia > Diprotodontia > Pseudocheiridae > Pseudochirops > Pseudochirops corinnae. The sequence continues at coordinate 245,928 of CM053587.1, forward strand.
CACACCATTTTCTTTCCTTCCTGTATGTGGTTGCTGTTAGGAAAAGTGCTTTATAAATTAATCGTTATATGAATATGAATTATCATTTGATATCATTGCCAGTAGTAACAATCCTGAGGATATTAGCACTAAGGGAAACACAGTTGACTGTTTTGATCCATTGTCTCCAAAAATATTTGTTGATTTTAGCCTGTGTTCTGCTGGGGTATTTAGGAACAGAAGGTATTACCGGCAATGGCAGGGAGCCAACGGAGCTCTTCGAGTGCTCTGCCTGAGTGGTGGAGCAAGGAGTCACAAAGTGAGAAGGAAGAGGGGAAATGGCAGGTAGGATGCTAGTTCAGGAGAGCTTGCAAGGTCATTCTCTAGTAATTTAACCTTTTCTCAGTCAGTCATGGACCCCACTCACATTCACCTCTCCACCAAAATAGTCTTTAGTCCAAGACTATCAGAGGGTCACCACTGCACCTTGGAGGTAATCCCATTTGAGAGCATGTCTTCTTTGCTCCCAGAAATTCAGTCATTCTGAGAATGTGCACCTGAAGAGACCCACTGCGTGGGAGCAAGTCCCCCTTCATGAGAGTTCCCTTGTAACAAGATATAGCAGTTAAGTTAAACCAATAATACTATGACCTCTTGGGTAAGCACATGAAGCATTCTACTTCTGAATCATCCCCACTGCTTTTTTTTTTTTAATGAACAGAAATCTCTCTTCTTTCTTATTCTCCGAACCATTGGGGGAAAAAAGAAAGGAAAAGGAAGCTTCTTGTAACAAGTATAATGAAACAAACAAATTCACCCAATGTCTGTACACAAAAACATCTGTCTCATTCTGCATCCTACATCTGTGACCTCTCTATCATGGCTAGTGTGTTTCATCATAGGCCTCTGGAACTCATGAATGGTCATTGTATTGATCCCAGTTCTTATAGCTTTGAAAACTGTTTTTACCGTGTTGTCTCTATAGAAATTGTTCTCCTGGTTCTACTCGCTTCATTCTGCATATGTTTATGAAAACCCATAAGATTGTTGATTTTTATGTTAGTGTCATAGTATAAATTGTTCCCTTGATTCTGCTTATTTCATTCTGCATCAGTTTATGCAAGTCTTTCCATGCCTTTTGGAAATCATATGTTTACTTTCCTAAACTGCTGCTGTGAACTCCTGAAAACAATTCCAGCCATTTCTTGATTCATTCCCTTTTAAGAGGTCTGTACTCATCACCTGACATTCCAAGGTCTCCCTGATTTCCTACCCCAACCCTCAAAGCTGGCAGTCTGCTAAAAAAAAAAATTGTCCCTGCACCTGAACATACCAAAAGACTCTCCTTCCTGATGACTCTGGACTCAAGCTCTATTTGTTATGAGGCAATTTCAGGGGTTCCTGTCCAGAGCCTTACCAGTCCTGTGGGCTGGGAGCAGAGGGACAGGGAAGAAAAACCATTGCCTAGGTATTCCTTTAAGATGGGAGGTAAAGCTCTCTCTGCCAGTGGGCCAAATGTCATAGGTACCACCCTTGTCCATTGAAAACATGCCTGGAGAGCCCCAAGCAGCTACATCCTAGGGATAGGAGACCTCAGCCCAGCCTTCACCTTCTGGCACCTCCACATCTTCAGTTTCTGTCTTTATCCCAACCCCCAAAGCATCAGAGGGCTGAATCACCCTGGACACCGTACTGGTAACAATAGCCCTATTTTGCCTTCTAGAACCTATACTGGGGCACCCACTGATGCTACATGGTCCTCAGCTCCATGGACTCTGGACAGAGCTACTTATCTCATTCTCTGCTGTTGACTTCTTCCTTATTACTAACAGGGAAGCCACATTAATAGGTTTTCTGCTTCACAAGTTCCCACAGTAAATATTAAAGATGCCACAAGTTAGGGAACAGGGTCTCCATTGTAGATATTGCTAATACTAATCCACTCCCACCATCACTATGGCCTCTCTCCTTCCTTTTCTCATGCAGGGATGACTGAAGGTTCAATAGTAGGTCATTCAGAAATCACATCATCTGACACTGTACAGATCAATGCATCTTGCTGGTGCAGCAATCTCCCACAGACAACCAAAATGTTACTTATCTGTTAAATTTGATCAGAAATAATTCAGGACTCATAGCTAGTGGGGAATCTTATAGAAATAGAAGACTTGGGTATTAAATGACTTGTCTAAGGTCACATAGGTAAGAAAGTAGCTGGATTAGGATTTGAACTGAGATCTTTTGACTGCAAAGTCATTGTTCATTCATGGCCTCATTCTGCTCCCTGGTACTGGTGCCTCTACTGGGTGTACTCTCCATAACTTTTGTTGTTCAGTCACGACCAACTCTCCGTTACTCTATTTGGGCTTTTCTTGGCAAAAATACTGGAGTGGCTTGCCACTTCCTTCTCCAGTTCATTTGACAGATGAGGAAACTGAGGCAAACAGGGTTAAGTGACTTGCCCAGGGTCACACAGCCAGTAAGTGTCTGAGACTGAATTTGAACTCAAGTCTTCCCAACGCTGAGCTCAACACTGCACTATGGTGCCAGCTGGCTGCCCGTAGCACCTACCTATGTTTACTCAGTAAATACTTGGTTGATTATTAAGTACCTGAAACCTTGTTGTCTTAATTTCTGAGCACTTTCTTGATTCCAAGGCAGTGTGCTCCTAAATCAACTGGAACAACAGAATAACAAAAGGACTGAAATGTTTTTGAGTGACACATTCATTAGAGCAATTACAGACTCATATGGGTTTGTGTAATGAGAAAGACTGGTTCATTCTCAGTTTGGAGAGGTAAATAAATATGATTCTGCATTTTTCAGGCAGCACCTGACCAAAAACAGTGGATATTTAATTTCCACAAAAGGTCTAGATATAATGATAGCTGGTATTATATAGTGATTTAAGGGCAGCTAGGTGGCTCAGTTAATAGGGAGGCTGACCTGGAGTCAGGAAGACTCATCTTCCTGAGTTCAAATCTGGCTTCAGACACTTTCTACCTGTGTGACCCTGGGCAAGTCACTTAGCCCTGTTTGTCTCTGTTTCCTCATCTGTAAAATGAACTGGGAAAGGAAAAGGCAGACCTCTCCAGTATCTCTGCCAAGAAAACCCCAAGAGGGGTCTTGAAGAGTCAGGCATGACTAAACAACAACAACAACAAAAAAACATATAGTGCTTTATGGATTACAAAGTATTTTCTATATTGTGCCAGCTGATCTGCACAACTGCCCTGGGAGACAGTTGCTATCATTATTCCCCCCCCCCCCTTTCTTTTTTTTGCTTTTTGGAGGGCAGTTGGGGTTAAGTGACCTGCCCAAGGTCACACGGCTAGTAAGCGTTAAGTGTTTGAAGCCAGATTTGAACTCAGGTCCTCCTGACTCCAGGGCCAGTGCTCTATTCACTGAGCTACCTAGCTGCTCCCATTATCCCCATTTTATAGATTAGAGAACTAAGGTTGAGGGAGTCTGAGTGACTTGCCCAGCATCATACAACTAGTAAGTGTCTCAGGCAAGATTTGAACTCAAGTCTTGCCAGCTCCAGTTCTAGCCCTCTGTCTACCTATCTACATTGAAAAATGCATGCTTTTCTAACTGAAGAAATTCACATATAAATGAACTGTGGATGCACTTTTAAAGTTTGTCCTCCACAGAAGTAATTACTTCGATGTTTCCATTTACTGTCTCTAGCTCTGAGCTATACTGGCTAGTTGAACTTTTAGATACATGTTAGAATCACATAAAAATGACAGGTGCTGGAATATCCATATTTTCTGGAAGTCTGGGTACACTCATAACCAAGTTTAGTCTTCCCTCTCTCACATCTGTTTTGTTTTATCCAGCAGAAATTTCTCATGCCAGAATGGCTTTCAGTGGATGTAGGCAATCTGCTTTATGTTGGGCCTCTGGAGTCCACAAATGCAGCTGCTTTAGCCTGTAACGAGGGAACATTGTGATTTCTTCCTCTGAAATATCCTTAGTGACCACACATGTCCCTTGGTTTCTTCCTTTATAAACTCTTTGTGTCTGGAGAAGATTGTGGAGCATCTTCTCATTTGTGACAGGAAGTGGCTAAATGAAGCTTTCTGTTTCATTCTGTGAGAGAACAGTGTGCACAGTTATTGTTTAGTCATATTCAACTCTTCCCGATCCCTTTTGGGATTTTCTTAGTGAAGATAGTGGAATAGTTTTGGCATTTCCTTCTCTAGCTCAGTTTACAGCTAAGGAAACTGAGGCGAACAGGGTTAAGTGACTTGCCCAGGGTCACACAGCTAGGAAGTGTCTGGGACCAGATTTGAACCCAGAAAGATGAGTCTTCCTGACTCCAGACCAGGTGCTCTGTCCACTGTGCCACCTTTAGTGAAATTAGCACAGTATAATAGAGTATAATGTCATAAATATATATAATATTTTAATATAATAACTATATAACATAATAGTATGACATAATAAAATACAATTAATAGGATATAAGAGATTTCAGATTTATAAAGTTTACATTTTTTTTCTCTTTTTTTTGAGGAGGGGAAGGCAAGGCAGTTGGGGTTAAGTGACTTGCCCAAGGTCACACGGCCATAAGTCTTAAGTGTCTGAAGTGGGATTTGAACTCAGGTCCTCCTGACTCCAGGGCCAGTCTTCTATTCACTGCACCACCTAGCCGCCCCTAAAATTTGTGTTTTAGTGGACTGGTTTAGGAGAACAGTTTTCTGTATGCATAAGGTATTGACAAACATCTGTTGGATTAAGAGCAGAGAGGAAAGATTCTTTCTACTCAAAACAGCGGACCCTGATCCAAGAGAATGACGTGAAACCAAGTTTCATAAGCGCCAAGTTGAATCGATCAGATCTTTATGGAGTACCCACTGTACTGCTTATTTTGACCAGCTCCTGGGTGAGAGTGGCCAAGGCCTGTGTTCTTCAGACTCCCTGAGGCCTCTCTTGAGCCAAGCCCCACCCCAGGAGCTAGTTACCCTCCTCCAAAACACTCACATTGCATTTAGTTTTCCTATACTTCTTTGTGTACATGATGTGTTTCCCAAGAGAACGTAAGCTTCTGCTCTTACCTTTGTCTCTCCAGTGCCTAGCACATCGTAAGCAATTCACAAACACTGGCTGATTGACTAATGCTCCAGGACCTAGCTTGGTCCATCTGGACTGTGTTCATCTCTGAGTAGGAACCAGAACAGGGCACCTGACGTGGGATGGCCAAGAGGCTTCCAGAGTGCCAGCTGAGGCTGTAGGCTCCTCCTCCTCTTCCTCCTTCTCCTCTTCCTCCTCGTTGCCATTCAGGGCTTTAAGGTTACAAAGCGCTTGACAAATAGTCACTATTAGTAAACCCTAATCCTAAATTTACAAATATTCTATCATTTTACCCTCAGAACCGCCCTGGAAGGAGGCTCTGTTATTATCCCCATGTTACAGAGGAGGAAAGGAAAGCCGACAAGTTAACTCACTTGCCCAGGGTCACACAGCTGATGAGTGTCTGAGGCAGTATCTGAACTCAGATGTAACTGCTTCCAAGTCCAGCACTTTCTCCCCTGGGCCACCTGGCCGCCTTGGATTTAGGCACGGAGGGAACCTTGGAGATCAAAGAATCCATCTTCCTCATTTCATAGACGGTGAACCTACGGCCGAGACAAACAAAGCAACTTGGCCACAGGTGGTCATTAAAACTGAGACTTGAACCCAGCTGTTCTGGGTCCAAATTCAGCACTTTCCACCATGCTCTTATTACTTCTCAGGGCTTAACAGTACAGGTTTGGGACCAGCCAGCAGAGAGGATGTTGGGAGAAAGGCAGGAGCCGGGGCTTGTCTGAAGTAAAATGCTGGGCGTTGTTCAAAGAGATCAGCAAAGGACAGTCAGAATAGAGTCCAAATGAACCGGAGGAGAGTACCACATCTATGTAACACAGCAAGGCAAAAACTTTGGGAGAACAAGGCAGCAATGGGCCCCAGGGCAGAGACCCGATCAGAGTCAAGGGCTGAAACAGTAAATCACTGAACCTGGGAACAGGGCCAATCAGTGCAGATCTGAGAGGTTCAAAGTACTTCTAGCAATTTGCTGAGCTCGGTGAACTCAGTGTCTACACACTTTTAAGTTAGGGGTGTGGGTGACTCCACATGATCACCCTGAAAGACTATAGACAGTCCTTGATGGCATAACACCTCCAATGGCAGTTGTGGCCATTCTGTTGTGTCGTGGAATCAAGACTTCCTCCTTCCTTCCAGTGCTGTCTTTCTTCTTACATATTACTCTTAGTGCCGTAGACTGACATGCTACTGGGTGGCTCAGTAGATAGACCTGAGTTCAGATCTGGTCTCAGACACTTACTAGCTTTGTGACCTTGGTCAAGTCACTTAGCCCTGTTTGCCTCCGTTTCCTCAATCTGTAAAATGAGCTGGAGAAAGACATGGCATGGTGAAGAGTAACGACTGAACAGCAACAGTCACGCTGGCCTGCTTCTTGTCCCTCATACGTGATACTCCATTTCTTTGCACTGGCTGTCCTCTCTATACCAAAGAATGCCCTCCTTCTTCACTTTTGCCTTTTGTAATTTCTGGCTTCTGACCTCCCCGGCTGCAGGTGTTCTCCCTGCCCAAATTACCTTATGTTCATTTGGGACAGAGTCTCTCTATATACTTAAGGATGTCTGTAGCCTATATAATCTCTAGGGGCCTTCTCATAACTGCCTCTCACACTTATGAATCCAGTTTCCCAGAGGGCTAGCTACATCTCCCCCTCCCACCTCAGTATCCTAGCGTTACCCCTGCGGAATTAGATATCTTTCTGATGCTGAAGTGTGCTCCCCGACATCCAAGTCCAGTTAAAATTAATATCTGCCTTATTAATTAACCCAAAGATTAGGGCCCCAATATTCTTTAGCTAATTAATATTAGTCATCTTTTACAAAAGGAACATTTACTGAAAGTGTAGTAAGAACTAGAATATAAATATCCTCTCTGAACCAGAGACACAGTTTCCTCTGTACCACAGTCCCTGGGAAGAGTAGTCTTAAACATAAAATTGCCTTTATAAAGCATTCACTCCACCAAGTTCACTTTTAAATCCCAGCTTGCTAATGGATGTTGTCTGCCATCAGTCCACTGCTATGCTGGATGAAATAGGTCACTCCTTATCAGACTCATTTGCTGGCAAACTCTACTATGGATTCCAGTTCCTAGATCCCTGGTACTCTTCCTACCTTTCAGAACTCATAAGCCCATAGCCTCCTATCTGTGGCTAAGTCCTTCACCCAAGGCAGGAAGGAAAAGACTCAACAAAACAGAAACTATAGCAGGGCCATGTGCTCATGGCCTCATGTCAGCCTGGGTGGGAAAGGGTAGATCGCTAGAACTCTCATCACCCAAAGATTTACTAAGATTTACTGGAGAAGTTGCCTCCTCTCTCACAGCAGTTCTCAACCTGTGGGGTATCAGATATTTATATTACGATTTGTAACAGTAGCAAAATTACAGTTATGAAGTAGCAATGAAAATAATGTTATGGTTGGGGGTCACCACAACATGAGGAACTGTATTAAAGGGTAGTGGCATTAGGAAGGTTGAGAACCACTGCTCCAGGACAACAAGGTGGGAAAGAGAGAGTTGTGCCAGTGGGAATCCTTGGTGTACACCCCCAACACTGACTTAGCAGCTAGTCTCAAAGGCACGCAGTAAGCAGAACAGTTCCTTCATGAGACACAACTTCAGTGTATTTGACATAATCCATGGTATGGTGACATAATCTATGATGCTTTTAAGAGAATTATTCTTGAGTTTAGCAAAGCCTATTAGTGAATACTTCCCAGATCAAAATCCAAAGGTAATTCAATGCTAACTCATATTTTTAAGTTAAAATAGTAGCTTAGGAAATATCAGAAGAGGGACTGGGTGCCTTGTGTCCAATTGAAAATAAGTTCAAGTGGAAAAATGGCAAAACCCACCGTTTGCCAAAGTGACTGGCAGCAGTAGCCTGCTTTTGTAGCTGGAATGTTAGATTTCAAAATTCCCCAGACATTCTTTCCCAGACTTTAAAGGCTAATCAAGAAATACTTCATAGAATACTTGAATCTACTTTTCATTCAATATAAGAAGCGTTTTCCATAATGCAGCTTCTGCCTGTCTTTTTGTAATATTGCCTTCCCTTTTCAGCCCAAGAGAGGCAGCTAGGTGGAGCAGTGGCTAGAGCAATGGACCTGGAGTCAGGAAAACCTAAGTTTAAATCTGACATCAGACTCTTAATTAGCTGTGTGAATGTGGGCGAGTCACATAACATAACCCTCTGTAAATGGGGATATTAATAGCACCTATCTCCCAGGGTGGAGGAAAGGATAAGATGAGAAAATGCATGTACAGAGCTCTGCAAACTTTAAAGTGATGCTTAAATGCTATCTGTCATCGTTGTTGCTGTCGTTATTTAGACAGAATATCAGTATCGTATGTGAAGTGACTGGAGGGGTCCTAAAAGGAGCTTTCCTACTAGCCTGCTATGGTACCTGACATTCCCAGGACTGGTGTCATCTCTTGGTCTTAAGGAATTGTATCTCCTGCTAAAACACAAATATCTCTTGCTTAGAAGAATTCAATTCAACTAAGTTATACCAAGTAACTACTATGTTGCCAGTCATTGTGCTAGATGCCAGGAATGGAAAGACAAACATGAAACATTACCTACCCTCAAAGAGCTTATCTTCTACAAGGGAAATATCATGTGTATTCAGATTTGTAAATAGAAGACAGTCTGAGAAGGGAGTGAGCATTAGTAACTGGGGAGATCTGGGAATGCTTTATGGAAGAGGCGGTATCTGAACTGAGCCTTGAAGGGAGGTGGGGATTCTGAGATGGCAAAGTTGGAGGAGGGGCATTCCAGGCGTGGGGTTCCGCTTGTGCAGCTTCATAGAGATGGAGATAAGAGACAGAATGGCAAATGCAGGGTACAGCTTAGCTGAAATGTAAAGATCGTGAGTGGGGAATGATGCTAGATAATGAGGATGTGAGATAAAGTAGATTAGAACTAAATTGTGGAGGGTTTTAGAGGCCAAGCTGAGGAGTTTCTGTTTTGTAGTAGATGCAGCAGGAAGCCAAATATTAATGCCATTAGCATTCACTAACATTAACATGGACTAACTTAGAAATCAGAGAATATAACCTTGGGGGATAGAACACAAGATTGAGGAGGAGGGAGCAGAGGTGATTGTAAGGAAGGAGGGAACTCCTACACTGTACCAGGTACTGTTCTGTGCTATTTATAAATATTATCTCATTTGATCATCACAATAACTTGAGACGATACCTAGGTATTCTATTTTATAATTGAGGAAACTGACACAGAGGTTAAGTGACTTGCCTAGGGTCTCACAGCTAGTAAGTCACTGAATCTGGATTTGAACTCGGGTCTTTCTGACTTCAGTTATCCACTGTGCTATCTAATCACCTCTAGGAAAGGCAAGGATGATTCTGGAATACCAGGAGTCAAAAGGTGGGGACTCTGGGAAGCTAGGAAATAGCATTAGGCCATTATAGGGTGAGAGGTTCAGGGCGGGGGAGAGAGATTTATTCAAAGGGAGGTGGAGTAAGGGGTCACTAAAGAAAATTTCATATGTCTAGTACATTTTTTAGTAACTAACTTACCAACAAAATGGGAAGAATAACTTACTGTGCCCTAAAGATAGGAAGGAAACATGTTCCTTGGGTCAAGGTAGATGAGTGAGAAAGTACAATGGCATCAGGACCTATGAAGGAAGGAGTGTGTGTGTATGTGTGTGTGTGCACACGCCCTGGAGCTCAGATGGGGAGCTGTAAGCCAGGTTGGGATTTCAATCATTACCATGCAACATTCAAGAAACATTTGGCTCTGTGGAGTTGCCTGTGGCTCAGGCATTCCAGGCAAATGTGTTCTTGGCCTTGCTCCTCTCTGTTGTGAGGTGTGAATGGAATAAGAAAGGGATCACACTCCACCCAAGACAGGATGTGCTCTGAGCTCATGCTGGGCTGCCCTGGGCTGCCTGCCCGTGATAGATAGTCTGCTCACAGGCCTCCAAGAAGCAGAGCAGACCTTATTACATAAGCCCAGGGACCTTAAGGGTCATTGAGGTGTGTGGGAACAAATTAGAAGGCTATCGTGCTCTTTTGTTTCCCCTCTCTCGGATAGATTTATTATTTGTTTCTTTTCCTTCCTCAAATTGCATTCTCTGAGGGCCTGAGAGCCAGGAGTGAAGGCCTAGAACATATATCCATGCCCCCCAACACCTCCTCAAAAGTGGGCCCTTCAGAGTTACCCAGAGGCTTTCAAAGGACTTTGAGAAATAAAAAGACATAAAAAACAACTTTTAAAAATAGAAATCATGAATATGAGAGATTTCATGGGACTCTACAAACTTTTGACTTTAACTGGAAACAGCCTCTGTAGCTGGTCTCTGAGCTGAGTTTCTTCTAGGTACTAATCACTTACCTTTCTCTAACAAATCATAACCGTTACTCCACTTGGCATAACGCCAGGAGAAAGGAAGGAAAGTCCTCCTACTGTCGCTGCATCCAAGAGTTATAAAAGAAAGACATTTGAATGGGGCCAACTATGCTCAGAAACCCAACTGATCAAGACTGATTAACTGAAAGAGGCTGGAGACTGAGCGGCTCTAATTGGGAGCCTAACAGTGACAGTGGAGAGCCATCTCTATGCCGAATTATTGAATCATTCAAATGTTATACCTTATCTCTCTCCACAGACTGGAAGATCTGAAGCCCATTAGCTTGGGCTTTTTCTACCATGCGATTGAATCAACTTCTTTTTTCCCCAACCTCTGTTTCCAGACACATATGCTCATGCACATGGGCTCACATGTGTGTGCGCGTACACGCACACACACACACACACACACTTCTCAATGTACATTTCCTTGTGTTCTTTGTAATATTGTCTGAAGAAGTAAACAAACCAACTGCATAGGTTGGATGCAAATATATGGATATTTATTTATATTTTCATAAATATATAACAATACAAGTAATATATTCATATAGAATGTCTAAAATGTTATATCCTATACTAAATGATAAATTTACATAATTATATAATGTAAAGCTAAATTTTATAAATATGTATTTTATGATGACCTTTGAAATAAATGCAAATATTTCAATACATAAAAGAACCCAAAAAAGGACAGTATGTGATACAGTGAATTTGTTACATATAGTTGGATTTTAAATATGTATTAAATTTAACAAAGTAAGTAACAAAAGTGCCTTGTTTATTTCTATTCCTTTCTGGAATTCTTTGATTTTCCTCTGATTATTTTTAAAAGTTTTATTGATGCCTTCTGCATCTCTAGTGCAAAGAGGCAGAAGGCACATTCCTCATCAGGCTTGGATCAAAAGATCTGCAGACTTTAAAAGCTGCTTTCCTTTACATCATTGTAGCTGTCATGTAAATGAGTCTTCTGATTCTGCTCATTCACTCTGCTTCTTTCAGTTCACAGAAATCTTCCCTAGTTTATCTGAATTCATACTATTTGTCATTTCTTACAGCACATTCCACTTGTTTAAAAATAAATGAATGAATTTATTTGCTGAATACTTACAGATATTGTGCTAGACCCTTGGCATACCGAGACAAAAGTCACCTAGTCCTCATCTTTAAGGAGCTTATGTTCTGATGACTGATATAAGCTTATGTTCTGATGACACATATAAGAGGGTGGTGATGAGAAAGAAGGGAGTTTTTGTCTGGGGACTCACAGGAATAGTGAATAGAGCCATAGGGCAGTTGACTGACAGGCCCTTTCTCAAGATACCCATTATAGATGTGAAGCATAGTCCAAGGTGATAGATGGATAGATAGATGGATAGATAGATAGATAGATAGACAGATAGATGGACAAATATGACAGAAAGATGACTGGAGAGAGAGAGACAGATAGATGACAGATGCATGGATAGATAGTAGATAGATAGATAGATACATGGATGGGTAGAGATATGACAGATACATGGACGTATGGATAGATAGATATGGCAGGTATAACATATAGACACATAGATGGGTGGGTAGACAGGCAGACATCAGACATAGAGAGAGAAGAAAGACCCTTAAGAATATATGTACTCTAATTTATTCAGCCATTCCTCATGAGTACCCACTTTGTTTCAAGTTCTGCGTTACAGAAATAAAAAGGACAACCATAAATAATTTCTACATATAGGTCTTTTCCCTCTGTCTTTGACATACTTGGGGATATGCCTAGTAGTCTGAGATCACTAGGAGCACTGTGAGTTTAGACACTCCACTGGTATGTGTCAGATGCTGGACTTGAGACTTCTTTCCGCTATTCCCCACTGCCTACCTCCCCCCTCCACCCCGTCATAATTTTTTTTTTTTTTTCAGGGGGAAAGACCTATAGGAAACTCCCTCTGTGGATGCTTCCAAATCTGCACCTGTTCTTCAGCTTGTGGTCTTAGTTGCTAGAGCATTGAAAGATGAAGTGATTTTCCCAGGGTCACACAGCCTTTATGTGTTGGAATTTCACCAAGGTCTTCCTACCTTTGAGGCCAGCCCTCTGGTCACTAGACGACACTGCCTTTCTGGTCTTACAAGTCCCCAGTTACCTCGGAATTGCTACAGCACTTCTCGCCTGTCTTATTCATTTGATAGTTATCATACAGTTTCTATGTTCATCCTTATATAATCAATCAATATTTACAAAATGGCTACTATGTACTAAGCACTGACTGTTTTTTTCAGGCCTTCCAGTTAGATTGTAAGCTACTCAAGAGCAGGGACCATGGCTGTCCTCTACGTATTGAAGATATGCTGAGCTTTGTAAGACTTGGAATGATGTATTCTCTGTGGTCACTCACCACACTCTCAAGCATTTGGTATGGTACCAGGCTTTCCATACATGTTCAGGAGATGGTATTCAAAAGCATTGGTCAATCAACAGGCATGAATGAAATGCCTGCTGTGTTAGGCTGGAGGGATAAGGGCAGTAGGAGTCCTGTCTTCAAGGACATTCTGCTAGAACAGCTTTACTGTATGCTAACTGGAAATCAAAGTTCATGCCACCATTTTCCCCATGAGGTGGCCATATCTGAATCTTCATACACTCTCACTATCTTTTTGTTTTGGTTTGCATAGTCAGGATCAGAAGGAAACCAAGTAATCAGGTGTTCTGGTGGATAGAAAACAAACATTTGGTAAAACAAAGTATGAACAGTACAAAAAGGCTTAACTGGAATTCCCAATAATCTCATTTTGTTCTCATTTTAATCATTAAATCTTAGTCACGTACCTTGGCTGTAAAATCAGTGATTTTAACTCAGCATTAAACTGTGTGAAATAGATAGGTCACCATGATGTAACATTAGTTGACTCTGCAGCGCGCCAACTTAATGTGGCTCTAATATGTCAGTAATATGTCAGATGCCCACCACAGATAAGCTGTGAATGCAGAAAGTAATTCAATATCCCAGGCAGACTTGATGAGATTATAGGATTAAGTATGATGGTGGGTTGTTATATGATTCAGCGGTTATTAGCAAAAGACTGTTGTTTTTAACAATGCCTTTGAAATGCCATTTGGAATTTGGACTAATTTTTTTGTTTTTGCCAGTTTGAATTCTTATAACAAACCTGCAGCATTCCTTAAGTTTCTCAGTAATGGTGTTTGTCAGCTGATTCCCTGGCAATGGCGTGAGAACCAATACAGGTCCTTCACCTGTGGTCACCAGCCTTGGCTTCTCCTTGGCAAAGTGCAGAGTGAAGAGATTTCTTTTCATCTCTTCTCATCTCTCATCATCTAACCTTTGGTTCTTTTTTTATTAATCAACTTCTGCTAGTTTTTTCTTTTTAATCTGCGAATGATCAGTTAGAACTCATTTCCCATTTCTTGAGAACCTGTTACAGTCGTACACTGGACTGTAGGGGATGCAAAAGTGATGTAGGCTAAGTGACAGGGACAGTAGGAATTCAGAGGTGGGGGAGATTCTTATGGAAGGGATGTTGTGGGATCTCTGTAGAAAGAATCCAAGACAGGTAATCGTCTGAGTCTGTGTATTCCCCCTTTCCACCATCACAGCCACTGTTGTTCTGCTGTATCACAGGCATAGGTGTGCTATCGTTGGTGCCTTTCTGGGAAGAAACCATGCATTTTTGTTTTGCTGCAATGGGGTTTCCAAACTCTTTCTTTGAAAGTGTTAAGGTTTGGGGTTTAAAGGTGCTCAAGACCCCAAAATACCAACACACTGGGTCCTGCCAAATGAATTCAACTCAAGTTTTCTCTCAGCCAAAGTAAAACAAAGTTTATTAAAGATTCTCCATAATGGGTAGACTTTCTTCTTCTTCTTTTTTTTAAATTCACTTTTTTTTATTTTTAGTTTACATCATTCATTTACACAAGATTTGGAGTTACAAATTTTCTCCCCATCTTTCACCTACCCACAACCCCAAAACAGCCATCCCACTGTTTACCCCCTCCCCCAATCTGTTCTCTCTTATGTCCTTCCCCATCACCCGTCTGACTTTCCAGTAGGGCAAGAAGGATCTCCCTACCCCAAAGCCTGTAGATCTTAATTCCCAGTTGCATGTAATTAATAAAAAATAAAACACACACACATATTGTTAACATTTGATTATCGAACTTTAAATTCTAGATTCTTTCCCTTCCTCCCTCGTCACCCACCCCCACTGGAAAGACAAGCCATTCAATACAGGCCGTACGTGTGTAATTACACAGAACATCTCCACAACGGACATTGTGAAAGACTGACTATATTTCCCTCCTTCCTATCCCACCCTCTCCCCTTGTTCTGTTCTCTACTTTGTCCCTGTCCCTTTACAAAAGTGTCTGCTTTTAACAGCCCTCCCCGCCACCTGCCCTCCCCTCCATCATCTCCCCTCTCATCCCCTTCCCCCTACTCTCCTGTAGGGCAAGATACCCAATTTAGAGTGTATGTCATTCCTTCCCTAAGCCAAAGTCAATGAGAGTAAGGTTGACCCATTACCTTTTGCCTCCCTGTTCTTCCCCTCCATTGTAACAGTTATCCCTTGCCTTTTCTATGTGAGATGATTAACCCCATTCTGTCTCTCTCTGTCTCCTCTCATTCTATTCCTCTCCCACCTCTCAATTTCACCTTTTAAAATATCATCCCTTCCTATTCAATGGATCCTGTGCCCTCTGTCTATGTGTATATATATATATATATATACACGCACTCCCATATGTATTCATATGCACATATATACCCTCCTATATAGACATATGTGTATGTATACATATATATACATTTATATTCCCTCCACCCATCCTCATACTGAGAAAAGTTTCATAAGTTACAATTATCGTTTTTCCATGTTGGCATGTAAATATTTCAACTGTGATAAGTTCCTTATGATTTCTTTTCCATGTTTACCTTCTCATGCTTCTTGTATTTGAATGTCAAATTTTCTATTCATTTCTGTTTTTTTCAGCAAGAATTCTTGAAAGTCCTCCACCTCATTGAATGACCATATTTTCCCCTGAAAC
>CM053587.1:261924-289906 GCA_028646515.1 Pseudochirops corinnae
TTATTCTCTTCAGTGAGCTTTTGAGATTTTTTTTTCCATCTGGCAAATTCGACTTTTTAAGGCATTCTTCTCCTCATTGGCTTTTTGGGCCTCTTTTGCCATTTGAGTTAATCTATTTTTTTAAGGTGTTATTTTCTTCAGTCAGGTTGTTGACTCTCTTTTCATGATTTTCTTGCATCATTCTCATTTCTCTTCCCAATTTTTCCTCCACTTCTCTTATGTGGTTTTCAAAATCCTTCTTAAGCTCCTCTATGGCTTGTAACCAGTCTACATTTTTCTTGGAAGCTTTTGGTGTGGGAGTTCTGACTGTGTTGTCTTCCTCCTGTTCCATGCTTTGATCCTTTTTGTTCTCAAAAAAGGAATCTAAAGTTAGATTGCTGAGTTTTCTTTGATTCCTTTGCCTGCTCATGTTGCCAGTCAGTTACTTGACTTTTGGGCTCAGTAGAACTCTGCTTTCAGAGAGCTCTGTCCCAAATCTCTGGGGTTTTTGCAGCTTCTGGAGCTATTAGGAGGCCGCCATCTCTGCACCCCCCACCAGCTTTGGCTCACTGGTCACACAGCTCAGGACCACCACCCAAGACTGTGATCCTGATCCAGGCAGCTCAAGGCAAGAACATAGCCTCTGAATGGTCGCTTGACCCCTCTGCAATCTGCAGGCTGTGAACTCTGAAGCAGCCATGTGGAGGTGGCTGTAGGGCCTCTGCTTCTGCTGCTTTCTTGCCCTGGGGGCTGGCAGACAGACCCACTTCCCTCCCCCAAATTTAGCCAAGTTCCATTGACTTTTCCCTTTGTCCTTGATTTTTATGGGTTGATAATTCTGGAAACTGCCACAGCTGCTGGTGATCCGCTCTCCTGAAAGCTCCAGCCATGGCTTGTCCTGGCTGCCCTCAGGGTAAAGGGGTGGTTTCAGACCCAGCTGGTTTTGGCTCCTGGCATACTGTGATGAGCCCTTTCCATCCCACCTGCTGGGCTGCCGTCAGTGGGAGCTTTGTTCCTCTGTATTTTTGTGGATTCTGGAGCTCTAAAATTTGTTTAGAGTCATATTTTATAGGTATTTGAGTTGCTTATAGGGGGAGCTGCGGAGTTCTCCTACTTCTACGCCGCCATCTTGACTTGCCCTCTGTGACCAATGGGTAGACAGACTCTTTAGGAGCCTGAGTATTTGTGATGCTTATGTTGACAAGTTAGACCAGAACAATCTGACATAGACTGAGTCTGAGCTTGATTGAATCTCAGCACCTTCATGGAGGCAAGATGGATCTTATATACAGAACAACTGTGGGAGGGATCTAGGGTGGTCTAGGGGAAGGGTTTGGGGAGGGTCTTGAGAAGGAGTCTAAGGAAGATCTTGAGGAACTGAGGTCAGACTCCAGGAATGGCATTAAAGGGTGGAAAGTAGCTGAAGGTTACCTGGAGATGATGACAATGGAGGTCTAGGCTAGTTTAAGGGTAACAGATTGAGGTATGGATATTTTGATAGGATCAAGGGTGGGAAGTAGCTGGACAGTGGAGGGCTAGGCTAGGTTAAGAGTAACAGAGATTTGGGCCTACCAATCATGAAGGTTTATAGCGTCAGGCAAATGCCTCATCAAATGGGAAGATTTAAGGGAGTTCCCTGAATCTAAACCCTATCAAAAGCTCATGGGTAATTCTAGCTTCCATTTCTGCCTGTGGTTGTACCTTTCCTTGTATGATCTGCAGTGTCAAGAGATTACTTTTGATCTTCCTGAGCTCTGTTTTTAAGCCATCCAAAACCAGTCCAGACCCTTCTGGCGTTTCCATTTCTTCTGCATTCCATGGAAATTGGATCACTTTTTAAAAATGCTTTTCAGAGAAGAATTAAGCATTGATACATTTTTTTCTAGATAGGAAAAATAGAAATGTAGAAGTTGCTGCTCAATTTTACATTGGGACCAGATGAGAGGTCAAGTCAGAGGAATTATTTTTTTTCTCTATAGCAGAGCTGAAGGCCACAGATGCAAGCCCACCTTGTGGTGCTTCTCTCTCCACAGTCTTCAGGAATGCTTCTTGAGCCCTTTTCTCTGGGTAGGCAGACAGGGAAGGAGTTGGACTCAGCCGTCAGTTTTCCTCCTGTACCCATTCTTGGTCTCACTGACTGCATGTGTGCAATGGATGCCCTCCTTGGTGCTGGCATCTCTGGACTCAGCTGGGGTTCCCTGTTGCCCTCTTCACCTCTCTTTGTTTTTTTGTTTTGTTTTGTTTTTTTATGAGCAACCCCATTGATTCCTAAGCTAAGGTCTCTAAGCTCTTTGTGGTGGAGTGGGGTGGGGTAATCAGTGAGTGAGTGGTAGGAACAGGAAGGAGGAATGAACCAGCAGGAATAATGAATTCACCCTGAGTCAGAATGAAACACACCCAAGCTCTTTCACTGCACTCTAGATTCTAGTTCTATCTGGAAATAGAAATCCCTAATACTCAGAGCCAGTTTGTTGCCTTCTGTCTCCATATCTTTGGGCATCCTGCAGAACCTCACTTTCTGAGCTTCTTCAGGATGAGGAGGGACTTTGTCAACCCCAAACCATGACATACGTGAATTAATTAGTTAAGAGGCACTTACTACGCATTGGGGATACAAATAGAATTGCTAGCCATCTTTTTCACAAAGGGATCACATTTTTATGGAGGAGACAGCAAACATGAGTTTCGAGGGCAAATCAGATAGAAAGCTCCCATGGTCCTTATGGTACAGAGACAAAACAGATAGATGGTTAATACATGCTTTTTATGTTATTTCATTTCAATTAACAAATTTTTATTTTCTCTTGCTCCCACTCTCATTTTTAAAAAAAAGGAAACAAAATTAGAACTCTTGTCACAAATATGTATAATCCAAGAAAACAAATCCCCTCGTTGCCCACTCATTCTCAATCTTGAGTCTGTCACCTTTGTCAGGAGGGGGTAGCGCTAACTTCGTTACCAGTCTTCCAGAATTGTGGTTGGTCATGGCCTTGAATTGCTCTTCTCTAATGTCATTTCCGCTGACAGATCCTTCAGTTTCTTGTGCTGATCCAGTTTGGTAGTGCCAAGGACTTTGGTGCTGAGAATTTTCTTTGGGGGCTAAGTATTTGAAGTATCAGAATTCATTGATTCAGCAGGCATGAATAAAGAACCTGTTATGTGTAAAATACTGTGCTAAGTACTGGGGATAGACCAAAGTATAACTCTCCATAGGAATAATCATTCTGTACAGCATGACTATGCTTTTGGCCTATCAGTGGTATCTTGGGTATTGCTTATTCTTGCTGGTAGTCCTCCTGGGTTAATTGTCTCTAATTCTGTTTAATTACTCTATCAGTATGAGAGAGATAGCTTAGTGTAATGGATAGAGGGCCAACCCTGGAGTCAGAAAGACCTGAGTTCAAGTCCTGTCTTGGGCATATACTAGATATGTGATCATAGTGAGTCCTTTGACCTCTCAGTACTTAAGATGAAGAGTTAAAAGCAAATTGCCAAAAGAGTCCCCACATTAGGTGTCTCCTTCCCCTAAACCCCTCGTGAAATCACCTATCTGGTTCCAAAAAATGGAAAACCAATACAAGAAGAAGAACTGGGAAATGCAGGGGAAGTAGCATTTAGAATTAGAAGGACCTTTGAGAACATTTAGTCCAACTCTTTACAGAGAAGGAAGCTGAGGTTCAAGGTGATTTTAAGTCACTTACCCAAGTTCACACAGGTAACCAGTAGCAGAGGCAGAATTTGAACCCAGGTCCTCTGACTGCAGATGGAATCATCCCTATGCAAAAGCCACTGACCATCCTTGGATAAGAGTGCCCATTTTCATAGAAGTGTGACTATTCGAGCCTGTGGGAGGGGGAATTTCAGGCTGAGATTAAAATAGTGCCACAATCACAAGCAGAGATGAAGGCAGCTGTTCTCAGCCCTCTTGGGTCTTTTTTTTGGGAGCAGCCAGGAATGAGGCCCAAGACGGCTTCTGTGGGAACTTGAACCTTGCTCCTTACATTCAGCCAGGAGGTTAGGCTGCTGGTAGAAATACAAGATGTTTCTGCTCCTTTCAGAGTTCTTGCATCAGGGGCTGCCTTGGTCACTCTCTGACTGGGTCTGCCCAGGCCAATTTCAGCAGTTGCTCATGTGGCTTTAACAACCCAGTAATTATCTGCTGATCAAGGAAGGCTGGGATGTGGCTGGAAAGCACTTCTGAGCTGCAAATATTTCTTTTGGAAAAGCCCCTGTGAGCTTCTGACTGCCCTAATCGAAGTTCTCTCTCTGACATTAAAAGGAAATCACAGAACTGACAAGCTAATTTAACCCCATTATTTAAAAAATGTTATTCTGGTGGAGGGAAGCGTTTGATGGTGAATCACTGTGATGTTTTGGGTACCAGCCCGTTGAGTTGGAAGCTCTAGTGAGTAAAAACTCTGTGAAAGGGAACAGTTCAGTTAGGGAAAAAGAAAAAGCTTCCTTCCCAGTACCCAGCTGCCAGGTACCATTTAATGCCTTAAAGAAGGCCCTTTATTTCCTCTAGATTAATGCTCTATCCTCAGCAAAAGAGGGCTTTCACAATTGAAAGAAAGGCCTAGATATTCTTTCTCCCGTGCTGGCAAACAATTCATTGACCAGGCTCCCTGTCATACCACATACACACACACACACACACACACACACACACACACACACACACACACACACACACACACACACTCTTTCACGTTCAAAGGATTCCATGTTTGAGATTCTGACCTCACTTCCTTTAAATCCTGCAGTCAGGGATACAGCACTCCACTGAGGATTTTCTCAATTAGTTTCTATGTATCCTTCCCGCCACACTAACCTATCTCTACTCCCCCACCCCCATTTTGTTAGACACCAAGGTTTCCCTCCATGACTTATATCAGTACTTCAAGGATCTAAGGTTTCATCATTGTGGGTACTTCCTCCAAGAGTGCAAATTACAACCCCTCTACAACTTGGTAGGTGGTCTTTCAGAGCTGCTGTGGTAGGGGAAAACCAACCTAGGGCTGAGGCTTTGTGAACTAAGCTGGCTCACCCCTTAGACAAAGCATGTAGTCCATCACTGAGCTCATATTTGAAATTTGGTAAGTTCACCAGGCATTATACTCTCCTAGCCTAGCATTTGAGAACCTAGGGACGCCTCAGAACCACAGTGAAACATCAGAATAGGGCTTGGGTGGAATTCTTATCAGAAAATCAGCTTCAGAGGGATAGGGTTAGATGTGAAACATCTCTGTGCATCTTTTAGAGACCCACTGGAAATGATCATGTGACTTCTTATTAATTCATTTCTATTTTCATTTCCATAGATCTACTAAACATTATGTAAGGTCAGATGCCTGTTATTTGACCCAAAACAATCTTCCTCAGATTTCAATGGTGTTTTAGGATTAGATGGACGAGGTCATGTCCACTATATAGAGATACCATTCATACTTTCACAGATTTTTATCACATTCCATTTCAACATTCATTTCTTCAGACTAATTTTCTTTTAGTCCAGCCTCATACTAAATATAATTAGAGAATCAATTAAGAATATTAAGAGCTGGAGGGGCATTTAGAGACCATGTCATCCAATCCTCTTTAACTGGAAAAAAGTAAACTAAGGGGAAGCCATAGTAGAGTGGGTATAGAACTGGTTCCAGAGTCAAGAAGACCTGAATTCAAGCCTTACCTTGAGATGAATGACCCTGGGCCAGTAACTTATCTTCTCAGTGCCCCATGGGACTCTGAAAGGCCATATATTGCAAAACAGGTGCTACTCTACTTTGGTGAGTGGAATTTCCTTTGCCAGTGAAATTGTAGGCCTGCTTCTCTTTGCTTCCTCCTCCTCTTCCCAACTCCTCCAAAATGCAAAGAAAAAAAATGAAACCCAGAAAGGTTAAGTGATTTAACCAAAGTTCCATAGCTTGTTAGTTGCATTAGAACCTAGGCTCCAGTCTCTATTTTTCTGCCACACCAATCTCCCCCACGTCATTGTCATTCAAGTTGCCGTTCTCTGGACTCTGCCCACCTACACTGTGCCTACCTGAGATGTGGCTGCCAGAGCAATGCAGATGTTTTTCCTATGTGGGCATCAATCATTACCCCTTGGCTATTCTGCCTCCCCACTCTGTCTTGAAGGTCTCAGCTTCTCTTACATCAGGGGCTGCTCGCACAAATGCATTATCGTATGTTGCCTGTAAGCTGACAGGTGCCCATGATTCCCAGATCTGGACTTTAGCCTTTAACCTCTCTTCCAAGCTGGGTCCTACACTGTCCACTTCTTGGTAGACATTTGTGTTCAGACGGATTGTTATCACCTAAAACCCCACTTCAGTCAATTCAAGTCAGCACTTGCTGTGTTAAGGCATGGGCAGCTAAGTAGCACAGTGGATAGGGCTCTGGGAGATTCTTCTTCACAAGTTCAAACCCAGCCTCAGACACGTACTAGCTGTGTGACCCTGAGTAAGTCACTTAACCCTGTCTACCTGAGTTTACTGTATGTGACATGACCTAGAGAAGGAAACGGCAAACCACTCCAGTACTCTTGCCAAGAAAGCCACAAAAGGAGTCATGGAGAGTCAGACATAACTACGACAACTCAGCAATAAGTGTTAAGGTGTTATGCTACATAGTGGAGATGCAAAAAAAAAAAAAAGGTCATAAACTGTCCTTGCCTTCAGATACCTCACAATATAATGGGGAAGACAAAACATAAACAAGTATGCACACACCAGAGATGCACGGAATAAACTGGCAGCAATCATAGAAGAAAGACACTAGGATTAAGGGGGACTGAGAAAGGCGTCTTGCAGAAGGTGGACTTTCAGCTGAGACTCAGGGAAGCCAAGGAAGCTAGGAGGCAGAGGTGAAATAAGAGAGTTTTAGGCACTGGGGGACAGCCAGTAAAAGCATGTTTGAAGTAAAGCGAGAAAGCACATTGTCACCACAGTGTAGAACATATGGGAGGGAGGGAAAGGTAATAAGAGTAGATGAGAAGAGGCCAGCTTATGTAGGACTTGAAAAGCCAGAGGGTTTTATATTTGAGTCTGGAGTTAATGGGGAGCCGGGGGAGTTTATCAAGTAGAGGAGCAACATGGACAGACCTATGACTTTTCACTTTGACAGCTGAATGAAGGATGGATTGAAGTGAGGAGAGATAAGGCAGAGAGCACAATCAGAAAGCTATTAAAATAGTTCAGACATGAGATGGTGAGAGCCTACACCAGGCAGTGTAGCAACATCAAAGGAGAGAGGGGAGCATACACAGAAGATGTTGCTTTAAAGGTAGAGTCAACAGGACTTGGCATTGGACATGGGAGATGAGAGAAAATAAGGAGTCAAGGACGGCAGCTAGGTTCAATCGAGAGAGGATGGTAGCACCCTAAAGAGTGACCAGGAAATGGAGACATTCAGAAAATGGAGAGTGTGCGGGTAAATGTATTGAATTCAGTTTTAGCTGTGTTGAGATGTATATATTTGAGGCACATCCAGTTCAGGATGTCCAATAGGCAGTTGGAGATGCAAGACAGAAGGGCAGAGAAGAATTGGGGACTGAGCAAATGGATCTGAGAATCATCCACCTAAAGGTGACAGAGAAACTCACGGGGGCTGATGAGATAACCAAGCAAAATAGTATAGAGGATAAAGAGAAGAGAATCTTGGCAGACACTCATGGTTATCAAGTATAGCTTGCATGAAGAGCCAGCAAAGGAGACTGAGAAGGAGCATCAGACAGGTAGGAAGAGAATCAGGAGAGAGCAGTGTCATGAAAAACTGGGGACTAGAATGTATCATGGAGAAGCAAACACAGTAGAGTTGCCTGACCTGCAACTCCTGCTAGGAGAGAAAGGTAAACAATCCCCAGTAATTTGAAGAGAAACAAATATGGCCAGTGTTCCAAGAAGAATTGGTACTCACATCACCTCAACCAGCCTACTGTGCTATGGAGAACATGAAACCACTTGCACAGGAAGTATAGAAAGGATGCTGGCCCCTTAACCCATGTGATGTGCTCCCCGACTGGCATAAGGGTAACTCCTGCCTTCTTCATGGTCACAGATTCTCCCACGATTCTCTTCCTTGCCTGTATTCAGAGTATCTTCCATATCCACAGTGAGACTGGCAATACTTGACATCTACTTGATTTTGTGCCATTTTTCTTTTGGGAATTCTTGACCAGACCATGCCCTCTCCAAAGGGGAAAGTAGTCTTTGAGACTTTTGTTTTCTTTTTTTTGGGGTGCTACACTGAATTGTTAATGGGATTTAAGATCTTCCCTGAATGTTAATAGGCCTCACCTGGAGTCCATTAAGGGAAGCTTGCTTAGGGGAGGCTTGCTTCTAGGAAGGCTTTCACACCTTTTGCTCATTTCTAATTAAAACACTGAGTCAGGACAGTTGTGATGCCTTCTGACTCTGAAAAGTGTATATACATTCTGCATTGGCATTTTGCTTTGGGGGCTCACTTATGAGAAGGATCTTGTGTTTCCCTGGTTGAGATTCTGAGTGGCCGTATGTTCAGAGCTCCCTAAGTGCTCAGATGCAAAGGCTCTGTCCATCCAGGGATGTATGTAAAGTATATAGTTGATTTAGGCAGTCAGAGCCCTGTCTGTTGGTCTTTTATTTCTCTGCTTGCATTTTTTCTGTTTGTATTTTCTCTGAAGTTGAGGGTGCTAACTTTTCCCTTGAACTAGTGAATGTAATTTTAAAAGATTGTTGACCCCCTGAACAGCTGTCTTTCCTAGTAAAGCAGATCTAAGAACCTTGAAGTGAAGAGAGATAAGGCAGAGAGCTAGAAGCCACCCTGGGCATGCCAGTGTGATTGCCATTACATACATTCTGTCTCATTTTCTCTTGGCTCTTTCCCACTATTGTCGTTCTGAGAAAATCTCTCAGACATTTTCCAAACTAGACTATTTAGAGATTAACCTGCAGACCTAGGGAGCTTTGTCCTCTGGCTCTGTTAATCATTTTTTCTGTTTCTTGAAGCTCATCTGCCACCACCCCCCATTGTCTCTCTGCCTGAGATCATTGTGGAAGGTGGAGGGGAGCATTTCATCATGTCCAGGACATCAGCAGACAAGAGCAGTAATGTATGTTCCTGAGAGTTGTTTTGAGTGGAGCTGTCCCACTATGCACTTCACTATTGCAAAAGGCTTTGTCCAATAGGCCAAATGGGGTGGCTTCTTCCTCATTTTGATATATGGTTCCAGTCACATGAGATTTTACATGTCCGGGTGGTGGCAGCAGCCTTTGTCCAATTCTCTGGTGTCTCCACTTATAGCCTTGAAAGCAGCCACACCAATGGCTCCTTTCTCTGAGACTACCTACCAGAGGGATGGTGAAGGAGCATCCCAAGTGCTTTTTAAAAATTATTTCTTTGCCAAAGGAAAAAGAAGACTAAGTTGCCTGCTTCTGGAAGAAACTTCATTGTAAATCCCATATGAACTGAGCAGTTCACTCTTATGCCCATTGGCTGTCAACTCTCAATTTCTATAGCTAGAATTGGAGGGGATATCCTGTCTTGTCATGGCCCTCCTCAAAAAGACAACCGCAGTCTCCTCAAATGGAGAGCATTTCAAAATATGGTGAAATTCCCTACCCTTTTTTATTGCAAACTTTTGAAAACAACCATAACTTGATCCCAGCTTTCCAGAGCTTGGATCTGTCTATACAGAAGTAGGAAGAAAGCCACCAACTTTTACTAAGCCTGGCTAATCATGGAAGATGTCCAGATTTCCTGTAATTTATTTTATTCTGCCTCCCCCACCCCCGCAGGATAATGTAAAACTAAAGTGAGAGAAGACATTTAATACTAAGCTTTAAAAGAAAACCGTGCTGTTGTGGCTTTGTATCTCAGAGTAAAGACTATGATAGTATCTTAGGAATTTAGGACCATTCGAATTTTGATGCCTAAGACTGACTAATAAAGAGGTCACTCTACAGGGTGTCCCTCAAGTCTGGACACACAGGAAATCTCATTAACTATGCATATTTTCAAGAAATGAAATGAATGAAATTTTCAACAACATTTTATTTAATTGGCATAAATGAGATTTCATAGGAGACACATAGGAAATCTCATTAATTAAATTAATCTGATTAATATGGAAAATAGTCCCCAGTAGCTCATGAAAGCTTTTATTCCATATGAAATTGTCATGGCTAAAGTTTATGTTCATTAAATGTTGAAAATGTCATTCATTTCATTTCTTGAAAATATGCATAGTTAATGAGATTTTCTGTGTGTCCAGACTTGAGGGACACCCTGTAGAAAGACAAAAGGGTGAAGGGGGAGGGAAAGAGAAGATTATACAGAAGAGGGCAGAGAGAGAGGGAGAGGAGGAGATAAGAGAGAGGAGGAGGGGGAAAAAGGGAAAGAGGGAGAGAGAAGGGGCTAGAGAGAAAGAGAGAGTCAGAGGCAGACAGAAACAGATAAAGATTATTGATAACTTGGGAGAGGGTTGTTTGAATTAAATGAAGAAGTTGGAAGCCAGACTGCAGTGAGTTAAGAAGAGAGTGAGAAGAAAGGAAATTTGGGTTGTAGATGCCTATACATGGAGTTTCACCATTAAAGGGAGGAGAGATATGGGAGTAGCTGTCAGGGATGGATGGATGAAGTAAGGGTTCTTCAAGTATAGGGGAGGTGTGTTTGTCAGTGGCAGAGAAGGAGCCTGTAAGAGATTAGAGATTAGTGAAAGAATGGGGAATATAAAGGAGGAAATCCACTGAAGAAGACAGAGTGGAATAAGATCACTCATGCATGTGGAGGGATCTGCCTTGCCAAGAAGGGTCAGCTCTTCATCTGAGACAGGAGTGAAGGAGGAGATAGAGGCAGGAGACATCAGGGTGATAGGAGATGAAGAGGAAGAGAGAAGAAGGAGCTCTCAGGGAATGGCCTCAGTTGTTTTTTGTTTGTTTGTTTGTTTTTGGTTTTTGTCAGTGAAATGAGGCCAGCATCTCTGCTAAGAAGCTGGGGAGAGGGAGAACCATGGGAGGTTTAAGGAGAGATAAAAAGGTCTGGAAAACCCACCATGCTGAGTGAGATAATAAATTAATTAGGAGGGTAAATAATGTAGAACTAATTCATTGTCTTCCCTCTAAAATCAGCTCTACCTCTAACTTCTCCATTTCTGTTCAGATAATTCTCAGTCATTCAAGCTCCAAACCTCAGTCATCTTTATCTGCTCTCTCTAACTGGCCCTGATAACTTACCAATCACTAAATCCCAACAGTTCTTGCCATCATTTCCTTCCCACTCCCACTGCCATAACAATACAGGTTCTTATTGGCTCACTTATATCATTATCATTATTATTATTATTATTATTATTATTATTATTAAGAGGCAATTGGGGTGAAGTGACTTGCCCAGGGTCACACAACTAATAAGTGTCTGAGGCCACATTTGAACTCATGTCTTCCTACCTCCAGGACCTGTCCTCTACCCACTTTGCCCCCTAGTTGCCCTGGCTTGCCTGCATTATTACAGGTGTTCTCTCATTGATTTCATTGCCTCCCGTTTCTTCCCAATTTTTGTAAACACAGCTGCCAGAGTAATCTTTCTAAAACACTGTTTGTGCCTTGTAATTCCTCTGGTCCAAAACATGGTATATTTGTATGCCCGCATTATGTAAAGAGCGCTGGATGTGAATTCAGAGCAGTTGGGTTCAGATGCCAGCATTTGCTACTTTTTGCTACAAATTGTTTCTCCATTCTGTGAATCTGAGAGTTTGGACTAGATGAACTCTAATACCTCCGGCAGTTCTTAATCTTATCATGCCTTACGCCTTTCCTTTATCTATAAATGAATTTCAGACTTCTTAGTCTGGCATTCAAGGCCTCCCACAATCTTTCCCCAGTCTACAATGCTGTCTTTAACATTTGGTTCTACACACTCCCCACACATTCCTTGAAAGTTCCTACACCTTTACCTTTACTCACTATACTCCCCCTCAACCCACCTGCCATTCCACAAACCTGGAATATCTTCCTTGTTCCCTTCCACCTATCAGAATTATATCAGTCCCTCCAAATGCGAGTCAGGTTCTACCTGTTCTGTAACGCCTGCTCCGGACTGCTAGATCAGAGCCGGTCTTCCTTTCCGCTCGCGCTCATGTGGCCCTTATCTACCACTGGTTTGCACTATTCCTTATCTTTTTGTGTGTATAGACTTTATATCCCTTAACTTGCTCCAAAGCTCACTGAGAGCAAGGACAGTTCTCTATAATCCTTTATTTCCCCTACAGCAGCGGTTCTCAACCTGTGGGTCGCGACCCCTTTGGGGGTCGAACGACCCTTTCACAGGGGTCACAGGGGTCGCCTAAAACCATAGGAAAACACATATTTCCAATGGTCTTAGGAACCAAGACACCGCTCCTCTATCTGTCTCCAGGTGGGTCCGCCCACATGCAGATACGCCCACATATGAGTATTAAAGGGTCATGGCATTAGGAAGGTTGAGAACCACTGCCCGACAGACTGCCACACAAAGGGTTCTACACAATTCTCTTTGGTTTCTGATGCTTTCTTCCTGATGGTTCCCTTCAGGGCAGGTGTGCGATGTGCTTAAGAAATCATCCATACTCTTTCAAAAATTCCCTTTCTGGGGTGTAATTCTTGTTTCTTGAGCATTTTTTGAAGATTCTAGCCTGAGAATCTAGTTTATATCCTTTGAGTTGGTCTAAGAGGCAGAAATACCATTTGCATAACTCTAAGAGGAATTAAGAAGAGCCATACTGATGTGTTATAAGATGGTGAGGGTAAGAGGGGACACCACAGCATGGCAGCATCAGGAGACCTGGGTAAAGTTCTAAGTCCCCACTAATTATGAAATTATCTAACCACTAACCACTCTGGACCTCAGTTTCCTTATCTGTAAAAATGAAATATGGGATTAGATGAACTCTGGAGTACCTTCCAACTCTAACATTCTGTGAATATGTAGGAAGCAAAGAGCTATTCCAAAGTCTTAGTGTGTTTTAGGTTCGCCTGTCCCAAAGTGAACTTAGCCAACACATCAGAACTCACCCCAACACCCACCACATGAACTCTTCTTTTCCCTAAGTGCCTGGAGTTCTCCTCTAGCCACCAAAATGCCTCTCAAAATCCATTTTTGGATTTTCCTCATTATAAGCATTATCATCAGGTCAGATGGAAAACTGGTTTTTTCTCATCGTAAGTGCTTTACCATCTGTGCATCTTCAGGAGCAGGTTGTGCCTTGCAAATCCCACCCTTCATGAATGGGGCAGAGTTGCTAGCAGTAGGAGGGAGAAGAAAGGGCAGCAGCAGCAGTGATAACTGGCCAAGTTTTGCTTTTCTCCCCCCTACCCACCCTAATATTTGTAAAGCACTTAGCACTTAATGCTGAATAAATACTTGCTCCCTTCCTCTTCCTTCTTTCCTTCCTTCCTTCCTTCCTTTCCATTCCCCTCACTGGCTTCTTGCTGCAAAATGACAGGGCAGAAAGTCAGCCATTAGGGAAAGGGCTTCTCTCCAGGCTTATGGTGAAAGCCATGGTTCTTCTCATCATGTGTTCTTTCTGGAAGCCATGGCACAAATCTGGGTGTGGTGCCACCCGTTAGTATTTTGAAGTGAAAATGTTTTAAGAAAAAGTCCACATGCATGGTTACCTCTGAGGAATTTGACTTAATACAGGATGACCAGCACTAGGAATGAAATTCCCAGAATCATCTCCATTCGTTTCAATTTCCAGAGAGTCCTGAGGGTCATCTGCTAGCATCCTGCAAACCTATACATAGGCCGTAGGCTGCAGAGGTATCTCTCCCCACCCCCTCCATCCCTTGCTTGATAAATGCTCTTTTCCAACTGATCTGAAATGGAACAGCACCTGTTTAATATTTCATTCTGATTAAATAGGCTGTAGAGCAAAGTAATGATTTTTGCCAACACTCACACAGATGGGTTTCCAGTTTTTGTTGGAAAGACAGATTTAGTTCTGAAGCCCATTTCATCCTGGATTCTGGTGGCTTTTCAAAGTATAAAACTTCACTCCTTTAGTTTCCACTGGGTCTGGGTCTTTGCCAATAATTGGGGTAGAATAGAAAAGGTTCTCAAATCTTTTCTTTTTTTCCTTTCAACAACTGGCATATAATGGGTGCCTTTCCAGTAACTAGAAGATCCATAAGGTCAGAGTCTATCAGCATTACGGGGGACAACCCTTGGGAGAACATTGATTGGCTTGATCATTCCCATGTCCTTGCCACCATGGCCCAGCATCTTAGAGAGCAGTATCACAGTTGTCTAAAGGAACTGGTCCCATCTGACAACCATCATGGATTCACTTCTTGGGCAGGGTTCCCTTTCCAAATTAAGAATTGAATTAGCACTATTTCATCCTCATCCAAAAATGCTCTCAAGGCCTAGAAATGTCCTTTCTGAACACTGGAACGAGAGACCTCACAGCACAGGAATATAGTAGGCCTTCAGGAAGGCGTTTAGACCAGCAAGCAAAGCTTTGTGGTTGGGCTTCCACTAAATGCCATGTTGGAAGGAAAAAAAAAACAATTTTCTCTTTGATCTTCAGCCAGCCAAAAGACTCCTCAGTGCAACTCATTCTCTTCATCCTAATCACAGGCCAAGGACGAATATTTTAGGTTAAGTTTTCTTTTTCTCCTATACACGTGGTGTTTATTTATAACTCAGGCCTGATGGACTCAACCAATTACTTAAAGAACTTGTATTTAGGGCAAGATCAACTAAAAAAAGTTTATTAAATACTGTAGTTCTGTTATATTAGTCTGCGTAAAAGTCTCTTGGCATAATTAATCAGCATTGTGGGAATTTGAAAAATTCTGACCAGTGAATTACTTGCTGTAATTCGAAATTGATAGAATTCAGAGTTGTTATTACATTGTTGACTTTTGTAAACTAGAAAAATATTGGAAGTCATGACCATTTGTTGATATACTAGTCTGCCAAGTTAGTCACGATGCAGTACGTTAACATAGGCCAACTAATATTATAGGATGTTTGCATGAAAAAAACTAATATAGAGTCTCTCTGGGTCCCGTCCCTTTTTATTATGTAGGCGTAGGTTAAACTCTAAGGTCTCAACCATCTCGTGGATCATAAATCTATGATCTTCTGGTATTATAAGTCTGCATTTATATTCAGTAGACCTATATTATCATCAGTGTAAACACTCCCTGTAGCAATACACATTGCAAACCATCCTAGGTTACTCTTGTCTGGGTTCTGTCAGTGATCCACAGGGCTCCACGTAATCTGTTGGGTGCCTTCCCCTAGGTCTTTTGCCAATATGTTGTATTGGCTGTTCATTGGGCACACATGCTATCCATTCAGTAGCCTTTGCTTACATGAGTGAAATGCCAATGTCAGTGATTGTTGTTCTTTAAAAAAAAAAAAAAGAAGTTACTGGCCAATGTTTGTGATTCAGCGTAGACCAAAGTAGAAGTCCATACTGCTTCAAACCTCTTCAGATATAAACAGCTCAGTTGACCAAGTCATGACATTCATGGCACTTACTCCTCAGGTAAATTTCTCCCAGTGTTTTTAGTTTATATTGAATATTTTACTACCCTCAGGTTTATGTGAGATTTTAACTCACGGCCAAACACAAAGTGTAACACATAAGCTCTCCGAGTGCCTAGTCTATGATCAGTAATTATGAACATTTGAACTTTATCCAGGCTGGGCCAGCCACATTGAAGCTCTTTCTCATTTGGATTATGAAAATATTAAACGTGAACTGAGTGAATAGGTACTTGAGAGTCTGGCTCTTTAAATAGAAAAATCATAAAAGTTAAATTCATTTTAAATCTGTTATGCAGAGTGCACATATGAAAATTATATGGGTTTTGATTTTCCCCATGTAGGCAATAAATAACATCTGTAGTATTCCTCCTCACCTTTTTCTGATTAACTTTGTATCTGCTGTGTTTTTTCTGGCACTTCTGTTTCATGTTGCAAGGGTTTGACAAGAGCAGGAAGGATTCTTAGAAGTAGGATGGGTCTTGGAGAGAGACTATCAAAATCAGGGCTAAACCCCAAAATGAGAGACAGGACTGAGGGAAGATTGATGGAGGAATGTAACACGGTGACCAGGCTTTCCTGTGGGCTTAGACAGAGTGGCCTAGGAAAAGGGACACCAGGTGAGGTTGGCACCTGGACAGTCCTTCTTGCAGCTGGGGAAGGCCACAGTGACACTGGCTCGCCAGAACAACTGCAGATGCTGCTCCACCTTGCTTCCTTCACCCCCAACCCCTAGTTTCTCCGTGTTCCCACCACATTCTAATATATTCTGTTGCCACCTAAGACCTTCCAGCTCTTTGCGACCCCTGTCTCTGACATTTTTCCTCATACATTCTTTGTTTCTCAAGTTAGCTTTCCTAATATAGGATTTATTTAATGTGGGATATATATATATGTGTATATATATATAATGTGTGGGATGTGTGTATATAATGTAGGATATATATATAATGTGGAATGTGCACATATCCACACACACATAATCTGTTTTGTAGAGCAGCAGTAGGGTAATGGAAAAATTCTGACTAAGAAAGTTTAGGTTTGAAGCTCATCTCTGCCGCTGTGAGGCCATGGGCGAGTAAATGAACTTTAAGGGGAATAATATCTAACTTAATGGTGGGGAATCAAATAAGCTAGAATATAAAGCATCATAGAGGTAAAGTGTGAGTGTGGTCATCGTTATTGCTGTTTTCACTGCTTATAGCAACAGGAACAGGAGGAACATGGAGAATAATAAACTACTCATTTTTCTATCATTATCAATCAACAAACATTTATTAAGCACTGTGTGCTAAGCACTGGGGTTGCCAAAAGAGAGTCCCTGCCCTCAAGAAGCTTACAGTCTAAAGGAAAGTTCCTTCCTCAGGATAACCCTGTGAGCTAGGTGGTCCCAAAACAGAAGTCCTTTGTCATTCTCAAAACTTCATTTTAGTTGTTATTTTAAACCCGTTCATGACCAAGTCTTTATCAGTTACTACTAAGGAATGAAGTTAATCATTGCTTTGAATCTCTCTCTCTCTCTCCCTCTCTCTCTCTCTCTCTCTCTCTCTCTCTCTCTCTCTCTCTCTCACATACACACACACGCACACACACACACACACACACACACACACAGAGTTTCACACAAGTCTTTGCCCAACCTTTAAAATATGCTCACAAGCAGAGAAATAGCCAGATGCTGACAATCAAGAGTAAAAGGAAAAACAAAGCCATGTAATCTCCCCCCCCAAATAATCAAAAAATTTCCCTCTTCCCTTCCCCTCTCCCTTTCATTTTTCCCAGCCCCTCCTTTCTCCCTGCTCATCACTTCCCTTATCCTTCCTTTCTCTCCTCTGCTCTATTCATTCTCTTCCTCTGTCTTCACATCTTTCTCTGCTTCTTTTTCCAACATAGGAAGGATACAGCATTGCCACCTCTGAGTGAGAGCAGAAAGAAAAAAATGGCCCATATATCCCTTTGCTTTGCTGCATGAGGCAGATGTCTGGCCAAGCAAACCTGTATATACACATTTTCTTTCATTTCACATATGGAGAGCTAGAAACTTTTAAGTTCCATGTGCTGCTCCTCCTCCTCTGCCTCCAGAAATGGTGTGCAAATTTGAATCTTACTTTTGAGCCAAGAGTCAGAATTTTTAAAAAAAAGGACTCAGTGCTGGTAACAGAAGGCAAGTCCATTAAATTAATGGCAAGTAAATTTAGAAGACTTTAAAGAGTGTCGTGTTTATCTGATATATAGTCAGCCTAAGAAAATGAGCCCCCACAGGATATGACTGAGTCTAGTACTATGGTTAGACATTTCCAAAATCCCTAAGAACCCATTATGCTAAAACTGAAATAGTAGCAGGAACCAAATGTGGTGCTTGAGAGTTTGTGAAACCAAGACTCATTGATGAGGGCACAGGGCTTACAGCAAGAAGTCACCCCCGACCAGCCAGGGGTTCAAGTGCTCAAGAAACCCCTCAGCGCACCTACCAAAAACTCTACCCATTTTTCTTCTCCCTCACTTCTGTCTCTTTTATCCCAGGTAGGATACAGCATCAAGCCAGTTAGAAAGCTCTTTCAATTCAATTGGATAAACATTTATCAGTCTCCTACTATGTGCAAAGTACTGTGTTGGCTGCAGGAGATACAAAGACAAAAATGAAACAGTCCCTGTACTTGAGGAGTTTATATTCTAAATATATCCACGTAAATAAATGTATGATGTATATCAGGTAAATACAAACCCACTTTGAGACAGGGAGAAAGTGCTCTAAAACCAAGAGGAAACCATGAAAGGTCTCTTGGAGAGGTGAGGGTTGAGCTGAGTCTCAGAAGAGAGTTAGGGATTCTGAGAAGTGGAAGGAAGGAGGGACAGCAATCTGCACACGGGAAACAGTCTTTTTTAAAACTTTTACTTCCTTTATTTTTCATTTATGGGACAAAAGAAGCATTTCTTTGGCATAAGGGAACAAAAAGTTGCACATGAAACTGCAGATCTAATTGTGTACAACTTCCTGTCCTTTTAAATATACAATAAAGTTATTGTGTAAATTTCTTTTTTTCTTCTTTTTTCTTTTTTTTTTCTTCTCTCTCCCCCCTGCCCTAGAGATGGCTACCTTTAGACACAAACGTGTGTATGTGTGTGCATGTGTGTGTAAAATCATCCTTTGTACTCTTCTATTTATCAGTTCTTTCTCTGGATGCAGATAGCATCTTTCTTCATATATCCTTTGTAGTTAATTTGGATATTTCTAATAATTGAAAGAACTTACTCAAAGCCATTCTTAAAATAAAATTGCTGTTACTGTATACAGTCTTCTCTTGGTTCTACTCATTTCACCATTCACTACTTTGTGCAAATCTTTCCATGTTTTTCTAAGATCACTGAGCTCATTATTTCTTACAGAACAGTAGGATTCCATCACAATCATATGCCACAACTTGTAGAGCCATTTCCCAGTTGGCTGTCACTGCAATTTCTAGTTCTTTGCCTCCACAAACAGAGCTGCTGTAAACATTTTAAAACATAAAGATTCTTTCCCTTTTTTGCCTCATCATTTTTGGAAATAGACCTAGTAGTGGTATTTCTGGGCCAAAGCATATGGTTTGCTTTTATATGCTTTTAAAAGCATCTTTTAATAACATGTTTTAATAAAAGCATTATTATCTGCCGATAATAATAGCACCTGCCTCATGAGGTCATGCTGAAGATCCCATGAGATAACATAAATAAGGGACCAGATAAATGGTGGCTATTTCTGTTCCTGCCATGTTAAATTTAATATTTTTTTTAAAAGCCAAAGCCCACATAACAAAAGTTCAGTTTTCTATAAAGACTCTTTGCTAATTTGCCTGTAGAAATGTTAGTGTTTTTTAAGTTCATAATATAAAAGAAAATATTTTTCATAAAAGAAAATGTTCGAGATACAGGAAGGAGAAGCCCAGGAGGTCAGCTGTTTGCCAGATCCATTGATATGGGCATATACAATGCCGTTGTTCACTGTATGGCAATTGTGTAGCTCAGAAAGCATGGCATTTGGGTGTTAGAATTGCCATGGATGTGGTTAGCGGCTATATTCTCCCTCCCATGGAGAGTGTCGGTAAGGAAGCCCATGCTGAATGTGGGAGCTCTGCATCAGTATTTTGTGGGGAACTATTTTTAGAGTAAAAAGTTTTATTTTTAGGATCACAGTGATTTTTTAAAATTACCCCAAAAAAGTCAAGATAAAAATTAATGCAGTCACATCTGGACAGGCACATGCTCTTTGCCACCCACTGAGAGGAGAATGTTATCCATTGCCTTGCCCACACTTATGTAAAAATGGGGATGGACCATGATTCGATCCACATGTGCATTGTGGGAATGTGGGAATATAACCTGGGTGCTCTGTCGTGGAAGATGGTCATAAAGCTTCCACGGTCTCTTGCTATTGCTAATGGAGTCTCATTAATTGGAACTCTGTTTATTAAAATGTTTCGATAATTTGACAGGCGATTTGACCCGCTGGGCTCTTCACACCATCTATGGAGAGATAACTGGCTAAGCAAATTAGTAGTATAAATAGGACTGCTCTGTGATACTCTCACTGAAGAAATAAAAATGTTTAAGGATTTCTAACTTCAGTATATAATTTGAGAAAGGATGCCACTAAAGGGTCTTATCTATTTATTAAGGTAGAGTTTATGGGAGCTCTGTTTGGAAGCATTTTATTAACAATCATTCAAGTTTCAGAATCTTGTTAAATAATAAAATCATATTTATTTTTTAAAATGCTATCGTTTAAACTTTAAGGATTCATGACATTCTCCTCATTAGCCTCCCACCCCATCCCTTAACAAGGGGTCATCTAGAGGCACTGTGCCCCCAAAATTAATTGCTCTGTCATCAACTGAATGCTGAACCCATCTTAAGTTTAGCCAGGCATGGCCTTTGACAAGAGACAATTTCTGATTCAAAACTTCAATTCATTCTACTATTAATTCACCAATAATCAAATTAATTAAAATTAAATGCCCATTAATTCACATTGGTAAGATTCTAAGTGTATTTCAATATTGGTATCTCTTTAAGTGCAAAGCTGATACCATCCTATCAGGGAGTACGGAGTGGTTCCTTAAAGATAGAGTCAGAATTCAGAATGACCTTGGTAAACTGAAGAAGTATTCAAAAACAAAAATAAACTTCATAGACTTAAATTTGACGGTGTCAAGCATATAGAGAGCAGGAGACTGAACAAGACTTCTCCAAAGCCTCCTTCCAGTCCCTACCCTTGCCCCTCGGATTAGGAGCAGGTGACTGGAACTTGGAATTGAAGCTTCCTGGGGTACGACCCCAGGTCCCTTTCCTAAAGCAGTAGGTCTGGCCTTCCTGGAATAGCAGCTAACCTAAGCCCTTTGCTCTGTCTCTCTTCTTCAGTCTCATGAGTCGGTGGGCAGTTGTCCACTGCAGGTAAAACCAAGTACTAATGGGATCATCGGTTAAGTCATTTTGGCATCAGAAAGATGGTCCCTTAATAAATTATACCCACATGTAACTAGTTTTGCTTATGTCAGGAGGCTCACATAACAATCTGTGAAGGGCTTTGCAAGCTTCCAGATGTGATATAAATGTTACTGTCACTATGTTGTTTGTGTTGGTTTCATTTTTTGATAGAGGTCAGATAGAAATAACTCAAGAAATGTTTTAATCTCCCGCTATTATTTTTTTTTTGCTGTTGTGCAAGTCAATAAAGTGATTGCTTTTTGTAATTAAAGTATTGAAATGTAAGTCCATGTTCATTAGACTCACTGAAGCCTCTCGAGGACAACTTGAGCAGCAAAAAGGTTGATGGAAACAAGATGACAAGAACTTCACCTTGTGACCACATTGTTTGAATTTCCTCTGCTGGCTCTCTGTGATTTGAAAGATTATTTTTGTTGGTGCTAGTGTTATTATCTCTAGCATTTTTCTTACATATTTTTGTTCCCCACTTTGATGAAATCACAGGTACAGATAGAAATATATGGAGAAGGGAAGTAGACTGAGTAACCCATGCTCTGAAGCCCATCTTTACTGACCCGGATATTCTGTGGCCCTAAAGTTCCGTTGTTAGCACTCTCCTCAGGGTTTAGGGGTAGGATTGAGATTAGAGTTACCTTTCTAATGTTACAGTTCATAAACCCCCACTGGTGTGCTTCCCTATAGTGTTACCAGTTAGTATCAGTCAGTCAAACTTAATTAGTTTTTAGTTAGATTTACTAAGGTTATAACAAGAACATTTGGCATCAGGTATCCCCCTAAAAGTCCATGCCATACCCTCCTACCATTACTTACAGAGACCAGTTTAGAAAGCACATATGGCGAAAGGATAAGTGACTCACAGCTCCTGGAAGCCCTTTTGAACACCGAGATGTTCCCCACCTAGGGGCGGTACAACTTTTCTGCTGAGCTCCTTATAGAGCCTTGAATCTGCCTTTCCTCATCACATCCTTGGCTTTCTCAGTGTAGACACTGCCATGAGTCATTGCTCTCTCAGGGTCACTGCCAGGACTCAAATGCTTATGAAAAAATCCAAATCCTCTGACCTGCTGAGGTTTACAAAGTCTCCCTTTAGTAAAGGGAGAAGAAGAATCTACTGTCAAGGCTCCCTCCACTTTCCATTTTCTTCAAATGATTCCATTTCAGGAACTCGGTAGCTTCTGCCACAAAGCTGCTAGGTAGGTCATTTCCCCCACTATGAACCAGTTTGCTGATTTTAGATGGCCCACAGAGAATGACTAGTTTTCCTCAGCCACTTGAAACAACATCACCACAGTTATATAGTGAAGGCTTTCAAAGACATCTAAGTTGGGCAAGGACAGCCTTCCCCCAACTTACTGTAAAGTTTATGATGAACTGATTGATTGAACTAAATGTCGTTTGCACCTGGTGAAGATCTCTTGTATGTAACATCTTGTCACTTTAAGTAGATAATTCTCTAAATTCACTGCAACATTTACAGTAGCATTTGTCCTGCCTTTGCAACAGAAATTGGGTCCCACTTGTTGACTGATTGACTGTTATTGGTAAGTTTCTAGACAACGAAGCTTACCGTTATATGGTAAGACCATGTTTATACTCACTTTGTAACCCCCAACAACATTTAATACAGTATTTTGTACATAATGTATATAAACATTGATAGATGCCTAGCTGACTTATCCTCTATCAGAAAAGGCTTGCTAAGATTCTAACTTCATTTTACTCCTAGACCAACACTGTCCAGCAACTCTCTGATGCCCAAAGTACCAAGTCCAAAATTCTCGGCTTTGCATTCAAGGCCCTTCTCAATCTGCCCTCACCCTTACCTGTTCAACCTTTTTTCACATTATGGCCCAACTACACTCTAAGCAGTCAAATAGCTTTACTTCCCTTCAAAACAAATGTTTTTCCAACTCCAGACTTTGGCTCATGCCACTTCCCTGCACTTAGAAAGCTCTTCTTCTTTTCCACCCATCCGCATCTTATCTTTCTTTAGCATCCAGCCTCAATTCCATCTCATGAAGCCTTACTAACCACTCCAGCCTGGACCTCTCCCTCTTCTAGCTTCCTGTGCCATCCAGGGAGCTTGAGGAAGTGCTGGGCACCCCCCACCTCCAGGTCTCTCCAGCAAGGCTGAGTGGGTACCTATTTAGGGATATTAGAAGTCATTCTTGTCCTGGGATGGAATGAATTGGATGGAAATCCTTTCAGGCACTAAGGTTTTGTGATTCTGTGTTAGTTACTGTCTACATTACACCACCCATTTTGTGTCACAATTATATATTATCTTGTTTTATGTTACTGTTTAACTCTGAGAACACTGAGGTGTTCATATACCTTTTCTCCCCAAGGAGGTGTTTTTTGTTTGTTTGTTTTTTGGAGGGGAGAATGCAAGGCAGTTGGGGTTAAGTGACTTGTCCAAGGTCACATGGCTAGTAAATGTTAAGTGTCTGAGATCAGATTTGCACTCAGGTCCTCCTGGCTCCAGGGCCAGTGCTCTATTCACCTACCCGCTGACCTCCTCCCCCCCACCCAAGGAGTTTTTAAGCTCTTTGAGGGTAGGGATGGGATCTTTTGAATCTCCCTCAGTGGTCACCTAAAATAATGCTGTCATAGGGGGTGCTCAGTAAATATTTATTGAATTAAATAAGAATGGCGGAGACAATCGACAGTTATATGAAAGAATACTCTGAATCAGTAACAGTAAGAGAAATGGGCATCATCAACCCTCACAACCCATCAGGCTGACAGGTGACAGAAGATGAACATGGTCAATGTTGGAGGGGTTGTGGTAAGAAAGGTTGGTGGAGATAGGAGTTGGTGCCTTTCTTGAAAACAAAATGGAACTACAAGAAAAAACCCACTAAGATACAGTAATACAGCTAATGAGGCTGACCTGCTCCAAGGAGGTCAAGGACAGAGGGAGAGGGCCCACAAAAGCAAAAGCATTTTCAGCAGCACTTTTTGTAGCAGCATGAAACTAGGAGCTGAGTGGGTATCTATTGGCTAGAGAAAGGCTGCAGAGAGGGGAACCTGCGGCCCCAAGGCCACATGTGGCCCTCTAGGTCCTCCAGTGTGACCCCAAATAAAGAAATTTTATTCTTTGAAGTTTGGATTCAGTCAAAGGGCTGCACTTGAGGACCTAGAGGGCCACCTTTGGCCTTGAGGCTACAGGTTCCCCACCCTTGGACCAGCTGTGCTATGTGACTATAATGGAATATTATTGCGCTGTACACAATGATGAAAATAAAAGACTCTAGGAAACTTGGGAAAGACTTGTATGAACTAGTGCAGAGCCAAGTAAGCAAAACCAAGAGAATGATGTTCATGATGACCTCCCACAGCCATGCAAAAGAACACAGCACAAAAAGACATTGGAACTCTGACTGGTGCAGTGACCAGTCTTGACTCCAAAGGATTGGTGTTGAAACATGTGTCCTAGAAGGAGAGAAGTGGTGAACTAGAGGTTGGGCTGGGCTTCAACAATAGGTTCGGGGTGGAGGAGAATTTACTTACAATAAACTTGTAAGTGTAATCTAAGTTATTAACATTTTCTCCATCATTTTCTTAAGCCTAGATGATCAATAAGCAATAAATCAATCTGTGATTTTTAGAGTTTGCTACTTTGGATCCATATGTACAAAAATATTTCTAGCTGCTGTAAATTGTGGTGGCAAAGAATTGGAAATTGAAGGAACGCCCATCAATTGGGGAATGGGGGACAAGTTGTGATATTTGATTGTGAGGGAATACTATTGTGCTGTAAGAAATGATAAGCGGGATGGTTTCAGAAAATCCTGGGAAGACTTGTATGAATTGATGCAAAATGAAGTGAGCAGAACCAGGAGAACATTGCTCACAGTAGCAGTAATATTATATTATGTTTTACATGATTTTGTGTGTATAATTGATATTATATTGCTTGCCTTCTCAGTGATCTTGAGGGAAAGAGAGAATTTGAATCTCAATTTTTTAAAAAGAAATGTTAAAATAATTAATAAATTTATCTTTAAAAAAGAAATTACAATTTTTAAAGCATTTCGATTTTTTAAAAGGTGAGGGGCAAACTCATCTACTAGTAATTTTTGTGAATTAGTTTTCTTTTATTAAAATAGTTTTTTTCAGTAAACAAAAATTGATTTTTATCTCCCTCCCACCTTCCTACTCCCATAGTAGAAAAGAAAAACAAAACCAGAAAAACAAATCTCTTGTAACAAATATGCATCATGAAGGGAGAAAACATTCTCCATTGGCTGTATCCAAAAAATATGATACATTAATTTTCTTTGATAGAAATGCCATTCAAACCTTTTCAGTTCTATGATCTCATTAGTGGTACCTCGAGATTAAAGGCCACCTTAATGAAAAAGTCCATGTACAGGTTGTAGTTGAATAATGGCTGGTTCCATTCTTCTGATTTTAGGGTTTTGCTCCCTGCATCTGCTCTTCCCAAAGAGCTCTAGCTTGGACCAGCCATTCAGGGCAGTGCAGATCTTAGTGGAAAGATATTTGGCATGGAGCATGTGAGCAGTGGGGTGGATAGGTTGGATTTACGTGATTTTGTACTATGTATGTAAAGCCTTAAGTCTGATCCACTGAGTCGATGTGGAATGCAGCATTCATCAAGCTGCAATTTTTGTTCTTAAGAAAGTCTTCACGAAGCCAAAATTTGCAGCAGGGAGTACATGAGGATTAGAAAACAGCCGACATCTTTCATCACTTTAGATTTAGACTCACTATTTAGATATTTTACGTTCCTGTTTTGTGTATGTTTGGGCAGAACATGAATAGATGTGACATGACTACATTTCCCCTTTTCTAATTTCACAAATCAGATACCCATGTTATGTAACAAACATCCTTCCATATCAAAATATGACCTTTATACAAACTTGGTTGGTGTAAATAATGAAGTTGTCCATTTCTGCTGTAGCTTGTGCATTGAGAACACACTTCCCATGATCGATAGCCTCACACATCTCGGCCACCAGGATCATCTGTTTACTTTGGAACCAAAACGTACCCAAACAAACAAGGAGCGATGAGTATGAAGCAGTCCTTCCTCTGGTACCAAAGACTTGTTGGTGTGAGATTGTCGAGACTGAGAGGTCTGAAACCACAGAAGTTTATTTGCTCGGTCTCCAGTGTATCTCTGTAATGGCCTTGTTTTAAATGGTGACTAAGCATTGTGACTACACTGCCCTTTCAGCACCATGAAATGTAGTTGTGCAATACATTCCCAACCCTCTGGTGATCTGCATTGGATCAGGGAGGAGCACAGCAGGCAGAAGACATTTTATCAAAATGCGGGTGGCTAGCAGTATAGATGGAAAGAAAGATTAAGCTGAACATTAATGGCCCCGGAGAAGTGGGAACAAAACTCATTTCCTTCAGCTCTCAGGGGTGTGACATCTTACCTGTACTGACACTGCTGCTTTTGCTTTATTATAAGGGATGGCTCTTTGGCTAGATAGAGAAATGAAGAGGGGTATGTTCAGAAATAAAGATGACATAAAGACCGAAAAATATCCAGGCTTGGCCATGAGGGGAGAGGAGAAAATGTGCCTTGTCCCTTATTTGCAAAGATGAAGGACTGTGGGTTGGGGACATTGGGGATTTAGTGGATGTGTTGGGTTAGTTTTTATTTTTTCTCTTGTTTTCTATTCTTGTTATAAGGCTTGGGATTTGGGGGGAACATATTGGAGAATGACAGTAAAGTAAAAACAAGATAGCAATCATTTTAAAGGTAGCAAAAATAAAAAATAATGTTCTTTTAAAAGAACTTAAAAGGAGGGCGGCTAGGTGGCACAGTGAATAGAGCACTGGCCCGGGAGTGAGGAGGACCTGAGTTCAAATCCACCCTCAGACACTTAACACAATAAACTAGCTGTGTGACCTTGGGCAAGTCACTTAACCCCAATTGCCCTACCATCCCCCCTCCAAAAAGGTGGGGAAAAAAGAACTAAAAAGGGTAGTCATTGTGTGAATAAAATCCCATTAAAGCCCTGCATTTATACATAGGGATAGGAGCTGGACCCGGGATTTCATTGTTATAGGGAACTGCTGATGCAGATTCTTACATTACCTTCTGTGAAACTTGTAGTCTCATATGGAAATATGTTTTACGTCATTGCACATATGTAACCTGTATCATATAGCTTACCATCTTAGGGAGGAGAGGAGAGAGGGAGAAAATTTGTAACTCAAAATTTTATTTAAAAAAAAATGAATGTGGGGGCAGCTAGGGGCACAGTGAATAGAGCACTGACCCTGGAGTCAGGAGGACATGAGTTCAAATACTGCCTCAGACACTTGACAAACCAGCTGTGTGACCTTAGGCAAGTTACTTAACCCCAATTACCTTGCCTTCCCCTCTAGGGAAAAAAAAAAGAATGTTAAAAATTACCTTTACATGTAATTAGAAGAAGATATTATTTAAAAGCAAAGAAAGGAACTTGTAGTCTTGGAGAATTGCCTAGAACACTGTAGGGTAAGTGCCTTGTTAAGTATCACCTAGCCAGGATGCGTCAGAGGTGAGACTTGAACCTAGGTCTTTGTAACCTGCTTATGCCTCACTGTAGATAAAGAACACAAAGTACAGCTAATATTTGTTAAATCAATAGCTTAAGTGCCATTAAAAAAAAAAAACAGTCAAGAATTTGTTAACTGCCTCCTGTGTGGCCAGGCACTGTGCTGAGTGCAGTACAGGCATTCAGAACCCGTCAGGTGTAGGAACTTGTGTTGCTCCTGTGTGGCCAGGCACTGTGCTGAGTGCAGTACAGGCATTCAGAACCTGTCAGGTGTAGCCTTGTGTTGCTCCTGTGTGGCCAGGTACTGTGCTGAGTGCAGTACAGGCATTCAGAGCCCATTAGGTGTAGGACCTTGTGTTGCTCCTGTGTGGCCAGGCACTGTGCTGAGTGCAGTACAGGCGTTCAGAGCCCATCAGGTGTAGGACCTTGTATTGCTCCTGTGTGGCCAGGCACTGTGCTGAGTGCAGTACAGGCATTCA